>CM037789.1:10858437-10908437 GCA_021229015.1 Solen grandis
GTTAAACGTAAATTAGATCTTTACAATACTTCAAATTAAAGTTGAAACAACATAATCATTATAACACACTCATTGTTTACATGTAATATTACTATTACAACTAATGCTCTGAATTTCTGATTAAACTATTTTGGGGGAAGATTTCATATCTGCATGGGTCCAAAATCACAGTGTAGCATGTAGATATAGGACGTTAGTGTGTTTAAACCTTGGATTGCCCATAAAAGATGTAAAGCATGTCTCCAATGGAGTCCGTGATATGCTCGATTGATGTAGGCATTTTACAGGGTAGAAGTATAGAGTTGAGTATTTAAGATTTTTTAATTTTTAATTTGGTGTTAACGTGGTTTTTTTTTAAATGGTTAAATTCTATTTATATAAAATTGTTATTAAACATTTTTTTATGAGTCTACATTTCAATAATAATAGCGTATTGCATTACAAGCGATGTCAAAAATTCTGGTTTATAAAATTAGATATGTCACGCGAATACTAAAACAGATTAAATGATATATGTAACAATATAGCTCATTTTTACACTGCTGTCATTGTCATTGTGGGGCACCTACCAACACAAGACTGTAATCTTTGATCGATTTTTGTCGTATTTTTCTTTTTCATCGTTCTTATCAGATTTAGCAAAACGTACATTTTTAATCTTGAATATCACCACAATGATAGTATTTAATGAGATCTACAAATTACCATGTTGTAACTCCTATCCTATCGTGTCTTTTTTAACAATTCTTGGTCAGTGTTCTCAAAAGAAGACACATGTACAGCTGAACTTGTATTGGCGGCCACCTGTATTAAGCGGTCAATCTGCATTTAGCGGTCAGTTTTGACATTACCAAAGGTGCATTTTGTTATATGTTAAACCCTCATTTAGTGGTCACCTCTGGTTAAGCTATCACTTTATTTTTTTCTATTGAGAGACCGCTTAAGACATGTTTGACTGTATTGTTTTAATAATCAAACATTACTTTATCTATCACTAGGTGGCGTGTTTGGACACGCATTTTTACCAGAAAATGGCGCTGTGCATTTTGATAATGATGAAGCCTGGGTCTTCCATAAGAAAAAAGGACCTGAATTTGAGATGGTCGCCACCCATGAGTTTGGACACTCTCTTGGCCTGGTTCACTCCTTCGTCCGTGGGTCCATCATGGCTCCGTTTTACCAGAAGTACAAGCCGAACTTCAAGTTGCATGCAGACGACATTGCAGGGATGGTATCTCTTTACGGTATGGTGCAGACGCTACTTGTTGATGTTATTTTGTAATGTGTATTAACTATGGGAAATAAGTTATATTTTTTCTTCTTGACGGTTCATGGGTTGGACCAGTACTATGCGCATATCATGAAAAATCCTTTCCCACAACGGGGTTCGAACCCACATCCTCCGGATCCGAAATCGGATGTGTTACCATTGGACCACAGCGCCCTTAAACTTTAAACTTTATTTATTTTACATGGAAAAAAATCTTTACATCTTTTTATAACAGAAGTTATCACAACTTATCAAACACCGCAAATTTGAAGCCAGGGATCCTTAGAAGAAAAAATACGTCTTATTCCATGGAGACCGGTGACGCACTTCCTTTTTTGCATCATAAAAAAGATTTGACATCTGAAGGCGCCTGAGTTGGGTGCATGAAACACTTGAACTGACATGAAAACTACCTAACACTATAGATAGGTTTAGGAAGAATTAAAGATTCATGGTTAATTTAAACTTATTTATTTTACGTCGATTGGGAAACAAGTTCTTACAACTTATACTAATCCCTCTCGACGGTTCCTGGGCTGGACCAGTACTTTGCGCCTGGGAAGGCCATAAATTATTCTTGCCTCCAACGGGGTTCGAACCCACAACCTTCGGAACCGTAATCGGATACGCTACCACTGGATCACGGCGTCCTCAATTCATGGTTGGGAGGTCTAAATCAGTCAGAAAACAATCGGACTCGCCCTTACAAATTAAACTGTTTATTTAATGTAGACGAGACTTTTTACTGTTTAACATATAAAACTTTATACTGTGTGTGTGTGTGTGGGGGGGGGGGGGGGGGGGGCTTGGTGCGGAGAAAACTCACGTGTCTGGACGAACGTCAAAAGTACACTCTAATTTACGTATATGCTGGCCAGAATGACCAGAATTCGAACCCGGGACTTAATTGTTGAGAAACAAAGCAAAGCGGGTTACCGCTACCTTATCAGGGCAACCCATTTATTGATACAACTATAACTGCAAAATAGTTTCTTTACTTGTTTTTTTTTTTTTTTTTGTCAGTTATAAAGTTCATTTTCAAATATGCCCCCCCCCGCACACACACACACACACACACCGCGCGCGCGCGCGAGAGAGAGAGCTGTTTCAGTTATCACACTTTTTGTGAAATTCACGACATCGTTACTTTAAGGTTCAATCCCCGTCAGCAGCGTTCAGCTTTAAATGCTATCTCATTGAAATCAGATTCAGTACTTAATCTGACAACATCGTATAGAAGGTCTTCTCAGATTGACCTTTGTATAAGCCAATTAAATCGGCGCCTACCAAATCGTTAGGTATAACCAGAGGAATTCACGATAGAAAGATGTGTAAGCGGCCGGGTAACTCATTCGGTAGAGTATTTGCCCTGGAAGCAAAAGGCACCGGGTTCGAGTTCCGGTCAAGCTGCACATTTTTCTCACCTTGTAACAAATATTTTACCGAAGTCAGTTAGAAACGTGCTATATAACTGGTTTAAAATCAAGCACTTGTTTATGCATATAAATTACTTGAAAGGTCAATCTGACGTTTCCCCTAATGTGATGTTGTCAGATTCTAATGGCGTATAGTAGTGGAATGCAAATTAGGATATGATTTTAATGAGATTGCTGTGAATGCCACATGTCTATGGAGTGATATCATAGGCATTACTATACCTGTTCAGTCATGTAATAACGTCTAACCAGATGCCTCCGTGCATTCGGGATCTTCCTCCATCTGTAATTAGCTGGACGTCGCTATATGACTGAAATACTGTCAAAACGACAGTAAACTCAAATAGTCAACAAGTCATGCCAAAATGACAGAAATACTATTTGTGGAACGTGAATCGCAAGCAAATGATAATTCAGGTACAAAACTTAGGTGTGTACGTGACCGGCACTTGGACTATGGCAGTCTATTTTAATTTCATGTGTCATATTAAATCCGTTCCTCATAAAAAAAAAATAATAATTCGGTGGTAGCAATAAAAGACTTCATATAATCTATGAATGAGTATATTTAACTTATCTAAAGCGTTTATCGTCGATTTAAATGCATTCCAACACACTCTCTCTGTTTTCATCTAACTTTATCTCATGTCATATCCCCGAGGGAAAACTCACAAGCAAATAAACGTGTCATTTATTATATTTTAACCAGGGGCTTCCAAGGTGGAACCAGTCAAGGTTGCGGCGCCCAAAGATAAAACAAGTGCATCGGATACCAGTTCGCTATGTAATGCAACATTTGACGCTATTGTTAAAGGTGAATATACATTGTGATATATAAACATATGCATTATTTATTTTCAGATGTCGTGCAGGTGTTTTTAAGGATGCTTTGGGCATATTTTATGGTTTATTAGGGACAAAATGCACGCATAACTGTATACGAATTGTATATTTAACATCGTTTTCTAATTCCTACAAAATTAATACACATTTTGCATGCTAATGAATAATTTCTTGCAAACGACGCGTGTTAGCAGTTACATGCAAAACAACGATGTTCTGACACAAGAGGCCTTTAAAATAAGTGAATAAAAATAAATAAATAAATAACCTGTTAAACATTATTAATAATGCTTAAAACTAGTATTGTATATACTACAAATAATTAAACATATACTATATATGACACTTTTATTATATGTATACAATGCATCTAAAAGGATTTTGGGGGGCCTATATCTATCAATGAAGAACTTGAAGCTGAAAAAAAATGAGACACTTCTGAATATGGAAAAAAAAATATCACAATCTTTTTCTCTTTCCTTGCATTTACAATATCCGTAATTATGCGAGTGCATGAATGAAAATGATTTTTTCCCCTTTTTTTTTCATTTAAAAGAAATACAGTAAAATGTGATATTCCGAGGTCTGATGAGTAAAAGTAAAATGTTCGAATAATCGAGGGGTTCGAAAAACCGAGAGTATATATCATTGTTTCGCAGAGTCCCTCTGTCATAACGCAGCGTGTCACATTATCCTGACACTGGGTCTACCAGTCCTGGAACTTCCCTTATATGCTGAGCGCTAAGCAAGGGAGCTATACCCGTACAATATATTAACACTTTGATATATCGCGGCCGAGGATCGAACCACTGACCTCCCAATTTCGGGAAGGACGCTTTAACCACACCAGTCACCGGGACATGTTTTTTTTTTATACGTAGCTTCATTATTTCGAAGATTTGTTAAAGAGGTGCGAATAATAATGTTGATAAAAAATGTCTAAGTTTAGTGAGCTGCAGAAACATAAAACATATTGAATAGATTTTATACATAGTTTAATGTAATATGTCATTGTGATTGCGAAAGCGTTGACTGAATACGATATCCAAATGCAATATCTGTTAACTTTAATTATCTGAAAGAAATAAACAAAAAACAATCTGATTTATGAAAATTAACAGAGTTAATTTGTAAATGCGCGGTAAAAGTCCCTTCTCCAATCTTTCTGCTTTCATGACAACAACAGAACATTTTCCCTGGTGGGGGTATATTTCTTGCACGATGGTGTAAAAAGTCGTTGTTCTAATCGTGTTTAAAATGTCCGATCTACATGTGTTTGTTTAATAAATTTAAAGGTAAACCACAAAGATTTCATCAATAGACAAACCTCCACAAGCACTATATATCTTATGGAACAATTCCCAGTTACTGTAACTGATTTCAAGCTAAATCCAAGATGACAACGAACGAATAAGGGTGTAAATGTGTTCATTCTTCTGGGTTATTTTTTTGTGTTTTTTGTTTTGTTTTTTTCTTTAAATGAAATTATGATATTAAGGTAGACAGGAATAAATGCGTGAGAGAAAGGTAAGTACAACTAATTCCATATGTATATTTCTTCCTGTGTTTCAACGGGTAAAATTTATGGTTAATTGCTTCCTTTTCGTAATGTGCATTACAAACAAGCGTCAGTTCATAAATGTTCGGGAAGGAAAGAATCAAAATAAAATAACCATGGTTACACTACCCAATTATAGGAATATGTCAAGTCATAGTGGTGAAAACATATTCAAAATATGGAAAATAACTTCTGTTCACTAGAAAACTTCTGTTTATCTCTGAATTTAACTTTTTATTTCACAGTCAATCTGATTGCCTAATCACAAATATATCATTTATTTTCGTCCAATTCGCGGATTAATTTCACAGACACAATTCGCTAAAACCTTTAACTTTATACTAGACCAAAAACAATATGACATGTTCGATTTAAACGTTTTAAATTTGACTAATGATTACATACATTTATATGAAATAAAGAAGGCAAATGATGACGTCATAGGGGTCACGTGACCCTAAAATGTAAATATTGCCCAGCAGCTAACAAAATCGGCATTTAATATACTTTAAGAGATTTTTTTTCACAAGAAAATGTATGTTCGTGGTTTCCCTTATGTAAATGGACAGAATAGGAAAGGTTTTAGAAAAAGTAAAATTTTCTCTGTGGTTCGCCTTTAATATCCCGCCAGCAGTATTTCAGTTATTTGGAGTTTATGTCTACTTGAGACAGATGTAGTTCTGCCACACTGCAGTAGACATGTGACATGATACCACACCCAGTCACATTATCCTGACATCGGGGGCTAGCAAGTACTTGAACTACCCTTACTTGAGCGCCAAGCGACTTCTTCATACAGGTTGCTGCTGATGTAGAGTCCTCACTGCTGCTTCAGTATGGACTGTTCTCTGACGATCATGATGATGAACTCCTGGAGACTGCAAATGACAAGCGTCATCAGGTGGACTTCAACCATCACAGGATGTTTCGACCCCTTTTCCACTACATCCTCAGGTTGACGGGGTCGGCAGTGACTGTTCACTACCCGCTATTGTCAGGTCTCCAGGATGGCTCTTCTCTTCTAAACCAGAGCCAACATGATGCTCTTTCTGCAGCATCAGCCAGGTGTTTGATAGCTGCCTTCCTCTTGGTTCCTGTCATGCCAGTCTTCTGGTACATCCTCCAGACAGACTGTGCTGGAAAACCTCTGGCCCCAACTTCCACTGGAAGAACCCAAGCACTCCAACCTTTCTGCCTACACGAGTCAGCTAACAGTGCATATTTGGCACTTTTTCTCTCGTGGGCCTCCTCGCACGCGTCTTCCCAGGGTACGGTCAGTTCGATCATGATGACCTTCCTGCTGAGTTCCGACCATATCACAATGTCTTGTCTAAGGCTGGTTTGAACAACATCTGGGAACACAAGCTTCTTCCTCAGATCTGCTCTCATCTCCCATGACGGTGCTTGGTGGAGAATTCCCAGCTGCTCTCCCTGTGCATTCGACTTCACTTGGCCGGCCTTCACAAACTGTATGGAGTGCTGCTTCCCTCCAACTACTCTCTTCTGCTTCCTCTCTTTCTCAAGGCTGTCTGCCAGGACTGCAAAGAAGCAAAGAAGTTTTACTAGTACCATTTATACGACTGTGGTATGTCGCGACGTGGATCGAATCCAGGACCTTCCGATTCCGGGGCCGACGCTCATACCACACGGCTACCGTGACAGCTCTAATCGACATATGTGTTAGGGGATTAGTAAATCAAATCACAGCCAGTTTTTGAATCAATAATGTCAACGAATTTCGTAATAAATATAAAGAAAATGTCAAAATTGAATTAAACTGATTTGTTGCTAACTGAAATCGGAGAGAATATGAAATTAGTTGAAATACAATTGAAATTTTCGGTAACACTTTGTGAAATTGTATTGCACAGGTCAAGGTAAATAGTTTGTGTTTTCAGCGAATTAGATTTAGATGTAAATTTGCATTAACATTTTATATAATCATAGAAATGCTTCCCTCTTGTGAAACTAATTAATATATTATTATTTTTTAGCTCCAGACACTATGGATCATACATCGAACGACTTACTGATGTACACTGTTGACTAAAATAACATGACTACTTCCTCTTTGGCTATTTTCTCACCATTTACATCCCTCCCTCTACATTTTCCCTAGTATTTCTTCTCTCTATTTTGTCGAATGTCACGTTTCGACACTGCCTAACACACTCACTGAAATACATTTGTTTGTGTATTTTTTGCAAATCTCCATGCTGTATTCTTTGTATACCTGGATGAAAATAAAGAAATGTTCTGTTCTGTTCTGTTCTGAATTAGATTTAGATGTAAATTTGCATTAACATAGCGCCTTTAATACAACCAAATGGTCCTAATTAAACAAATTACAGTACAAGCAGAGCAGATACATAATGTCGGTTTATTTATGTAATTACTTCAAGTCGCATGTAGTTCAGGAATGCAGCGTGCATTCATTCTATTTTAATCCACCGATGGCTTGATCTTTTGAAGATTCATTAATAAACCCCGAGTGTTCTTAAAGTGTGATTTTCCGGGCTATTGTGCTTAAAAAACGTGACGAATAGCAATGTTTTGATAAGGCTAACGCTCGTAAATTTCATTTTATTTCTTGGGAATTTCAGACGTTAAACAAATTAAACTTTTGAATGTGCATCTATCAAGTAAATGCATACAAATTTACTCTGCACCTTCTTTGAATTTTGTTTGTATGGCAGTTTTTGGGAAATGAAGAAAAAAAAAAAAAGTAAGAAATTTAATTATTAATTAATTAATTAATATTTTTCAGGTCCCGATGGCTTTATCAACCTCTTCATCGGCACCAAACTGTACAAGCTACGGGAACAATGCGAGCCCGGGACAAGCTGTATAGTAGACGGGTACCCGAAACCCATACGGAAGGTGTACAAGAGGGCTCCCGTGAAAAATATTGACGCAGCCGCCTACCTGCCCGACGACCGCAAGAGAACATACATCTTTAAAGGTACGTACCTGATTTCTACGGTGGTCAATTCCGGTCATTTTTGCGTGATTCGTTGGCCATCGGAAAGTCGAAACACGACAAAAAATACAATATATTTCATGGTGAGATGAGGTCCTACAGCACGATGTGTCAGATTAAAAGTTCAAACATAGTGGCAAAAATTCGAGACGCGACTGCTTGGGAAGATCTCGCCCCGTAGTCAAATGAATTTTGACTTTTTGCTATCAAATTGACAGAAACAAGTCACCGTAGAGTATGAAGGGTTTAGAGGGAGCTTGAAATTGGTAGATTGGTTGTTTGATATACTGATTGATAATCTATTTAACCTCGATTCTCTCTTCCATGGAAAAACACCCGTAACACTTTCCAATCTTTACCTGGCACTCGGCAAATTGAGGCTGCTATGGGAACTCGGAGTACTCAGTACTGGTTCAAACCACTAAATTGTCTCCCGTATATCGGTGCTATACACCGGGCAGGTAATATAACGAAGGGGTCTATTCGCAAAATGAGCTAGGGTATCGCACCCGGACTCCCTTGTATCCAACCACTGTTTCTTCCGATGCTGTCTCTTCAGCGGGAAAAAAAAACAGGACCCTATTCGTGGGCTATCCGTCACTACATGGCCTTAATATATGATCGTAATAATCAGACATTGATTGTTAGCTATTACAATAGACGAAGAACAGTACTGGAAATGAAACAGCTGCTTTTTACTGACAAACTTTCTCTGAGTCACCATAATTTTAGGTGAGAGAAAAAACGAGGGAATTACCTCGCAATCCTTCCATCATTAAATTGTGATCATGGTCCCTCAAGTGATCTTGTGAATTTTATAGTAAATGCAAGCCTTTATAGACTTAAAGGAAATGGGCTTATACCTCCAAATCAATGGGTGCTTTCATCTGCACTGAAGTATTTGATGGAGCATGATACAATTAATGATTGATGGATTACCTTAAAGCTCGGAATTGAACCAACGGCGAGACACAGGGTTATTGTTAACCAATCAATATGGAATAGATTTTATTTTTGCCAATGGAGCCGCATAATCAAAAATAAAGGGAGCAACCACCGTTATTATTGTAAAATGGCCGTGTCGGACATGTCTAATTGACGGCCCCAGGCCCAATCTTCGGCCCCAGTATGATATAGTGCTTGAAATGAGGTGTGTGAAGTTAGCGCGTAGATCGTAGATCGTAAATCAACACTATAACTAATTTTCTTTGTCGACCTGGGTCGTAGATCGTAGCTCAACCATTAAAATAAACCAATATAAATGGTTGAGCTGGGTCGTAGATCGTAGCTCAACCATTGAAATAAACCAATATAAATGGTTCAGCTGGATCGTAGATCGTAGCTCAACCATTGAAATAAACCATTATAAATGGTTGAGCTGGATTGTAGATCGTAGCTCGACCATTGAAAACTTTCATGGAATGGTTGAGCTGGGTCGTAGATCGTAGCTCAACCATTGAAATAAACCAATATAAATGGTTGACTTGGATCGTAGATCGTAGCTCGACCATTGAAATGTTCATGGAATGGTTGAGTTGGGTGGTAGATCGAAGCTCAACCATTCAAATAAACCAATATAAATGGTTGAGCTGGATCGTAGATCGTAGCTCGACCATTGAAAACTTTCATGGAATGGTTGAGGTGGGTGTAGATCGTAGCTCAAATAAACCAAAATAAATGTGACTGGATCGTAGATCGTAGCTCGACCATGAAATGTTCATGGAATGGTTGAGTGGGTGTAGATCCCGCGAACAAAAATTTCCCGACGGAAACTTTTCCGACAAATGAGATATTCCCGACAAGTACAAAGATTTTCGAAGGAAACTACTTTCCCGATGAAAGCATTTTTTTTTCGGACAAATGCAATTTTCCCGACGAGTACAATAATCCCGACGAAGATAAAAATATTAACAAGATACAATTTT
The DNA here is from genome assembly GCA_021229015.1 of Solen grandis. Lineage (NCBI taxonomy): Eukaryota > Metazoa > Mollusca > Bivalvia > Adapedonta > Solenidae > Solen > Solen grandis. The sequence goes on from CM037789.1 coordinate 10,868,450, forward strand.
CACAACTAATACTAAATTCCCGACATATAATTTTTCCCGACGAACAAAATTTCCCAAATTTTTCCGACAAAAATTTTAAGAAACTCTTTTCCCGACGACCCTGATCGACAAAGAAAATTAGTTAATAGTTTCGATCTACGATCTACGATCTACGCGCTAACTTCACACTCCTCTTGAAATGGACAAATTTAACTGAAAATTGTAGCATATGTTGTAAAGCCTTGTAAATATATATTTAACTTTATACATTATCATCAGTGCAAAAGAATTCCATTCTCCTTCTTGCTGGAAGATTTTAAATTCCGGGACCTGTACCTAAATCCCGTACCAAATGAAAACTTATATGGGGTAATTGTTTCGTTATCATCGTCCTTGTTGTTGCTGATGATGATGTTTTTTTACCTTGACGTTAACACTGTCTTATTAGCTTACTGTCTGGAAATGTCATGCACCTTGCAGAATCTAACTCTTCCTATAATTATATAAGAAAGGAATTACCTGTTGTAAAATGTATTTCATTTGATCTATAGATTAGTATTTTTCTGTACTTTTGTGTTCTATATTTCCGAATATTTGATGATATGGGTTTTCGTTAATTAAATTATTTTTTTCATATTAAAAAGATAAAAGTGATTGGGGAAAAAAACACTTATAGAAAAAAGGCCGAAGACACTCTTGATTTAAATGGGCTTTTTAGAACATATTTTAAAAATATCTGAAAGAAACGGCCTACAGATGAGAATATTTGTGAAAACGACATGTATCATTGCCTAGTGGAAATATTAGACCTGCTGTTTGTAAATGATGCATGCACATCTTATTGAAATGTTCTGAATGGCTTCTCTTTATTTAAGTCGTGCTTCAAAACATGCGCGGCGTCCGATGCTTTGCATCAAAATCAATTTTGTTTTCTCTTTTTATGTTTCAAATTTATACCGTCGTGTTATTTTTGTTCTTTTCTTTTAAATTTTTTTATGCAAATTTCTCTCTAAAAATACCGCGTCACGTTCTTATGCGAATTTTCATCTTGATATCAACTGACTTGCCAACATGTGTTTATCTAAATATTTCAATGTTTTGCTGTAGATAATTTTCAAACATTAATATCCCGTATTTGCTCCCATAGATTTATATTATTTATAAAATTGATAAAAACTACTGATAGAGGGGGGAATACACATCAGACATCAGTCTGTCTTCCTTTGACGTAAAACTGAATATCTGATTTATTATGCAAATATTTCCCTATCTCTTTATAACAATTTTATTCCTGCAAAAATATGTGATCAAATGAATGAAATAAAAAATTTAAAAAATTAAAAAATTAAAAATCCAAAGCATATAATGAAAGATTGAAGATATGTTTGAGTTTCATTTGACCAAAGTTGTCTTAATTGTTAGAACTAACGTGAACTTTTTATGTCGTGGTTTTGAATCATGTAAAGAGAAAGAGACAAATAAATCAGGGGGCAGATAATAAAAGAGAAGAGGAAAGAGAAAAGAAATATGTGCACAGATAAAGAGAGAGACAGACAGACATACGTAAAAAAGACGACTGAATGAGAGATGGAAGAATAGAGGAACAAATTGAGAGAGGGGGGGGGGGTATGGAAAAAAGAGAAAGAGAGAGAGGAGGAGGTAAGAAAGAGGAAAGAGACAGAGAAAGATATATATCGAAATATGAAGGCAGATGTAAGGTAATGAGAGACAGAGAGATAGACAGAGTAAAAAATGACGATGGGAACACACATCCATGACTTTAGTCACCAATACTTAAAATATGGCACATTACATCCCACAATTAAATTTGTTTTAAAGCGAAAAAGAAATCGGTAGCTCATCTTAATCGCTTATAATAAATCAGAAACAGACACTGTTGATTTGCATAATTACCGCACTCGATTTATACCACTCCGCGCTCAGTAATGTATACATGCGATGCGGTCCACTAGAGGTCATGACCTCCTTACGTATACAATTCATAAATGGAATCGGGGTCGTGACCCTCACGAAATAAATAAATAAAAACACCCAAAGAATTGAGAGATTGCCGGGGGTCATCATGAAAAAAGAGCGAGTTGCAGGACAACGTGTGAGATTTCTTTGACGTAATATAACCTTTGCCGAGTTCAACCTTCTGAAACGATGGTATTAGAAAAATTACATTAAAATTATATGATTTCATGTAAATCCTACTAACAGTCTCTCAGTACCTTGAGCGCTTTGATATTTTATCAAAATAAGCACACGTTGCATGATACCAACAAATTCGCTCTATTGTTAATACATGTATACACATTTTTTTTTGTGTATTCTGTAAGAAATAAATATCTACTCAAAATCCAATTTCAAGTTAATGTGAATCTACGCTGAAACTTATTGTAAATCTTTGCGCAATTAATCTATTTTCCAAAAACACGTGGAAATTTTATTGCTTTAAATTGGTGCCTCCCCGTTCAACTTATGTCATCGGGCTTACTTTAATTGCAGACGAGAAAACCCTTCTTATTTCATTTTCTCATGTTCAAATTACCTCAGCCGTGAAAGTTCAGTTGAGCGATTTCAAATAGATACAAACCTTTTATATAAAATTATTTATTGCTTAGATAAGCAGTTTATGATTTGTTGCGAAAGATCTCGACAGATCTGCAATCTTGCATCAGAAGACAAAAAAAAAAGAAAAATGAAAGGGGTTTACATTTGTTTTCCCACGGGTTCCTGGCGAACCGGAAACCGCAGATTCACTTCTGCTTTGGGCATCTGCTGTATTACATTAATTGTATCTGAAGAGTTGATACCTGAATTTGATATATTAAAAAAATGTCCGTCTTATTTTTTTTTTCAGCAAAATGACCCTGGGGGAAGGTTCCCATGACATCATTCAAAACAAAATAACATTATACCTTTACAAGAGCCTTGAAATAGTCTAGAAAAATGTCAGTTTCAAGGCTGAATAAATACTTCACAAAAGCATTTAATGTCAATTTTACTCCCTATTTCTAAGCGGATACGATAACAGCGTTAGCACAAAGTGCTGTTTAATCTCTTCTGAATCATTATTTAAATACGATACAAGGTCGACGTGACTTTGTCCGTAACTCTTCACTCTTTGACGACTAAACACTGAACAAATTTTCTACACGTACATTTTGTAAAATTAAAAAAAGAAACCTTGAGATTTGGAACTCGAGTATTATACATAGTACTCTATCGATTTTTACGGTTGACTGCGCGAGACGAATACTCCGCTTTACGACTTTTGACACGAGGATCACGGTTATCGTGAATTAAGCGCTAAACATTATTTAAAAAAGGCAGATTTAGAGCGTACCAGAATTATATGACAGATATGTAAATTAAGAAATAGATTCCGACAGAACACGAAAAATATTTTTGCAACCCATTATTAGCTCACCTGAGCACTTGTGCTCAGGGTGAGCTTTTGTGATCACCTTTTGTGCGTCGTGCGTCGTCCGTCGTCAACAATTTCTTGTGAACACACTATAGGCCACAGTTTTGGCCCAATCTTCATGAAACTTAGTCAGGATGTTTGTCTACATGATATCTCGGAGGAGTTTGAAATTGGGTCATCTGGGGTCAAAAACTAGGTTACCAGGTCAAATCTTAGAAAAACCTTGTGAACACTTTAGATACCACAGATTTAGCCTTACCTTGATATAACTTGGTCAGAATGTTTGTTTACATCAAATCTCAGATGAATTCAAAACTGGGCAACACAGGGTCAAAAAGTAGGTCACCAGGGCAAATTTTAGAAAAATCTTGTGAACACTCTAGAGGCCTACATTTTTGTCTTCATTAAACTTGACACGAATGATGACTGCATGAATTCCCAGTTGAGTGCAAATCAGGTAGGATCAAAATGTAGGTCACTTAATCAAATGTTCGAAAAACACTTTAGATGCCAGATTTTTTTGTCATTATACCTTACATAGCCATCTTATTCAGGTGAGCGACACAGGGCCATCTTGTCCTCTTGTCTTTTTTTCCCATGACATTGTATAAAGCAAGTTTTTGTATGTATGTTTTTATTCTCATATCTAAATTAAACATCCTGTGGACGTTTAGAAATTTTATTAAGTGTGTTTTTTCCTTTCAGTCAAGAAACAAGTCAATTTTATTACTTAAGTCAAAAACCATTAATTTCTAATAGAGAGTGTAATGGTAGATATATGTTCAACTCATCTTTTAAATTAGATGTTATTGAGAGAGTTATAACTATTTAAAGACAAATTAGTGATTATAAACCTATGCTTAATTTAAGCCAGGCTTTAGACGTTTCCAAATACGAACAAAGATCAAGCAAATATGTTGTTTTACATACAGGTTATTAAATATGTTAATGTAAGTAAACAGACTTACTTTCCATGTACTAAGTTCTTGTTTTCACAACAAAACGTATAGAATTATGACCTATTTTATTCTTTTGCACACATTAGGCAGAATGTTTAAAGTGTTTACATCTGTTTGTTCTGAGTGGATGTGGTATCATGCCACATGTCTACGGCGTGATACTGCAGTGTGGCAGCACTGTATATGTCTCATGTAGAAATCGTCTCCAAATGACTGAAATATTGTCGGCGGGATGTTAAACCCAACAAACATCTAATAACTTTGTATATACAGGTAATTTATTCGCACGAAGTTTAATGGGTTGCAGTATTGATATCACTGGTATAGTTGTATATCATGAGCTTGTCTTAAATACGACTGAGAGAGTTGTGCTGCAGACAACTGCTGTGACAAAAGTTTATATCTCTATTAGAAAAGGAACACAAACATTTCAACACAAACATTTATGTTTGTTTTGGTTTTGCATTTCACTGACAATAGTTAAGTATTTGGAGACAATGTCTTCTTGAGACAGATATAGTAATGCCACATTGCAGTATCACGCCATATAGATGTGGCATGATACCACACCCAATCACATTATCCTGATACCGGCCCAACCAGTCCAGGAACTACCCATATATTGTGAGCGCCAAGCAAGGGAGCTATACCTGTACCTTTTTTACGACTTTTGTATATCGCGGCCGGGGATCGAACCTACGACCTACCGTTCCCGAAACTGATACCGGGCAAACTGGTTCTGGATGTACCCTATATTTACACTGAGTGCTAAACAGGGAACTACGCTACCAGTATAGTATTAGATACGTTATTTTGCAGCTGGGGATCGAATCCGAGGTTTTTCTTTCCCCGAACCGAACTACTCGATTACCTGGGACGATATACACTTTTGTTTACCAAAGGCCGTCTAGTGTAAGAATTAGACCTTCAACTTAAAACAATCATGACAAACTCTGATAGACCTTGTGCCCCAATCTCTCGCCCCACCTCCGCTCAAATTATGGCCTCGGAAAATTGCGAGTATCGCTTCGCTTCGTATCTGATACAAAATTAGTAAGATAAAACTCCCTCCCACCAGGTAACATCTTTTCAGCCATGCTTGAAGTTTGTTGATGATATCGAATAACGAAGGAGGCGTAAATTTTGAAGAAAAATAAAGCCAAGAACGCATATCAAATAAAATAATTTTAAAATGATAAACAGTGTTCTCCAATTGGTGTAAAATATATCAAGATATAATGATTCAATCGCATTAAAATGTAGAAAAACTGGTTAAATTTCTAATTTGATTGATTCATTGTCCGCACCCATACTCTGAACAGGCATTTTTCATTAGATGAGGCAAATAATGGGGTCTCCGAAAATGAGTTCGTTTGTTTGTTTGTTTATTGGGTTTGACGTCCCATTACTTGGAGACTATGCTTACTTGAGACAGATCCCCTGGCTACCGTGCTTTTTAATTCATATACATTTGACTTGCCATCAAAATTCGTAAATGATTTTAATAAAACCCATCAATATTAAGGATAAAGAATACTTTTTTAAAATAGAGATATACAAGTAAATCAACGTATATCTTTTTTTTTCAATATACGCCGGTAAGATTTATTGCATGAAACTAATAGTGAAAAGGTAGCTTTAATCTTAAATGCATTTCATTTAATGCAAACAGGGCGCAAGATGTGGCGATATACCGGCTACACACTGGACAAAGGGTTTCCGAAGAAGATGAGTAAGAAAAGCATGCCTATGAGAGCTTCTGCTGCTTATGCCCATAAAAACCAGTTTGCTGCATATCAACTGTATATGTTTGGCGTAAGTACGTCTGAGTGAAACTGAACATTTGAACGATGATTATAAAAAAAAATATAAAGATTAAATATGCATAATTAAATCTGAGGAACGCCGTGTTCCAGTGATAGCGTGCATGGTTGCGGGCCTGACAGGTATAGTTCGAACCCAAATGGACCAAGGGTCGATCATGTGTTACAAATGTGCTAAGTACTATTTAGTTCAACTTAAGTGCTGACATGAAGGCTTAGTATAAACTGTCAGAACTTATTTGCCAAAAGCCGTAAAAAGAAAATAAATCATAGTGAGCGTGCCTTTTTTTTTTCTTTTTCTTTTTTTTTTTCTTTTGCTCGGATATCTATAACTTGATATTTAGGATCACTATTACATAGTACAGAGTTCATATCACCAAAATGATATTTTTTTGAGCCGACCTTAATTATTACGTGTGCCGTATTGTTTTATTAATTTCACGTCATTATACCCCCCCCCCCCCCCTATTTATATGAGGGAGACATATTGTTTTTATCAGAGTCACACTTTTTTTTGAGTTATTGCCCTTTGTTAAATTTCATACTTAATTTTTGTCTGGAGCATAACTCAAAAAGTATATAAACTATATAATTGAAACTTCACAGGTCAATAGATCTCACGAAGAAGGGTCGCACACAAGAACCGTAACTCTGCACATCATATTTTTAGAATTATTGCTCTTTGTTAAATTTCATTCTTAATTTTGTTCCGGAGCAGTTATTAACTTGAAACTTGCCAGGTGGACAAACCTCATGGATGAGAAGTTTCATGCACACGAACCGTAACACTGCGCATCATATTTTTGGAGTTATTGCCCTTTGTTAAATACTTTTTTGTCGAGAGCATTACTCATGCACTATGAGACATATAATCTTGAAACTTCATAGAAGGATAAACCATATTTTTGGTTCAATTAAATTTTGTTCGGAGCATAACTCATGCACTGTGAGTCATATAACCTTGAAACTTCATCAGTGAGTAGACGTATGGACGGGAATTGCAGATCACAAGAGCATAATCTATTTGCAAGGTTTCTCGTTGGAGTTTTAAACTTTTTATACATTTTTGTTTCCTTAAGATAAACCCTGTTCGACTCATGCTATTGAACTTTTATTTCATTTATAGAAAGAAATTAATGAGGGTAAGTGTCATGCACAAGATTCATAACTTTGGCCTCAGTATTTTTGGAGTTATTCCCCCTTTTAATAATTTTTTGATCGCAAGATGACTCCCGTACTACTTATGCTATTGATCGTCCCCAGTGGCCAAGTGGTTAGAGTCTCCGCCTCGGGAGCGGGAGGTCGTGGGTTAGATCCTCGAACTACCTCGTGGGTTAAATCCCTGAACTACCCTATATGCTGGGCGCGAAGCAGGGACATATACTACTACCATTTTTACGACTTCAGTATGTCGCGGCCGGGGATCGAACCCACGACCTCCCGATTCCGGGGGATACCTCAAGTACTTCTTTTCTTTATAACATATATACACACCACCATCCGTCATATGATTAAGCATAATTCTACACTTTCAAATAGTAATAGTATGACGGGTTACCGGGGTAGAAAATTCAGCCCTAATATAGACACCTCTTATATGACAGGGGAAGTATTTCTGGGAAATGAACTTGTATGTAGACGCCATGGCCCATTCGAAGATGAAGACTAACGATTACTGGGATTACGTTCCAACCAAGCCGGACACCATCCTGCAGACGTCCGATGACTTCATATACGTCTTCAAAGGGAACCAGTAAGCACCCTCCTCGTTTGAATGAGAAACATTCATTTGATATGTTCATATAAAAACTATCACAGGGTCACTTTCCACCAACAATTCTTAGCTCTAAGTTAAACTTAAATACTTTAGGATGAAATCCATTAGTCTTGTTTATATCATAAAAATAACCAAATAGTTTAATTCTTAACAATTATTGTTAGTTTTAAGGCATAGTCACATACACCTGAATATTTCATGAAATTGTAATAGTGGAATGTATATCTCCCTAGTTTAAGAATGTAAGTATTACTTAGTGCTTACTATTGTTGGTGGAATCCGAGCCCGAAATGATTTCTTTCCCAGGTATCATTGATGATGGTTGATGGCCATTGACTGATTAAGATGATTGAGCAAATTCATCATCATAGTCATCGTCGTCCATGTTGTGGTCTTTATTGCTTTGTAAAATGTTCTTTTCCGTTGACAAAAGAGTATTTTTTCACAACATAGCACCTACATAAATACATGCAAATCTGCTCAAATTCTAGAAAAAGTCCCGCACAATTTTACTGTTGAGATTCGTTTGAGTAGATATGAGTTATATCATGTCCCAGTGTCCAACCACAGTGCAGGGACCGTGGGTTTTAAATAAGCGCTTTGGTGGCGCTTGGCTGTGAACCCGAGGGTTGTGGGTTCGATCCCCAAACACTGGGATCGGACTAGGTCACCGTGATGAATGCCTTACAAAGTTTCAGTACTGTCGGGATCTCGGGAAAGATTTGTTTGGTGGACTGGACAAATGGCGTTAAAATGGCGTTAATCAAGTTTAACATACACAATGAAGAACATGAAATTAGAAAGGACTCATTGCTGTCATATGTTAAAGTCTCACTTAATACTGCACACAGCTTTGAAGTTGTCCTAACCATATTTTTTACGTGTACCTTATGTTGTATGAGGCAGACAACAGCGTCTTCCAACCGAGTGTTCGTATAAAAGCCACACAACATAAATTCGAAAGATAAATTAGATAACTCTCAAATGCAAATAAAAGGACCCGGGACACAAAACCAGTTTCGTTGCTTTGTAAAACTTTTTTAACGTGGCTGCGAGAATAATCGAGAAGAGCAGACGTATTTTCGAAAAAGACGAAGAACCCACGATACCAACGGTGTTCCCCAAAAAATGTTACTATATTTAGATTTATACAATTTCAATGGATTCACCAAATATTCTCGAAAAACTGTGCAATTCTTTTTATTTTTTAACACAAATATCACAAGTACTCAATGGTTACTGAATAACCCTGATATTCTGTATACATAGTGTTGTTTCGTAACGGCGCCAAATCTGACACAAAAATCAGCTCGTTCTTTTAGTAATATAGTTATAAGCCGTTTCAGCTGGATAGTACTATATACTGGACAATACTAACAGCTGACCTCTAGTGTATACATAAAAATAGAAGATGTACTGTATGTCTGTTTCAAGCTTCATACGTCAATTGTTCTATTTTTAGATACCGGAAGTACGACTACCGCCGGGATCCACTGCCGCAGAAATTGAAGCCTATTGGCCCGGCTTGGATTGGTGGGGACTGTGGGTATGCGGAGAAGTGATACGGTACCAAAACAAATTATAAAGATGAAGGTCAAGTACAGAATATGAAGTTTTTGACCTTAAATATATTCATATGTAGTGTACGATTCAATATCAAGGTATTGACAGTACTGAAAGATATCCACGAGCTACAGACAAGTATACATATGTGAATATTAATATTTGTGAAATATGAAAATAAGTTCTGTGAAATATTGGCAGGATGCCGTGTTCGACATGGCCAAAATCTAGAATTCGGATTCCATAAGACATATTTGCCTCAATGTATGCCTTTAACCTTTATTTAAACAATCTCGATCTTTGCAATCTACAGAATAATTATCGCACTCGACTGATTATCAATATGTACTAAATTTTAATCATGGTGTCTTTATCACACACAGTCTAAACTTTAGAATCAACCATGAATCGGGATCGTTTGAAAGAATTTACTTATATTACGGCATATACAAATTTTAGGTAAAGATCAGCGACCGTTTTTGGCCGATACAATCACACGTACGTAACAGGTGTCTAGAACAATTGGGTCAGTTTTATGACCTTTAGCAACATTATTGAAACAATTGAATATAATTTTTGATCAAGATTTTAAATCTTGTTTTATCATGTTTGTTGTTGTCATATGTCCGAGTTTGTCAAGAAAGCTCTTTATTTATATATTTCAAATAGAACATTTTTTTAATATTATTTAGCTTTTAATGGAAATACAAGACGTTATAATTATGCAATTTATATCTATTTAATACTAACAATAAAGACGCACTGGTATATTCATTTACCTTAGCAAATGTTCAAATCGTTATTTATACATATTTCGCAATCCTGTAAATATTCCATTGTTACATGTACTATTTATATATTTAATAGCGAGCGCAGCTCGAGCCGGGCCGACGTCCTGGCTCACGGAGCGAGCTCTACGGTAACGCGTAGTTGTTTATCTTTGTTCAAATACTAACGCTTTGAAAACTTTCGACAGTCACCATCTTGAATGTTTACCACTGGAGAAAAAGTATACCCATGGATATCTCCCTCGATAAGTTCAACTATGTGGTATGTAAAAGAACGATAACTCTTGCAAAAAACAATTTATGCTAATCGTCTTCGTGATAGTTGAGGATATGTAGAAGCTAAATTACTATAGGTAAAAATAACAAAGCCAGTCGATACGTTCGTTTACACATAATGATGTTAAATTAATTTTTCACGTAATTTTAAAATACTTTAATGATTGAAATGTTCGCATTATGTTTGCTTTTGTTGATGTTGTTTTTGTTGTTGTTTTCTCTATGTAAAACAGACCTCTATTCGCCCCGTATTCTTACGTACTACAGTAGTATTAACATTTTCGGTCTGTAATGAATTTTATAACGAAAAAAAAAAGACATGAATATATTTTAAAACCTAGACGATTCCTTTGTAAATCACGTCTTGGAAAGTCTACAGTGTAAAACATTATGTCATAAATGCTTATGCTTACGTCATAAAATACATATGTGTCTGTGACATTTATGATTAAACAACATGCATAGACCTCTCAGGTTCTTCTCGTTGTATCTATAGTTTGCTTTATCATTATTTTTCTAATAAATCTTACACATCCATCTACATGTAGCTTAGATTCTCTCTCTCTCTCTCTCTCTCTCTCTCTCATTAATAAAGAAATCAAGATCCAAAAGATTTTTAGGAAAAAAATTTTTTATGTTGTTAATTTGTATACAACCCGAATACCCCTCTTCCTCTCCTCTCTTCATCTTTTTCCCCTTCTTTTCACAAAGCAGTCAAAATTCCACTCATAAAACTTAAATTTCAAGCCTGAAATAATCATATGATTATTTTGTATGTAGGTCATTTATATGCATGGGCTTGATAAAAGTATTAATATGTAATTTTGGTCATGTTTTTGGTAAAACACACAATTCCTTTGTATAAATTTGGATGGGGATTCTTTTAATGCTTGCTCCTTCAGGTTTGCATAACACGCATCCTGGAAAATATGCAATCGACAATATATAAGTTGTTATTCAATCTAGTGACCATCTGTTTGATTATGTTTATGTCTTTATCCCTTGTTACAAAAACACATATAAGGCTTATCCTATCCCGGTTGATGTGTTCATATATCCATAAAGTGTGTGGATTAATTGAATTAATTAATATATGACCTTTTTTGTCAGAGGAAGGAGGTCTCTAGGTTTGTCTAGCCATCGATCCTATAACTTAGCAGAGTCTCTTTACTATCAAAATATAATGAGACCACGAATTAACTGATATTGGTGAGCAACTGAGCATTTTGTGTAAACAGGGGATATTCTATGAATAAATGTCCTGGTGTGAAATACTCTCAGCTAGTCAGTCTCACCATATTTGTTTTATCGAGCTACATCCATTAATGCGATATTCACATCAAGCGTGACGTAATTTGACAGGGAAAAACACCAATAATTCGCAAAATTTATTGATCCTTGTTTCCAAACTGTTATTTTCTTTCTTCTTTTTTCTGAATTGTAAGGGGGGAAGATAAAAAATTATTCATTTAATAAAAAAGGTACCGAATTAATACCAGTTTCATGTATGTTTCTATATTTTGTTTTCACACCACCCGTTAAATCTACCAATTACTTTACGCTAGCATACGATGACATATTTATGTAAGCCAACATCTGCCATGCGTTCAGTGAAGGCGACCATTAGCAATTGCAATTTGGTACCCTGCTTACATTCTATACACTGCGATAAAACACGGGTGCAACCGCTCACGTTAAAAAAACTGTTGGGCTCACTGAACAAACCACAGTTCTTAAAATAGTACATGTTTGATACACTTCTCAACAATCCTAAATATGGAAGTCATTTAGTTGTTTTCAAAGCAAAATTCACACTTGATAATTATCACAATACAGCATGCCCATATATTCCCTTTTTTTTTTTTTTTTTTTTTTACTCACAAAATTGTCCATATTATCACAAAATTGTATGGCTCCCTATATGAAGGGATACAAAGTTCAGGAAAAACAGCAATTGTATCCCCAGTTACAAAAGCAGGCACCTTGTAATAAAATTACCCATATGAGTATGATGTTTCTTGTTGGAAGAGTCGTTCGATAAATGATCAGTTCGGTCAAATGTTCTCATTTGGATCATCTTAAATCTTCACGACACGTGCTGTTATGAAGAACACGGAAGTTCATTGCAACTGTTGTTTATAGAGTGTCTCTTTATGTCCACCACACTCGTGACATTCTCATTTCTAGTTCACTAACGGCAACTTTCCATTTTGGAAATGATATTATTTTTTGGTCAAACATATGCTTTTTAATTAAAATCAGTGACAAAAACAGTGTGTGTGTATTTATTTGCAGAGTTCATGATAAAATGGTCATGATCGTGTTACACACTCACCATCTGCAGCCTCAGACACAGTGACCTCCCTTTCACCCTCACTGCCTTCACAAATGTCACGTGATGATGGTAGGCTTATAAAATGGCGACGTTTTATTATTTATAGATCTAGTTATTTTCTAAACTGATTTTTTTACCCCAATGTGATAATTGTTATTTAATAATACCATGATTTTTTATTATAGACAAAAACTTTTTTTAACAAAGCGACAAGGTCTGAGTCAAAATGACCAAAAATAACAAAAGTAAAATAAATATTTTATTTATCAACTTAGCACACGTATAGAACATAGACAAAAGAAACATATGTGGTACAAAACAGCATGACAAATGTAAAGGTACAACAGTATGGATAACAAAGTACGTCCACACGTACATAGCAGAACTACGTCCATAACATGTTTTTATTCAGCCAAACTTATGGTACTGGTATACAGAAAGAACATCTCAATATATTAGTTCATTGCATTAATGCAGTCGGATATGTCCCCCAATGACCTGAAGAAAGTCTGGAACTGACTTATCTTCGTCACCAATCTGCAGAGTCTCCAGTGTCCGCTGATACGTTCGGGTACCCTTCCTCACTGGCATCTTGGTGGGTTGTCCTCTTTGAAGTACCTCCGTCTCCACCATGGCAACATCCTTCTCAGAACAGCTGCTAATTGTCAACAAAGAAGGGTTGAAATGTCCTACCAGTGAGCGAAAACCGATATTCCATGACTCACATAGGTCATTCGTCCTTGCCTCTCCGCGTATGGTTGCCTGGTGGACATTCCATGTTTCGATAGCAAACCTGGCTTGAGTTCGCCGGGACCCCCCCCCCCCCAGTCTGCGTCACGACTGACCTAGAATGTATGAAATAAATTTATGAAAAATATAATACAACAACAGATATTGCAAATTATAGATATTTATTGTCTCGTTACTGCCAACAGCAACTCGTAACTGAAATTAATGAAAGAATGTATTGTTTATCTTCAGTTAAAACGTTCATGGCATCTCTTTAAGATAAGATGGATACGACTATATAATAATTCAAACTAAATTTACGATTTTTTTCGGACATTCAATTACAAACAAAAAAAAACTTACCTCAACAGACTGTTACACCAGCCTATCTGCAATGATTTGGCCTGGTAGTTCCCGGCTGGCTTCAACACTGTCTAAGATTTCCTTCCTAACTTTTGCAGCTTGCACTTGGAATGGGTCCCCTTCATGACAGTGTTCTCAAGTGCGGCGGACTTCTGTAGGCTGAAATAAATAAACATATTTGGTAACATCATGACGTTTTGTTATAAGTAAATTGTATTCGTGATTTTAATAAGGCTCTCTTATATTAATTAGAATTAATAACAAATTATCAAATAGATAAGCTTACTCTTTATTACCACACTATTCATACGTCAACCTTAATAAACTTATATTTTCGGTAAGTTATCGTGGGATCAATGTTTCCGGCCATCCGGAATTGACGGACAAAAAGAGAGCATAAAATTTTATAAAAGTAAAAAAGGCAATAGATACTTACTGGATTATTTGTGATCACGACCCCTTTGCATGATAATGAACGTCGCTGAGAGCACTCCCAGGCCACCGTTGTCTTGCTCTCTTTCTTCTTTGTGTACGCAAAACTCTCGTAGCCTAACTTCATTGCACCTCGATTGCTTTTCGTGAATTTCCATAATTGCAGATGGAGATTGTGATTCGAATAAAAAATATTTAAGCCTTATATACTTACCAAATATTGATTGCATTTTGAGCAATAGATGTCCGTGTGACATGTCAATAACTAATTACTATTAAGTATATGTTTTGTTTAAAATCTGTCTTTAATGTCCGCCCTATCGAAAATTTAAGGGGGTGGCTAATATTCGCCAAAGCCATTTAAGGGTGGAAATGTCCGGGGGGGGGGGGGGGGGGGCAAATGTCCGTATACCCTAATCTAAAGGTGAAGATTGTAATCTCGTCTTCTTATGGTGGTGAGAACTGGATACTCTATGAAAGGCCAGTTGCACTATCAAAAGAGACAACTAGAGGCAGTAGTACAAATGTAAACCCATGCCAAATAAAACCTGCGCTCGCTTCGAGGCATTGCTTTTTACATACTATATGTATATAATATATTTAATATATCTGATATGTTATCAGGTACTTGGTAGGTCATCGAAAATGTAGCCTAGTCTTTCGCATTATTTCTGGTATCAAAGTTCAAGAGTTTATTGACAAAAACGTAAACAGTCTATTGCCAGACAGTAAGAAATAATAATAAGCATGGTATCATACACTGCTATACTTCTGAGTGAACAATTACGGCTAAATTTGAGAAGTTGTTTATACATATATCAGCCAGTAAGAGGTTACTATATAATAAATATCTTGTTTGTTCTATTCTAATATTATAATATCTGTACGCTGTGTTCATCTGTAATTAACCTTGACATTCGAGTACTTTGGGTTTACTTGCATCCATTGAAGTGTCACTTTTATGTTATCGTCTCCCATATTTCTCTCTTTCTTCGTTGTGAATAATACACTGATCTTATAAACGCATTCATACACAGTAAAATATACAAACAACATGTACTAGATTAGTGTAATGTATAACACATTATATAATATAAGTTGCCATAAAACGTATTGATATAAGTTGCCATAAAACGCATTGAAGCAAATATAAGCCAAATCCGCAACTCATATTATTTAGATTTTTTTGTAAACACATTATGGCAGCCTTTATCTTTTCTCGCAACATTTCGGACATGTTGCATTCGGCAGATGGTCGTGATTATCAGTTTACGTGCACGTCATGTGAGTTTTTCTCAACCAATCAGAAATTAACTACTTGGTGTGATACTCTGCTTCGATTCAAGAATGCCAGATTCAAACTTTAAGTACATTTCAAGGTACTTGGGTAGTAAACTGGGGCCAAGACTAGAACAAAATCATTTGATGGTAAAGCAACATATGCTTTAGTCAGACCGGCTAGTAATAAAGTGGGCCAGCCTTCCTTTATTTATCCGACTACAGGTGTTTCGTTATTAATAATATCGTTACACTGGGACGGACAATCAACTGCTACGCACGCCACAGCAAATCTGCGGCCATTTTCATCGTGGTAAACTTCGGAACATCTTGGACAATTTTCAGAACACCCGACCGGTTTATCCTGCAGACAAACAGCTTCGTATCCTTGACCATCAGCTGTCAACACGTGACTCCAAGGACACGTGGCATGAATCGAATTATCACAAATCAAATCATCATCTTTAACAGAATTTCTTCTTTTTCTCAGCCGTTGGTATTCGAACAGTTTAATCAATGATGTTTTAACTGCAAACTTGACGTCAGTAGAGACACCAGACGTCAAGTCGGCGTCTTTGTAAGGCGGTGAATCGACGTCAGAGTTTTCCATCACTTTGTATGTGTTAAAGTTATTTTGATGATCTTCTGTGTGACTATTGGAAGTGTTTGCTTTTTCATTCGGAAAGGTGGCAATGTGGTTTCATGCATCTTTGAGTGATCTGAGTGGAATGAGTCCAACATCTGCGCTGCCACGAACGGTACAAACACAATTAAGTGGATATATGACGTCATGATGAAGTCTTGCCCTCTGAAAAAAAAGTATTTTTATACTGTGATAAAATTCATTCACTGAAAAACAAGCACAAACACAAAACTGCTGCATTTACCACATTCATGAATAACAAGAATAACAAAAAAAAGGGGGGGGGGGCATTTTTAAACAAAAGCACTACTTAATGCATAAAAGCATGCAAATGTCCAGCCGACATTATTTAAGTCATGACTATGCCTACTTGAGACAGACATTGTGCTGCCACTCTTCAGTATCACGCCGTAGACATGTGGCATGATACCATGCCCAGTCACATTATCCTGACACCTGGCCAACCAGTACTGGAACGACCCTTATATGCTGAGCACTAAGCAAGGGAGCTATACAAATATATGTACATACTTCGGTATATATTGGCTGGGGATCGAACCTATGATCTTCCGCTCTAAATTTGGTCACCGGGGGCTATTTGATACAAATTGGTTTAATAGATATCTGTTCATATCCCGGCGAGGGCTACGTTTCATATCAGAGAAAAGGGCTATTACGATGACAAAGTTTTCGTTTCCCTTTTCAGGGTGGCCATACCACGTGGTATATGACGTCATTTTAACCCACTACATGCAGCATAATTTGCCTCGATTCGAAAAAGAAAATTGTTATTTCTTCGCCAATTTTAATTGGATATAGTGTATTCGAAGCGGAAAATTTTGCACTACCCAAAAGCCCCGATGATTCTTTTGTCAGATAAACAGCGTTTCCATACATTCGGGAAAAAAATATTAGCGATGTGCTTTACGTGTTAGCAAACAAAATTTCACTAACTCGGAAAGTTTTCTCGAATGTTAAGAAAAACTGACAAAAACATCATTGTGGCCTATATTTAGGACTCAATTTTCCGCTTCACGTGTGCTATATATCATTACAATTAAATAAGAAATAAAGTATTTACAGCAGTTTTCCCCCTTTGAATCGATGCAAAATATGCTTTTCGCGATAGCCTAAAATGACGTCATATACCACGTGATGTTACCAAAATGCTTTCAAATGTCCTCGACGTATCAGAGGTTTATTGTAGTAATATGGTATATAGGCATATAAATTTGCATATGTTTACGTTAACCCATGGCCTCATGAATATATTTGTATAAATTTATGATAAGATTAATACAAATTTACCGAATTTTAAATGGTATAATTATATGACACAATGGACTACAGACTATAGAATCTGAGCAAACTGAGCTGTGTGATCTGAGACTGCTCTGTTTTCCATTGCGTCAAAATGAGTCAGATGACGTTAAGGGTTAAATACACATATGTAAAATAGAATACCGTAAGATATAGACTATATAGTAAAGCTTTTTACATATTATTATAATTATTACACATACGCATTTCTAATATATGGCTTGGATATTACATACGTATCCCTTGGAGTCCATATTTACATGATAAAAGGAAATGGAACCGTATAAATGCATGGAACAAATAGTCAACCATCTAATATTACTATCCTCTATATATGATAAATCTGCTGCACACAGGTAAATAAATAATATGGTCTACATGTTGGTCCTTGGTCCGATAATGTAATATAGCGCGCGATGTGAATTATATATAGAGTTGTTGTTGTTGTTGTTGTATTGGGGTTTACCGTCGCTTCGATAGTATTTCAATCATATAGCGACGTCCAGCTGATTACAGGTGGAGGAAGACCCCGAGTACACAGAGGTACCCGGGTAGAACCACCGACCTACCGCAAGCCAGCTGGAAGGCTTCCTACCGGGATTCGAACCCACATCGGTGAGGGGCTGAGAGATTTGTAGTCTACGACTGTAACCGTTCGGCCACGGCGGCCCCTATATATAGAGTCAGTCAATACTATGAATGAAAGATAAACATAGCAGACGAACAAATTCAGTTTTTCATTTAGATTTTTGAAAGATAAAACATTTGTTTATTTAGGAAACTCATTTGGTAAAATTATTTGTATTTGGTGAAAATAAGTACTTTATCAATAAAAACCATCAACGCATTTTTGCAACTACATGTATATTTGAAGGACAAAATTTACGATGATAGTAAAATAAGTTCCTACGGTTAACTGCAAGACGTCATAAAAAATCACGAGACACGAGATCTAACAAAATGAAATAAGGAATTGGGAACTCCGACGACGATATATCCTATATTAAGTTATGTCTTAATACTGGGATTTCTCATATGTAATAACATTCTAATCGTGCATTGATATACCTAGATATGTGTATATCTTATTCATACAAAATTTATTATGAAAGAAAGTATACGGTATTGAACATTACATAGCTATATAAATGATTATTCTTAAAAGACTTTTGTAACGTATTTTTTGTACATTTCAGTACATTATATTGAATATTAAACTGTGCGAATGTTAAATGCAATCCAGTGGCGATACTTCTCTGCAGTGCTTACATAAGACAACCATGCAAAGTTACAATTCCACGTGGTACTTGGGTACTAATACACCAATAAATGAACTATTTATCATGCTTATTGTGAAGTCGTAAATTTTTGGTGAGGTAAAATGATTTAATCGTGAAAAACGCCGTTAACTGTCCATCCGATTTTTTTAAATGAAATGTCGTTTAGTTTTCTCATACATACATGAGCTCTATCTATCTGTCTTAACTTTATAAAGTAGTATAATGTCTCAAATCCAATGCCATTTGGGTAAATGTTTATAACTGGTCATTAAAAAAACACTATATAAATCGTAAAGTTTAGATTTAATAAGTTTTACTTAATAACTGCATTTATTCATAAATAAATAAATGCAGTAAGTAATAGAGAAACGTACCGGGTACCTTTGTTGCTGAAACGAGGAAATATAAAATTAATTGTTATACATTAAACAAAAAAGAACTATAAAAAAAAGCAAAAAAAAAAAAAAAAGACAAATCTTACCATAAAGCATGTAATAACTGCGTCCTCCTCTCTGCTCAGAAAGATGCTTTTTATATTTATAAAATGGCCAGAGAATGTTTTATATCTAAAAACAGTGACCCGCGAAATGATGTGTTTCTAAATTTAGCACCACGTGCGTCCAATACGGTTACATATCATTGATTATGTGTCATCTCCCATGGTACATAGTCGGGTCCTTCTCAAGTGGATACAGATAATTCAACATCAGTTGACACAGTGGTGGCCCATTTTTTTATCTTCAAGTACAATTCAAAAATAAATGATAAATAATGCATCATAGGGAATTTAACGGAAGGAAATGTTTCCGAATCGAAACGGGGTGATATTGTGTGTTATATTTTTGTTCATTAGTCAAATAATTTGACTGGGCGTAATATTGAAATGGTGATTAACTGAAAAACAAGAATAAATCAAATTACACTACTATACAAGTATATCTTAAACTATCTTTAATATGCAACGCCAAAATAAAATAACTATTTATAATGCATGGTCCTTTACTTAATTTACAGGCAAATGAATATTTTCTTCTTCTTATCATTATTGTAATATCTTTTTTTCATTTTGATTTTTTTTTTTTGGGGGGGGGGGGGGGCTCGCTTCTTAAGTGCGATCTCAGGTTTATATTTATATATCTGCTCAGATATAAGTTTAAGCCTGATATATATATATATATATATATATATATATATATATGCGGTGTTTTCGAACAAGAAAAAGCTCGCTCAAACATCACGCTAAAGCTTATGTACGAGTAATACGGAATGCTCTCAAACACGGTCTCAAACATAATTGATTACGGAAATTTGTTTTAGCTGAGAGCGTGCTAAAACTTCATGAACACGGCTCAAGGATCAAACTATTTTAAGCATGATATTCATACTTTAAGTGTGTGTATGATTTTCAATATCTTGAGGGTCTAGGTCGAAATCGGACAAGCATCCTGGCTCCACATTCCAAATATCGGAAAAACAAAATTTACAACCGATTTGAAGCTAATATCATCATGCTGTATACAAATTATTTATTTATCAGGCCGATATTATGATAAATTACAAAGATTATGAAGAATATGGTATTAAGTGTGGGTATTTGATATATTCATATGTTTATAGTTTGAACTTTATCTTCTCTCGGTTCTACCCTGGGATGTCGAGGTTACGTTAGAATATTTCTAAAAGAAATAGTTAGGATCAGATGGAGAGAGGTTATCAATCGAATACCACACCGGAAACTACTATCAGTCCGGAAACTACTATCACACCGGAAACTACTATCACACCGGAAACACTACTATCAAGCCGGAAACTTCTATCACACCGGAAACTACTAACACACCGGAAAACACTATCACACCGGAAACACTACTACACGCCGGAAACATCTATCACAGCGGAAACAACCATCACAAATACTATCACACTAGAAACTACTTTCACACCTTCTAACACACCGGACACTTCTATCACACCTACTATCACACCGGAAACTACAATCAATACCGGAAACACTACTATCACGGAAACTACTATCACACCTACTATCACGCCGGAAACTTCTATTACACCGGAAACAAGTATCACACTGGGAAACTAGACGATGAGGCATTCCTTTTTATCAGTCTTTATGATTTTGTAATTTCAGAAAGACTGATCAGTGTCGAATTCCACCAACAATTTTTAGGGCTAATTATCTTTTAATACTTAAGGGCGAATTTCATTAGTCTTGTTTTCTAATAAAAATACCCATATAAATTATTTCATTTTTTAATAATTTATGGAATTATGTTTTTAGGATACTCTCCAATTGCCCGCCCATAGTTTCCCGTCCAATCAAATCTGCTTCTGGATTGCTTATTCAAAATTTTCAACGACGAAGTAACAGTCACACAGGTTTTGAAAAAAAATGTGATATGGAAATAATAAGTAATGGCGTATAAGCTTTGAGTGAATCAGTGAATACTTGACGCTAATCACTTATATTTGTGATTTCTTTTTTTGTCGTTTTTTTTATTAGATGTCACTATCATGATTACCAGAAAAATGTGATTCGACGTCTTCGTGTCTACATTCGTATCGTTTCTCATTGCTAATTAACAGTTCATTTTAAATAAACAAGTACATGTAACTGGTGTTGCACGCAACACTGAGTCCCCCACAGGTGAGGTGCATAATTTTCCCGTTACCATAGCAACCAGAAGTTTTGGTCCGAGATAAAAAGAACAAGTGACGTGCAGAATCTCCATACTGCCATCTATTCATATACCAAGTTTCATAATATTATCTTAAACGGTTTCAAGTTATCGCGGGATCCAGGTTTCCGGACATCCGGACGGACGGACAGAAGGAGAGCAAACCTATAGTTCCCTCCGGTTTTAACACCGGTAGGGAACTAAAACGGAGAGCTTCTATATCGTTTCATCATTGTTGAAACATTGATTTTATGGCCACGCCTCTAATCCCACCTCTGTACGCATGCGCACAAAGGTCGATCAGAGGTGCAGTTAATTAAGAATGTATCCATAAGGAAATTGTAATTCATTAGTTTGCGTGAAATCTTTTAAATGAAGTGATTATCTTAAGCTTTACGCTAAATCCGCATTACAAATCAATTTTATAATGATTAATTTAGTATATAAAATACTCTGATATGGAAAATGTGTTTTTCGCTGGCTACATTTTAAAAAAAGATATTTGTAGCAACGATAAATGTCGCAAAGACGCTAAATGTCGCATTTGACGTTATATGTCGCAAGGCTGACGCTAAATGTCGCAAGAAACGCTTAAAAAAAACCAAATCAACGTTAAATGTCGCACTCCTTCAAAAACACTCTGTTGTAGTATAACTGACCAAGTTTAAGCCGGAACAATGAGGCAGGGTATACCGGGATGAACCGGGTACAAGTCTTTACTTTACTGGTTTGAGATGTAAAGGATGATTGTTATGAGTAGATATGGAGTATATCTTACCGAAAAGTGATTTTATTTAAGTATTTCACGAGTGAAATTATATCACTTTCACTCCTTTATAAGCAGAAATTAATAACCCGTTTGATGCTTCACTACCGTTAACTTAAGTTAAAACGAGAGGTCGTGGATTCGACCCCCGGCGGCGTCATACCAAAAACGTACAAAAATGTACTAGTTGCTACTTGTTAACACTAACAACCTAGCAGGTATACTCTGGTTTCTTTTCTCAAAAAGAAACCCTCAAAGGGATGGATTTCACCAGAAAGTAGGGGTCGAGAGTGATAAGTATAATAATATGTTTCATAGTTGACCTAAAATAAATGTGTATAAACTAACTTTAAAAGAATGCGTTGACATTCACAAAAATAACGTCAAATTTATAAACACACGTTGAATAAAACATAATCCAATTTTTTTTATTTTTTTTTTTGGCGGAGATCGTATATCGAATGCAAAATTTCCTTATATTACAACAGCACAACAATAGCCGGTAATATACAGAGTTACAACGCTTCCTTTTCTTTGTTTCAGTATCTAATCATAAAAAAAAACAAGGACAGGCGCCGGTATTTCTTTCCAAACCATTTTGAGTTTTACGGGCTCGCGTACTCGCGTAACGCTATGTCCGCCGCCGCTGTGAGTGTAGTACGTGGTAATAATGACTGTGAATTCGTTCATGTTATTGTTTAGTTTACACCCGGGTTCAACACGATCGGGAATTTGCTGAGGCGAAAGCCCAAGAGTAGACAGACCCACAAAACAGCATACTGAAGAATCACAGTGTTAGACAATCGTTAATATTCATTTCGAGTTGTTTCTCTTTTGAATAGGTTAGAGTGGATTGCCTTACAAACACACGGAACAATTTCACATGGGACACTTTCATACAGAACAGTACAAGTTCACACGGAAAAGTCTACATTTTATCTTTTGAAGCTATCGCCAAACTAGTACTATCAGTGCTTTGATTTTTTTTTTTTTTGCATTTTATATCGCCGTGTGTGTGTGTGTGTGTGTGTGTGTGTGTGTGTTGATGGAACCAGGAGTGTTGGCATGGTTCATTTTTGAAAAGACATCTGAATAGCCAACTACAATCTAAGGTCAGCTCCATAGACCTCAATTTTTTATCAGTTGCAAATAGACTCTTTAATTGAAATTGCATGTATTATTATAATATTATTTGTTTCAAAATCATCACCATGATTTCAGATAATTACTTGTAAAAAATCATTTTTTTTATCAGTGTGTATTTTCATATTTATGTTTCTATTATAATCGTATGTATCCGATTTTTAAAACGAATTCAAAACCGGATACGTTTTTAATAGAACTATTATTTTTTAAGTACTTACTCTGATGTATTTACTCTGATAAGAAATGTTGCAAATTAGGATTTCGGTTATAAATGGTTATCTGATTTCATTGTTATGATTTTGAAACAAATATTTTTCCTTATGACATGCACTTTCAATTTAAAACTAATCCCAACGGACGGTGTTACGGGTGAATTTACGGACCAATGTTTTTTTTGTTTTTTTTTAAACAAGGTATATTTATATTCAAGAGCGTAGTATCCAATGAAAATACAAACAATAATAAAAAAAATCAACTTGTGAATGCACAAATGCAGAAACTTCAAACCGGCATAAATGTATTTTTTGTTTGTTTGTGAACGTAACATAGCATTGTGGGTATTCTTTTTCTTAAAACAAACACTAAAAGATTGTGTTATTTATTGTGCAAAACTATTTATTCCAGCACCGTTGCTGTTGTTTTTTTCCATAAATATATTTGTTTTTCGTAGATATGGAATATATCTAACCTCAAAGTGATATAGTTCCACTGGTGAAATACTTAAATCACTTTTCGGTAAGATATACTCCATATCTACTCATAACAAATAAACATCCTCTATATCTCAAACCGGCAAAGTAAAGACTGGTACCCGGATCATCCCGGTATACCCTGCCTTACTGTTCCGGGATACTTCGAGAGCTTAAACTAGGCAAGTTATATTACAACAGAATGCTTTTGAAGTTTAATTTTTTGCGACATTTGGAGTTACAGATGCGACATTTAAAGTCAGGAGGTTTTGCGACATTTAGCGTCAGCCTTTCGATATACTCGTATAACTCGTATAACAGAACGGAGCATATATTTTATTGACTTGTAAATGATGCATCCTTCAAAATCAATATATGCACTATTACAATATGGTACTAATAAATCCCCATTCATTTATTTAACGTTATAATTATGCCTGTTTGTTTGTTTTGTTTGTTTGTTGGATTTAACGTCCCTCCAACAGTATTTCAGTCATTTGGAGACGATGTCTACTTGAGACAGATATAGTGCTGCCACACTGCAGCATCACGCCGTAGACATGTGACATGATACCACACTCAGTCACATTATTTTGACACCGGGCCAACCAGTCCTGCATCTACCCTAATATGCTGAGCGCCAAGCAAAAGAGCTATAACAGTATCATTTTTTACGACTTGTTATAATTATAGATATGTCAAAATTAATTATCAAAATTGCATCACTGCACTTGCTCCAACATTAACTTGTGTCATTACTAATTTGTCACAAATATTAACTGTAAGATAAAATTATCCGAAAAGAAGATAAACAAAGGAAAAAGACTTCCAAAGACTTAATACTTATTTCATGTTGTTCAAAATTCTATTTCTCTGATATAAGGAAATTTTAACGTTAATGGCTAAATTAAAAAGTGTGGGTCTACCCCAAAATACCTGCAACCAACGTTCTTGTGAAGATAATGGTGCATATGAGAACCGTTTATTTTCAATGAAGTCATATTTAAATCATCTAAGGTAGAATTTAATATAATTTTATTTCTAAAACTAAACAAAACTATGCGAATACACATTTATTGTACATAGACATGTCTGCTCAGGATAATGAGCATAATTTGTTGAGTTATTCCTTGAGAATTGAGTGAATCAAAATATCCCCGGTAGTTTTGGGGTGTATTTTAGTATTCTTTATCGTGTAGGCTCGCTAGATTGTTATCATTCATTAGAATAGTTTGTCTTTTGGGTATTCATCTTACGGATGGATGTCAATTTTTTTTTTCTTCTATTTTTCTGTTAATCTACATTTGAATAGGTTTTAAAATATATGTGTGTGTAGGAGGGGGGAGGGTGTTTCCGGTCCGCATTTTAAATTATAAATACATGTACAACAAATTTATTTTAAATGATTCACATGATGTATGATCATGTAAAAAATTTAAATATTTATTTATTTTTATTATTATTACGCTCTGCACATGGCAACTTGTAGATCATGGCTCAACACGTGAACGTTCCTACACTCAAGGTTAACCATATGCAAGCGTTACTCTCAACGTCACATACGCTCGGGTCCACACTCAAACACACATATACACGAGTTCACACTCAAACGCACATATGCAAGCGTTCACACTCAAGCAAACATAGGCACGGGTTCACACTCAAACACACATATGCACAGGTAGAACCCGTGCATATGTATATTTGAGTATAGACCCGTGCATTATGTACTTGAGTCTGAACCCGTGTATATGTGTGCTTGAGTGTGAATGTATGCATATGTGTGTTTGAGGTTGAATGTGTGCATATGTGTGTTTGAGTGTGAACCCGTGCATATGTGTGTTTGAATGTGAACTTGTGCGTATACGTGATTGAGTGATAACTGTAGATTGGTAGATTCTGTGTTTTTCGGTGTGAACCTGTGCATATGTGTGTTTCAGTGTTAACTCGTACATATATTTGCTTAAATGTGAACTCGTGCAAGTGTGAACACGTTTTTGTCCATCTTTCCCTGCATATGTTTGTTTCGGTGTGAACCCGTACATATATGTGTGCTTGTATGTGAACTCGTGTGTAAACCCCTGAATATTTGTGTTTGAGTGTAGACCAATGCATATGTGTGTTTGAGTGTGAACCCGTTATATGTATGTTTGAGTGTGAACCCGCACATATGTGTGTTTGAGTGTAGACCAATGAATATCTGTTTTTCAATGTATACCCGTGCATACTGTGCTGGAATTATAACTCGTCATCTGTGTGTTTGGTGTAAACTGATAGTTTGTTTCAGTGTGAACTCGTACATGTATTTGCTTAAATGTGAACTCGTGTTTATATGTGATTGAGTGTTAACTCCTTAATCTGTGTGCTCGATGTAACCCTGATATTTGTTAGTTTAACTCTATCTGTGTGTTTGAGTGTAACCCTCATATGTTTGTTTCAGTGTGAACCGTCAATGTGTGTTGTGTGAACCCATATTTGTTTGTTGAACCGTGATATGTTGTTTGTGTGTGAACCCCATGCATACGAGTGTTTGGGTGTAAACTCGTGCATATTTGTGTTTGAGTGAGAACCCATGCACATGTATGTTTGAGTGTGAAAACGTGGATATTTCTGTTTATATTTTATTTCTGTTTATGTGCTTGAATGTGAACCCGTGCATATGTTTTTTTTAGTATGAACCCGTGCATATGTGTATTTGAGTGTAGACCCGTGCATATGTATAGTTGAACGGGTTTATGTGTTTTTGTGTGTAAATCCGTGCATATCTGTGTTTCACTGTGAACTCGTGCATATGTGTCCTTGACTGTGAACCGGTGCATATGTGTGTTTTAGTGAACCCGTGCATATGTATGTTTGAATGTGAACCCGTGCATATGTGTGTTTGAGTGAAACCCGTGCATATGTATGTTTGAATGTGAACCCGTGCATATGTGTGTTTGAGTATGATCCCGTGAACAAGCACTTATATGCACAGGTTTACACTCAAACATATATATGCACAAGTTCACACTCAAACATACATATGCACGAGTTCACATTCAAGCACACTTATGTACGGGTTCACACTGAAGCACACATATGCACGGGTCTATACTCAAAAACACACATACGCACGGGTTCACACTGAAGCATACATATGCACGGGTTCACACTCAAACACCATAGACATTCTAAGCACCTATGGGTCTACTCTCAAAACAAATATGGACTGGTTCACAAAAAACATACATATGCACGGGACCACACTCAAACACACACTCACATTTTTTATATGTTTCTATTATTTTCTTCACAAAATTTGTCCATACTTCGATTATTTTTGAGTTGCCTCTTTGAACATAAATTTATCTTTTAAATGTATAAGAAACGAGTACATTGCAATTCATACTAATTTTATTAAAGCAAATGCTAAACTTACAAAAACATAGAATTCGCAAAATCAATAATTAACAAATAACAAATACATGTAGGGGAAAAACAATAATTAAAATTATAAATAAAAAATAATTTCTTTAAATGAGCATGTATACTTAAAAATATAGTTTATACTTAATTAAAAGTTAACAAATAGTATATCTACGATATAAAATACTTAATTTCAAGACTCTCCGTTTTAGCTGCTTACAGATATTAAAAACATATATTAGACAAAAAGAAAATACGTGTGTATACAGATTCTAATACCGGTTTATGAACCATAATTTCTTGGCTTTAATAGCCAAGGTACTTAATTCCACGGATCCAGAGAAGGTGGGAGGGGTAAGAGATCATGAATTCCTGGGATTACTAAGAGTAAAGAAAAAAAAAGCAGCGCCTAACCCTTCTTGAAAACTCACTGGACCCCCCCCCCCCCCCCCAAATCCCCGTAACAATTTTAAAAGAAGTAGGAGAAAGTACGGAAGAAGACACAACACCCCCCCACACACACACACACACATATATGTACGATAATTTCAATGGACTGATCGGAGAAGTGGCTCGAGTCCCCCTCCCCACCCTATCCCCACTTACGGTGAATTTCCTAGTAAGTTCATAATGTTGGCCTATATATCTCTGTTAACCCTTACCGCACACATTGAGGTAAATAGCTGGTGTCATTTCATATTGTGCCTTCTCCTGTTTCCCTTTATAGAAAATTATAGTGTGGCAGAAAATCAATTCCTTAGAAAATGTCTAATGACTATGAGACTCGAGCAAATGCCAGTAGTTTATTACTATCATTTTACTGTTACTGATCATCAACTACCGAAACACCTAACCAAAGAAACAGAATTCATGCAACGTATTAACTTGTTAAAACTAATATCATTAGATCTAATTTCAACAAAAGCCAACAATTAGAAGAAAAAAAGTCATACAACATCTTTAAGGCAGATTTGGTTTTTGCAATGGTTTCATAAAATGTAAAAATGAGACTCTAGCGCAGTGCATTGATTCAGTGTTAAATATCAAAGTGTCTCTTTCACCTTTATTTGCCACACGGCGATGAAGAACCCCCCGCGGCAAGAGTCACGCATGGAAATCTTGCAACACATGCAACTGCGATGTTCTGGTAGAAATGCAGTTGGCAAACCTGCAAACAGTTGGCTCCACAGCCGAGAGGCTTCTTTAACGTACATGTTGCATTTCCATTCTGATAGGTCCAAGGACATGTAGAAAACTGACTAAGTGAACATCCGATATCACGTCGTTGTCGTCTCAAAGACAATGGATGCGTGCCTTGCAATAAATCAACCAACAAATTCAATTTGCTTTCGATTTTGTTTATGTTTGATTCTGTATCTGTATCGATTCCTTCTGATGATACATTTGCTCGTTTGGTTTCATTTGTCTGTATTTTGCTGGCGTTAACTATTTCTCCATTGGCAACGTTGTCTTCAAGGTCGTTTCCAGATTGGTCAGCAAAAGCACTAAGTGTATATGGAATACAGGACGCTAGGAGCAGCCCTAAACCCACGAATCGAATGCTAATAGTCATCTGCAAAATCAAAATAAATAACTTTTACATTTTGCGATCATGAATGTTCTAAAGCAAGCACTTTACAGCAAATAACTGAACAGTCACGTTATTTTAAGTATAGTACATACCGTATTAGTAAGTTATTTTTGCGATTTTGATGTGAAAACTAGCAACCGTATTTTTTGTGGATTTTTGCAAACTTCAATAACTTCAATAACAAACTTTCATAACTTCATGAAAATAAATCATATTTTTATACATTATCTTGATAACAAAAATTTCATTTGCGGAACTAATTGGATTTGTTTTTGATTATGGTAAAAGCATTTCAATCATATGTGATTTTTATTATTTTTCATGATTTTTTTTCAGGTTTTTTGCGTATGAATCATTGCAAAAAAGTGAAAATGTAATATTTGTATACATTACTAATTAAGAATGCAAATGTTCCTGTATGATAAATGATATATTCATTAGAATTCAGTAAAAACATCAACTGTCAGTTTAGATTATTCATACATTTTCTTCCTAAAGATTTCATTCAAGTGATTTCATTGTGGAGAGTTTTCGTAAACAAGAATATGTCGATTGTAGATAATTGTCGTTTTCTTATAATGTATCAGTTTGATGTATTGTTACGCTGATAGAAATGAATATATAACAAAATTTAGAAAAGAAATGTTAAATCAATTTATATACAAATAACTGCTAAGCGTAGTCGGCACATAAAATAAATAGATATATAAAAAATGATAGATGCATGTGTAACGTGTTTTTACTTTCCATTGAAATATTTCTTGAAATTAGATACAATTTTTTACGGTTTTGCCAGTTTTAAGTTATTTAATTATTATCAAAAAGAAATAGGGATTATAAGCACATATTTCAAATTTAAGTTTGATATAATAATAAGAAGACGAAAAATATTAAATATTGCCGTACCTTTGCTGTAAGTCAGTGAAGGATATACTGAAATTGGCTTAAACGGGACCCCTTTTATATGCATGAATGACTGAAAGAGACAATGTAAAAAGCACAGAAATCCCCCTTTGTGCCCTGCAATGACGTTACGGCCAATTGAGTTGCTGAAAACTTTGATAAAAAAACATAGGCTCAGGATAGGTCAGGAGGTGTGACAAAGCATGATAAGGGACCCTGGTGGGGCCATATCTTTAATTTTATAAAATTTCATTCAAAAATGAACGACAGGCTAATTGCCTATGTGAGTCATCTCCTTTTACAGGTCAGGTATACATAGTAAATAACAAATTTAAAGTATTGCATGCATTATGATATAAAGGTTTTTGGATAATAAAATGTCATTTACATGTTTATGACTGTTACAAAATAGCAATTTTATACAAACTTAAGATCTATGTAATGGTACAAAATATAATTTAATAGGTTAGGACTATGTAAATATAATGATAATAATACTATTGAAATGACCATATAATCATGTATGATTTTATAACGAATATTTTCATTTGATGTCATTATGTTTCTATCAAATAATTAAGTAAACAAAAAATAAAAAATAGAGAAAATAATAAGTATAAAGAGAGAGAAAATGAGGAAGAAAAGCAAAACAAATCAATTGTCACTCAAAATCTCGGTGTGCCATTTATAAAATTGGAAACCGCATCATTTATTGTGAGAAGTGTAAAGTAAAAAGTGAAAATTGTCCTCGCAATAATGGGAACATTTCGGGCATGCCGCTGTTTGAGATAAGGAATGGTCAAATAAGTGTTTATTTAAATTATTTGCTTTATTTCTTAGTTGGCGTATAATAACATTGCCCCTTCTGTTTCCTAGATTGTAGTATACAGGAGGTTTTGATAGATTTCTGTGCATATGGAGTGCATTTTTGAAACTGTCAATTGATGTTGATGATTTGATACTATCTGGTAATGAATTCCAAGATCTTAAAGTACTAGGAAGGAAACTGTTAAAGTATGAAGTAGTTCTACATTGTGGGGTCTTGAGACGGTGTCCCATAGATCTAAGGTTGTATATAGATTCATTAGGTAAATAGGGAAGAATTAAGTCTGACATGTATTGTGGACATAAACCGTTTAAAATTTTAAAATATATTATTAACTTGTGATTTTCACGTCTGATATATAACGGTTCGATACCTAGATCTTTATATAAACATGATCTCTAAGAATTTCGCATCAGGCCAGTAATTATTCTCGCGGCTTCAATGTGGACACTCTCTAATAAATCGGACTCTTGTTGTGAACAGTAACACCAAACAGAATCAGCATATTCTAGAATGTGACAAATAAAGGATAAATACATTCTTAGTAAAGATGTTCTGTCTGCTGTGTATTTAATCAATCTAAGGTTATATAATCGACTTCGATATTTTGCATAAATATTCTCAATGTGGGAAAACCAAGTTGCATTTGACTTAAGCCCAGGTGAGTATGAGATTGTACTTCTTCAACAGGTCTATTTGAAAAATAAATAGGAGGATGTTAGTTCTGTTTCCTAGTAAATGCATGAGTTTTTGTTTTTAATTGATTAAAGGTAACTGCCCATTGTTCGCTCCAGTTGTGTATTTTGTTTAAGTCATTTGATAATGACGATGCAGATATTTCTTCGCAGTCTTTATCTGTACCTATGAATAGAGATGTATCATCTGCGAAAAAGTCTAATATCATTATGTATGTCATCAACAATTTCATTAATGTAAAGAATAAAGCAAAATAACCCAAAAGACTGAGCCTTGAGGTCATATCTTTGGCTAGTTGTCGGGTGTATTCAATATCTTCGAGAACTTGGAACCGGATCAATCGGACAAGCATCACGGATCCACATTCCTAATATCGAAAAAACAAAATTTACTGTTGATTTGAAGCTAATATTAATATGCTGCATACACATTATTTATTTATCGGGCCGATATTATGAACAATATGGAATTCATTATGGGTATTTTATATATTTATAGTTTGACCTTAAACTTATTCCGGTTCGCCCCTGGGATGCCGGAGTTACGTTAGAATATTTCTATATGAAACAGCGAAGGTCAGATGGAGAGAGGTTCTCAATCTACTATCACACCGGAAACTACTAACACACCGGAAACCAGACGATGATGCATTCCTTTTTATCATTCTTTATGATTTCGTAATTTCAGAGGGACTGATCAGGGTCATATTCCACCAGAAATTCTTAGCGCTAAGTAAAACTTTAATACTCAAGGGCGAATTTCATTAGTCTTGTTTCTCTAATAAAAATACTCAAATATTTCATTTCTAAACAATTATTGTTAGTTATTAAGGTAATAAATTATTTCAGTTTAGTCATATACTTAAATATTTCATAAAAAGCAATGGTAAAATGTGTATCTAACTAGTTTAAGAATTTAAGTATTCTTAGCGCTAAGCATAGTTGGTGGAATTCGAGCCAGGAATCGCGGTTACAAAGCATTCTAGGCATGGGTACCTCTTTAGGCTGAATAGTCTAGAAAAACTCGTTAGGCTTATAATAGGCTAATAAAAATATTACAATGTATAAGGCTAATAAAAGTCTAGAAAAACTCATGCTAATGCTAGCTATAAAAAAAACTAAAACAAAATATTTGTTAGCCCTCTTGAATTCGTAATTTATTAGTTTTAGTGATTTTTTATGTGAAATGTGTCATTTTCATAAATAATGCTGGTTCTATTGCATATTTTTGTTGATTTTTATCTTAAGGTTTACATTAAATCCACTTTACAAAGTAATTTTTGATGATTAATTTAGTATATAAAATACCCTGATATGGAAATGTATTTTCGTTGAGTAGATTTTTAAAAAGATATTCTTGTTTTTTACGTCCACTGGAAGACAAATTCTTACAATGTATACTTATCACTCTCGACGGTTCATGCGTAGGAAAAAAACACTTTGCGCCTCGGATGTTCATACTAATCAAAATAGTAATTAAATTGAGTAAAATGTCAAAGATGTCTTTCAATTTTGTTAACTAAGACTCTTTTTTTAAGAGAACAACTGTATCTAATGTTATAACTTGTTGTCAAACCACTTTACCTTAAAGGTGCACATAGATGCTTGTTTGTTTATTGTTTACATGCTTGTTGGGAAAAAATTAAATCGATTAAAAAGAAATATCGGACCTGTAACACATCACGGCGATACGATATCGACATAACAGTATACAATCATAATGCAGCCAGCATGATAACGACATACATACATGTACAGTAAAATCTCAATAATAAGACCACCCTTCGGACGGCTGTCAACTGGTCTTAATAATGGGGTGGTCTCTCGATTGAGGTGGTCTTCATATGAAATTTTACTGTATGTATATACAATTATATTTGTAAAATTTTGTTATGGTTTTCGCCGTTGCTGAGACAGTTATTCAGTCTTATAGCGACATACAGCTAGATTACCCCAGGGTCACACGTGTAGAACCATCGACCTACATTGTACCATAATCCAGCCGGAAGACTTCCTTACATAAAAAATTCCAAACTTCCCAGATCGGGCACTCAAACGCATATCGGTGCGGGACCACAGCTCATTAAGAGGCTCCTGGGTCACGAGTGTTCATCATTATGTTAGAACGGGACGAAACATATATTTTATTGACTTGCAAATGATACATCGTCAAAATCAACCTATGCAATATTACAATATAGTACTAACATATTCCCATTCATTTATTTAATGTTACAATTATAAAAAATATCAAATGATCAAAATTGCATCATTTCACTTGCTCCAAAATGAATTTATGTCATTACTAACTTGTCACAAATATAAACTGTAAGATAATATTATACAAAAAGAATTTAAAGAAAGGAAGACGAAAGAGGAAATAATTCTAAAAGAGAAAAATCCTACAAACACTTAATACTTATTTCATGTTGTTCAAAATTCTATTTCTATGATCTAAGGAAACTTTAACGTAAATGGCAATTTTCAAAAGTAAAGATCTACTCCCAAATACCTGCAACCAACGTTATGGTGAAGATA
Organism: Solen grandis; assembly: GCA_021229015.1. NCBI lineage: Eukaryota > Metazoa > Mollusca > Bivalvia > Adapedonta > Solenidae > Solen > Solen grandis. The sequence goes on from CM037789.1 coordinate 10,902,680, forward strand.
ATGATGCATAAGGGAACCGTTTATTTTTCATGAAGTCATATCTAATCATCTAAGGTCGAATTTAATATAATTTTATTTCTAAAACTAAACAAAACTAGGCAAATACACTTTTCATGTGCATAGACATGTCTACTCAGGATAATGAACATGAATTATTGAGCTATTCCTTTAGAATTGCGTGAATTTAAATATCTCCAGGTATTTTGGGTGCATTTTAGTATTCTTTATCGTGTAGGTTTACTAGATTACTATCATTCATTATTCCGTTCGTATAATTCAGCTAAACATGTGTTTGTGGCAAAACGGCTTTGCATTCCTTGTTTTTCGTGTTTTTTTTTTCGTGTTTTTTTTTTTTGTTTTTTTTTTTTTGCTTTTTTTGTTGTTGTTGTTTTTGTTTTGTTTTTTAACCGGTACATATTTTATCTGTTGTATTAATAGAACTTCAAACTCCTGTGGTCTCATGTATTCATATGTCCACAGATTACTAATCTAAAATACCGAGGGTTTCGTCTCTACATGTAACATTTCTCTTCACTTTTGATTTATTATTATTATTATTATTATTATTAGATAAAAAGATAAAGGCACACAATATATTTATTGTTAAAATAAGCGAATTATCAATTAATCTGATTTCGTTTAATGTATATTTAAAACGATTTTGTCTTTTTGTACAATCATGATACTTCTCTATTGTCATTGAGTAGTTTGTCTTTCGAGTATTCACCTTACGGGTGGATTTCATCGTTTCTATTTCCATTTTTTTTTTTAAAGAAAACGAATCTTACAATTGATGTTCAGTCATTCATTACTTTAAATGTAAGTTTTAAAGATTTGCATTTGAATAGGTCTTAAATGGTGTGTGTGTGGGGGGGGGGTGCACAGGGATTCGAAACATAGTATTTTTCCCCGTTAGTGTCTATATATATTTATTTTTTAATGTATCAAACGATGCACATGGCAACTTGTAGGTCGTAGGTCATTGCGCAACACGTGCACGTTCATACACACAAACATACATATGCACGGGACCACACTCAAACACACACTCACATATTTTTTGTATGATTCTGTTATTTTCTAAATAAATTTGTCCATACTGCGATCAATTTTGAATTGCCCTCTTTGGACATAAATTTACTTTTGAATATATAAGAAACTAACACATTGCAATTCATAATAGTTTATTAAACCACTTGTAAAACTTGTAAAAACATAGAGTATGCCACTATAGTTAACTCGCAAAATCAACAATGAACAAATAACAAATACATGTAGCAGAAAAACAATAATTAGACAAATATGAAACAAATAAAAGCCAAGGCCATTTTTAAACAAAATAAAAATAATTTCTTCAGATGCACATGCATATACTTAAACATATAAATGAGACTAAAATAAAAGTTATCAAATAGTCTGTCTACGACATAAAATACTTAATTTTACGACTGCTATAAGCGCTTAGAGAAAAAAGCGTATACTTTAAATAAAAATAAAATAAGAAAATAACTTGTGTATATTATCCGATTTTTTTAACCTGTCACAAGCGCATGCATTTCACGGTCACTGCACAGAATATATTTTTCTTTGCTCCATTCTCGATACATTCCATACGGTTTTACGGAAATAAATAAGCGAAAGGTAGAATATATAGAGTTATCATAGGAACAGTACACCACTGTCTTCTGTGCACAGTGTAAGCGCTCTGCAGCAACAACAACAACAGCAGCAACAACAAAAAATGGCTATACGGACAACATCTTTAAGGCAGATTTGGTTTTGCAATGGTTTCATGAAATGTAAAAATGAGACTCTATAGCGCAGTGCATTGATTCAGTTTTAAATATCAAAGTGTCTCTTTCACCTTTTTTTGCCACACGGCGATGAAGAACCCCCCGCGGCAAGAGTCACGCATGGAAATCTTGCAACACATGCAACTGCGATGTTCTGGTAGAAATGCAGTTGACAAACCTGCAAACAGTTGGCTCCACAGCCGAGAGGCTTCTTTAACGTACATGTTGCATTTCCATTCTGGTAGGTCCAAGGACATGTAGAAAACTAAGTGAACATCCGGTATCACGTCGTTGTCGTTTCAAAGACAATGGATGCGTGCCTTGCAATAAATCAACCAACAAATTCAATTTGCTTTCGATTTTGTTTATGTTTGATTCGATATCTGTATCTGTATCGATTCCTTCTGATGAAACATTTGCTCGTTTGGTTTCATTTGTCTGTACATTGCTGGCGTTAACTATTTCTCCATTGGCAACGTTGTCTTCAAGGTCGTTTCCAGATTGGCCAGCAAAAGCACTAAGTGTATATGGAATACAGGACGCTAGGAGCAGCCCTAAACCCACGAATCGAATGCTAATAGTCATCTGCAAATCAAAATAAACAACTTTTACATTTTGCGATCATGAATGTTCTAAAGCAAGCACTTTACAGCAAATAACTGAACAGTCACGTTCTTTTAAGTATAGTACAGATAACGTATTAGTAAGTTATTTTTGCGATTTTGATGTGAAAACTAGCAACCGTATTTAATTTGTGGATTTTTGCAAACTTCAATAACTTCAATAACAAACTTTCATAACTTCATGAAAATAAATCATAATTTTATACATTATCTTGATAACAAAAATTTCATTTGCTCATCTAATTGGATTTGTTTTTGATTATGGGAATCTCATGTGTGAAACTTCAAATTGTTTTTTTCTAAAATAAATTATGATTAAATATTAGAAAACACGTAGTAAGTGGATAAAAGCATTTCAATCAATGTGATTTTTATTATTTTTCATGTTTTTTTTTCAGTTGTTTTTGCGTAGCGTATGAATCATTGCAAAACAGTGAAAATGTAATATTTGTATACATTACTAATTAAGAATGTAAATGTTCCTGTATGATAAATGATATATTCATTAGAATTCAGTAAAAAAAAAACATCAACTGTCAGTTTAGATTATTCATACATTTTCTTCCTAAAGTTTTCATTTAAGTGATTTCATTGTGGAGAGTTTTCGTAAACAAAAATATGTCGATTGTAGATAAATTGTCGTTTTCTTATAATGTATCAGTTTGATGTATTGTTACGCTGATAGAAATGAATATATAACAAAATTTGGAAAAGAAATGTTAAATCAATTTATATACAAATAACTGCTAAGCGTAGTCGGCACATAAAATAAATAGATAAATAAAAAATAATAGATGCATGCGTAACGTGTTTTTACTTTCCATTGATATATTTCTTGAAATTAGATACAATTCTTTACGGTTTTGCCAGTTTTAAGTTATTTAATTATTAACAAAAAGAAATAGGGATTATAAGCACATATTTCAAATTTAAGTTTGATATAATAATAAGAAGACGAAAAATATTAAATATTGCCGTACCTTTGCTGTAAGTCAGTGAAGGATATACTGAAATTGGCTTAAACGGGACCCCTTTTATATGCAAATGACTGAAAGAGACAATGTAAAAATCACAGAAATCCCCCTTTGTGTCCGACAATGACGTTACGGCCAACCGAGTTGCTGAAAACTTTGATAAAAACCATAGGCTCAGGATAGGTCAGGAGGTGTGACAAAGCATGATAAGGGACCCTGGTGGGGCCATATCTTTAATTTTATACAATTTCATTCAAAAATGAACGACAGGCTAATTGCCTATGTGGGTCACCTCCTTTTACAGGTCAGGTATACATAGTAAATAACAAATTTAAAGTATTGCATGCATTATGATATAGAGGTTTTTGGATAATAAAATGTCATTTACATGTTTATGACTGTTACAAAATAGCAATTTTATACAAACTTAAGATCTATGTAATGGTACAAAATATAATTTAATAGGTTAGGAATATGTAAATAGAATGATAATAATACTATTGAAATGACCATATAATCATGTATGATTTTATAACGAATATTTTCATTTGATGTCATTATGTTTCTATCAAATAATTAAGTAAACAAAAAATAAAAAATAGAGAAAATAATAAGTATAAAGAGAGAGAAAATGAGGAAGAAAAGCAAAACAAATCAATTGTCACTCAAAATCTCGGTGTGCCATTTATAAAATTGGAAACCGCATCATTTATTGTGAGAAGTGTAAAGTAAAAAGTGAAAATTGTCCTCGCAATAATGGGAACATTTCGGGCATGCCGCTGTTTGAGATAAGGAATGGTCAAATAAGTGTTTATTTAAATTACATGTACTAGTATTTGCTTTATTTCTTAGTTGGCGTATAATAACATTGCCCCTTCTGTTTCCTAGATTGTAGTATACAGGAGGTTTTGATAGATTTCTGTGCATATGGAGTGCATTTTTGAAACTGTCAATTGATGTTGATGATTTGATACTATCTGGTAATGAATTCCAAGATCTTAAAGTACTAGGAAGGAAACTGTTAAATTATGAAGTAGTTCTACATTGTGGGGTCTTGAGACGGTGTCCCATAGATCTAAGGTTGTATATACATAGATTCATTAGGTAAATAGGGAAGAAAATTAGTCTGACATGTATTGTGGACATAAACCGTTTAAAGTTTTAAAATATATTATTAATTTGTGATTTTCACGTCTGAGTTATAACGGTTCGATACCTAGATCTTTATATAAACATGATCTCTAAGAATTTCGCATCAGGCCAGTAATTATTCTCGCGGCTTCAATGTGGACACTCTCTAATAAATCGGACTCTTGTTGTGAACAGTAACACCAAACAGAATCAGCATATTCTAGAATGTGACAAATAAAGGATAAATACATTCTTGGTAAAGATGTTCTGTCTGCTGTGTATTTAATCAATCTAAGGTTATATAATCGACTTCGATATTTTGCATAAATATTCTCAATGTGGGAAAACCAAGTTGCATTTGACTTAAGCCCAGGTGAGTATGAGATTGTACTTCTTCAACAGGTCTATTTGAAAAATAAATAGGAGGATGTTAGTTCTGTTTCCTAGTAAATGCATGAGTTTTTGTTTTTAATTGATAAAAGGTAACTGCCCATTGTTCGCTCCAGTTGTGTATTTAAGTCATTTGATAATGACGATGCAGATATTTCTTCGCAGTCTTTATATGTACCTATGAATAGAGGTGTATCATCTGCGAAAAAGTCTAATATCATTATGTATGTCATCAACAATTTCAGTAATGTAAAGAATAAAGCAAAATAACCCAAAAGACGTAGTTGTAGGGTGTATTCAATATCTTCGAGAACTTGGAACCGGATCAATCGGACAAGCATCACGGCTCCACATTCCTAATATCGGAAAATCATAATTTACTGTTGATTTGAAGCTAATATTAATATGCTGCATACACATTATTTATTTATCGGGCCGATATTATGAACAATATGGAATTCATTATGGGTATTTTATATATTTATAGTTTGACCTTAAACTTATTCCGGTTCGCCCCTGGGATGCCGGAGTTACGTTAGAATATTTCTATATGAAACAGCGAAGGTCAGATGGAGAGAGGTTCTCAATCTACTATCACACCGGAAACTACTAACACACCGGAAACCAGACGATGATGCATTCCTTTTTATCATTCTTTATGATTTCGTAATTTCAGAGGGACTGATCAGGGTCATATTCCACCAGAAATTCTTAGCGCTAAGTAAAACTTTAATACTCAAGGGCGAATTTCATTAGTCTTGTTTCTCTAATAAAAATACTCAAATATTTCATTTCTAAACAATTATTGTTAGTTATTAAGGAAATATTTTACTTCAGTTTAGTCATG
>CM037789.1:10908537-10958537 GCA_021229015.1 Solen grandis
TTTTCATTTTTTTTCTTTTTGTTGCCATGGCAACCAGAGTTCTCCATCGATCAAGTTTATTTTAGCAACTTTTGTGAAGGTTGACCCAAGGATCATCCCTGCCAAGTTTAATCAACTTCTGTCCAGTGGTTTCAGGAGATGTTGTTTAAAGGTTTCTCTATATACATATAAGGCAAATAAGCCCCACCCCTGGCGGCCATGTTTTTTACGGATCGGAATAATTTTAGCAACTTTGGTAGAGGTTGACCCAAGGAACATCTGTACCAATTTATTTCAAAATCTGGCCAGTAGTTTTGAAGAAGATGATTTTTAAAGTTTTCATGTTTTTTTTCTTTTTGTTGCCATGGCAACCAGAGTTCTACATGGATCAAGTTTATTTTAGCAACTTTTGTGAAGGTTGACCCAAGGATCATCCCTGCCGAGTTAAATCAAATTCTGTCCAGTGGTTTCAGAGGAGATGTTGTTTAAAGGTTTCTCTATATACATATAATGCAAATAAGCCCCGCCCCTGGCGGCCATGTTTTTTTACGGATCGGAATAATTTTAGCAAATTTGGTAGAGGTTGACCCAAGGAACATCTGTACCAAATTATTTTGAAATCTGGCCAGTAGTTTTGAAGGAGATGATTTTTAAAGTTTTCAAATTATTTTTCTTTTTGTAGCCATGGCAACCAGAATTCTTCATGGATCAACTTTATTTTAGCAACTTTTGTAGAGCCTCACCCAAGGAACATTCCTGCCAAGTTTCATTAAATTCTCAGAGGAGATGTCGTTTAAAGCAAATTGTTGACGACGCACGACGACGGACGACGGACGAAGGGCGATCACAAAAGCTCACCTTGAGCACGTTGTGCTCAGGTGAGCTAAAAATTGTCTCTGGACTTTGGACAAACAACAATGCTGAATCTGTCAACAATAGGATGAAACTTGAAACGAAAAATAAAATTTTGCCAGCCTCTCAACTGATTGATAAATTGTTTAGCATAGTGACATCTCAATTAATTGACCTTCGTCGTTCACTTTATGGCAGTGGTAATTTCAAACTTTCCAAACTTTCAATCAAATATTTCGCCGAAGAGGAAATTTGGAGAAGAAAAACATCCGAAGAAAAAAGAAGACTGTTTAACAAGTTATTGACTGCTCCACTACCTACAGAAAGTTCTAAATTCATAAGATCTACGGACAAAATTTTGAAATTAAAACAATTGAAACAAAATGCTGGAAAAAAGTTATTTCACATTAGCAAATGTACACCATTACGATGGCTTAGAATAAAACTAGCAAGAATTTCAGACAGTATTGTCCTTTGGATCTTTCATCGTCACCGCCAAATTCATATTCCTAAATACTAAATTAAACTAATTGTGTGTTGTAGCTACAACTGTGTAACATTTAATTTGCAGTATTTTTAAAGTGTTGTATTTTCTACAAGCTTTCTTTTAGAAATGTTACTTATACATTGGATATAGTCTAGCCGTATGTTACAAAATCCAGTACATGTATCTACAAACTATAGTATACTATTAAAAGATGCAGTTACGAAGTTGTCTGTCTCAGCATGTCACAAGGCTGTGTGTAGAGGGTATGCATCACTACTTGACATTTCTAGTAGTAGGTTTTACACTTCATCTGATAAAGTATGCCTGCTGCCTTAAAATTATGAAATAAAACTTGAGACTAATAGTTTTATATTATGATTTTAAGGCAGCATGCATGGAATTTCATTTACATTTAAATTTGTCCATTTATTCCATATTTTCATTTTTCATTTGAAATATTAGGCATGTTGAGACCTGTTGTATAACATTATAACATTATAACACTGTCACAACATGATACTTTTGTTATACGTATTTATATTTTTCATCTGAAGCGTATGTGGAGATGATAAAATTTTTAAGACTGAGGAAAACAAATTATACCTAATGAAATTAGTCAATACACAGATTCTTTAAGTGCCCTCCAAGCATTAAAGAATAGTAGTTCAAACACTAGGCAAGACCTAATAATAGAATGCATGAAACTCAATGAAACTTTGCGACAATCTCAGGTTAATATCTCCTTTAACTGGATTCCAAGTCATATAGGCATATACGGGAATGAAGTAGCAGACAAAAAAGCCAAACTAGGGGCTACAAAAGGCACTTTATTATCAATCAAACTCGGATCAAAAGAAATGTATAGTGTAATAAACAATAGCATCAATAAAACTTTCAGAAAAAAGATATTTCAGGAATATATAATTGTTAAAAACTTCACCTATGGCAAAACTCCAGCCAAAATAATGCAATACAGTAAATGCCCCAAAATAGATAGAATCATCACTATACTTAGGCTACAAAAAAGCAACCTGGGGGGGAAAGAAAACCAGAAATCCCATGTCCATCATGCAATGAAAGAGAAACTTTTGAGCATATAATCTTCAATTGCAATGAAACTAAAAAATACAGATTAGAACTAGAGACCAAAATGCTCAAACTACAAACTGGGAACATAGATAGAAACTCACTATTATTCCCAGAGAAGAAGAACTACCAGACAGTCTTTCAAGCAGTTATTAAGTTCTTAATAGATACCAAATATATTGACAAAATATAATAAATAGGAGGTTGAGAGTGCGGTGTCAAAAGGTGATCTTAAATCACCTTCGAGCGGATATGCTCAGCCAAACTGACAACCAAAATAAATAAGGGTGGTATGAAGTACGGCGTCAAAAGGAGATCTTAAATCCCCTTCGAGCGGTTATACTCAGCCAAACAGATTACCATACCCACTACTCGCAAATAAAAAAGAGAGACAGCCATCCCCTGGGGACTATCAAATAGTCCCAAAATCTGATACAAAAGGAACCTATGATTGCAGGGGAGAGACAGAACTCCCACTCTCTCTCCCCTGCATATAATCTGGGTCTCCACCCTCTGCCATTCTCAATATCTGGGCCAGCAATGGAAACAGGACAGAGGATCCCACCTGGTACAGCTACTACCGGCACACCGGAAGTAGCAACACCAGGAGGGCGGTGTAATATAGCGCGATTTTGTTTCATTTAGTGAGAAAGAGAGCATAAAAGATGAAGGAAAAATAAAAGAAAGTAAGACTATAAGAGAGATAAATAATAAAAGGAACATATTTGGCTAGTTCTATTTCGAAATTTCGACTAGACAGATATACCTTCATTATTTAATATAATCAAATGCCTCTAAACATCTCACCTAGGAGTGAACTTGAAATTTAAGTACACTCCAGGGTAGATTTAGTACAACAAAGTATGGCACTCTGGGATATGTAAAAATATAGTATACATATATATAACCACATAGTTTTAGCCCCCACAAATGTAAATGTCCCAAACCCCCCTCATGTATAAATAGATCCGCCCATTCCCTTTAAAAAAAACATACCTTCTTCCTTCTGTCTATCCCCACATTCCACAACTCACCAACACACAACAAATGTAAATATAGACTGAGTAAGACTCCCATAGAAGGTCAGGGGTGGGTGCTTGTCTGAATCACAAATTCACAATCTTTCATAAAATACCATTCCAAAAAATCCCGACTTTTACCGTTAATACTATGCAATCAGAATGAATATAATCTATATTCAAAACTATAATTCAAATTAACAAATTACTATTAACGAATATTGCTAAAATTAGCCATTCTGTATCCTGGAGTTGAATAGGGGATCCGCAAAATAAACACAGCTCAAAATACCTGGAGTTGGATTTGGTATCCGCAAAATAAACAGACTGGTATTAGGTGGTCGGTAGACTTATGTTCAACAAATTAATTAAGCAGTTAAGTCATATTTTGGTTGTAATTTGTACAGATATTGCATGATATCAATCCAACTACAATTAACAACAATCCTTCATGTGTATTGTGGTATAGAAATAGAGTATTTGGGTATATTTGGGTCAGGGTCCATTGGTGTATACGCCATACATAGACTCGAAGTATAGATCGACATGAATTTTGAGCAATAAAATCACCCTTTGGTTATATTTTTTTTTAAATATTGTAATATACGACTAAATCACCATCATACATATTTCTTTTAGTGTATTGTGATATAGAAACAGAGTATTTGGGTATATTTGGGAGTATTTGGGTATTTCGTGCTGCCCCTTAAATATATATATATATAATCTTAAAACTAAGCATATAACATTGAATAGTATAATTGCATTATCTTCTTTTAGGAAAAAAAAATACAATAATATACATATTTACAAGTATAATATAGAGTAGGGGTGAAACGTCTCGATCTTTGAAAATTGGGGGTGAAACGACTTGGGAGGAAACAGCTTGGGGGGTGAAACGTCTAGGGGAGGAAATGGTTTGGGTGTGAAACGTCTGGAATTCGTTGAAATCACCACGAAATTGCCCTTTGGGCAAGTTGGATTTCAGATTTATTTCGAACACTGATATGTTATCAAATCTTTATACTACTGTCTGTCGGAAAATAGCTATTGTGGCTTATGTTATCTGTTATATAAGTATCCGACGTAAAATACAATATCCCGTTTCTATTCAGTAACATCGAAAACGCATGACAATTGTAATAGTTCGAAAGTAAATTGAGTAAAAGTATGTTCCTTACTGACAGTATCGTTAACATCAACATTATTTACCCTTAATTCCGTTACGCAGTTTCTTCAGATGGACATTGTCAAATTATGAACTTCAGAATCAGGATAGATTATCAAATCCGATGGGAGTTCCAATAAAGTGACTATCTCCGAATTGAAGAATAACACAACAGTGGGTTGGGAAAATAACGGGACCCGGGATCCGGGACGATTATGGGTCGTTTCGCCCCATTTCCCTTTCGTCCTAATTCCCTTTCGCCCTCTACCCTTTCGCCCTAAAATGTGAGTCTGTTCGCCCTATTGTTATTTTGCTGGATTTGAATGAAATAATATATAAATGTTTGTGTATTCGGTTGTATTGTTTTATGTATGTATATTGTCTATTATTAATAAAAAAAAATCTATTACATATTTTGGTTCCAGTCCTACAATTATTGCTTCGGAATGGCAGTTTCAATTTTTTTTTTTACATCTAATATACACTTACATTGGCGGTGTATTTATAATTAAATAAATAAATAAATCCACTGTTTATTTCGTTATTAGCCCTTATTTAATTCATGTTCATCCCTACTTATCAGAAATGAAAGAGACCGGGTGTAAAAAATAAGTATGTTAAATGAGACAATACGAACGCCGAAAATACTGTAGGTTGTATATAATTAACATCTAACCCTGCTATGGCATGTGTTCACACCTACAGCACGTGTGTGTTTTCAGAAGGAAGATGTCACCTTTATTATGATCATTACACCTATATACTTTGTACTTTATACCTATACTTGTTGAATGAATAAAATTATATTTATTCATCACCAACCGTAATATCTATTTTGTTTATTAATTTATAACTTTACTAGGGCGAATGAACCCACTATGTGGGCGAATGAACCCACATTGTAGGGCGAACCGACTCGGGCGAACTGACTCGGGCGAAAGTGTACTTGGGGCGAATGAACCCGATACCATCCGGGACGGATTATGACCTGGTTTCGTCAATATTTATTTATTTCCCCTGATATACCAGGTATAGTGGTTTCGTCGAAACTGGTAATGCCTTGGGTTCATACTATAACCCGGTCTTCGAAGGTCACCGGTGTTAAAGGTGCAAACTAAATTGTGCATTTTATTTTAATGAGTTTTAAATAAAATCCTTTTATCTTGTGGGGACCTATTGTCGTAGGTCTAAGCATTTGAACAACTAACTTAACTACATATTTTATATCAAAGAAGTATATAGGATAGTTTAATATAAGGATCATTCAATGTAAAACGGTGCAGAAAATATTGATTGTATTACTTTAAACCCTTTAAATATGTCCTTAGATGAAGTAGGGGGTGCCGCCATTATTTTGTCTCAAGGTACCCGATTATCGTAGTAGAGATTTTTTTTTTCTTGAAAGCAGTGACAAAACATTTTTCTGAAAATTCTACCAACCTTATCCTTCTTCTGCCAAATAATAAGTGCATTTAAAGTTTCTGATTCTTATTTTGATTTTCTACAAGGTCTTTTTCGAGGTAGGGGTAGCAAACTGGTAAATTCATATCGTATTTACAAAATATTTAAAAAAAAATCTAGTAAGTCATGTCCAAAATTTACAAACCTGGTTTATTTTATAGTTATCATAGTTTTAGCTATTTTAGGCCTTGAACTCGTCTGATATTGGATTACCACGATAATAATATTAAGAATAATTTATTTATTCGTATCAATATTCCCCCCCCTCTCTCTCTCTGTAGATGCACAAGTGTGTGTGTGTGTGTGTGTGTGTGTTAAAAATGGTTGGCACGTGTCATAAAGCATTATCCACACATAATCAAAGGGGATGTATTCATGTACGTGCTCGAGGCAACAAATCTGATTACATTATCCACAGGCATATGCAGCATATGATAAACATGTCTATGCATTATAGGCTCATGTTATGTAAAAAGTTATTAATTTATAGTGATAATAGATTCATCATCATCATCATCATCATCATTATCATCACCATCATCAACAACAACGGGGATTCGAACTTCTGTTTGATGGTAAATCAATGTGGGGGTGATAGGTAAAATTTGGAATTTGAGCAGTAAAGATAGATAGAGATATTTAACATTTGTATTCAATACATTTACACAATTTAATGTAGCTCCGTGACAGCACAATACAAAAAAATACACGGCGCATAACAGCAAATACAAAGCACATTCCATAGTACATATCTAGTTTATTTTTATTATTATTTTTTTTTTTATTTTTTTAGGTCTATTTTTAGGTCTTTTTTTTTTTGTCTTATCACAAATGAATCAAAGAACAAAAAAAAATCAAATTCTTTGTTTGGAGTTACCCGACCGATTCACGAAAATCGCCGCGACTCAACTTTTTTTTCGCCTTTCAAGTGTCTGATTTTTTTTTTCAAATGGATAGAGCAATCGCATATAGCAGTTGAAAAAAAGAACTCTTACACAACAGGTAATGTCCAGGTGTATAGAAACAACCGCTAACACAAAACTCTTTAAGTATAGGTTAATGTTTGTTATCGAGGGTTTAACAAGTTAAACCCTCGATAACAAACATGTTAAACCCTCGATAACAAACATTAACCTACTTAATGTATGGAATTATGTTTTGACGTTACTATCCAAGTCCGCCTCTACACGCATGCGCACAAAGATTGGTCGTATATACTAGGTTTCCCATTAAACCATGTGGTATAACGAGTTAAACCGATCGAACATCTTGAAAAATACTGCAATCTCATTGGTCAAAATATAATTCCATACATTAAAGTTTTGATAAGCGGCATCTCAAAGAAGCTGTCCCAGAGTTCAAAAGGAAACCGCACATTGGCTTGTGTCAGTTTCACACCCTTTGAACTTTACTGAGCACTGCAGTATGTTAATTTCTTCCAGTGTGTAAAGTGGATGTCACACAAGGTGAAATTGAAATCAGTGGTGGGGGCACAGAGGGATGCATTTGGTGACACTTTTGCAAGCATTTCTTTCAGGACAATTGACAACATCTCTTCCAATAATTAATACACAGACTTCTACAAACTTACGCATCATGTTGTCACTGCTTTTCCCTTTTACCTGAAGCATATTGCACCTTACTTTGGTTATGTTTATGTGCTAATAAGAATATGAGACACCATAGCCCTCTGTTCCCCCAATGCTTGGGATTATGACTGAAAACAACTTCCGAATGAAATAAGTAAAAGAAACTGGTAAGAAACACAATAATTATTAGGTCTTTTCTTCTTTCTTGCGCCGGCAACTTTGTATGGGCCATATCTCGGAGACCGCACGACATATCTTTTCAAAACGTAATATGATTATAGTCCTCAACGTGTAGTGGTGCCTCCTAGACTTTTGTAAATGGGGGATCCCTGGGGATCAGGCCCCATCCCCTCAAAGATGGCCTTTTTCATAAAAAAAATGTTCTTTGGTTAAATATTTCAAAATATTTCAAATTTTCAACCTTTAATCATATATTTTTTCCTCATGATGAGAAGAATTGCAAAGTACTACTTTGGTGTCCCCCGAGGTCACCCAGGGGTCAGGCCCCATCCCTTCAGTTTTACTTATGACCTTATACTTCAAAAAACTGTTCAGATCCCCACCCCTAAACCATATTTATTCTTGTTCCTCATAATGAGACAGATTGAATGGTACTTCTTTAGTGTCCCCGGGGGATGAGGGTTCAAAAACCATTGATATCCCCACCGAGAAACTATATATATTCTTGTTTCTCATGATGAAATGGATTGAATGGTTCATCTTTGATGTTCACATGGGTCACCAGGGGGTCAGGCCCCACTCCCTCAATTTTACTTATGACCTTATTTCTCAACGACCATTTGTGTATGATTGTCTAAGGAGAAATTTCGTTTGGGAGACTTAGTGACAGTTAACTGTTACAATTATATTATTACTTGTTTAAATATTTTGTCACATAAACACATTTATGAGAAACAGCAATATTAATTAAAAAAACATAGTAGTTTTTACTAGTTTTAAAGGATTGCTTATCCCATCTTACAAGAGGGTCAACGCATAAACCCAGATTAGGGGATTGAGAAAAGGGTCCCGTCTAATAGACGAATAATCTTATAGGCGAGTTTCTATGGTATTTTTTTAATATACCAAGTATTTGATTAATCATGTGATATGTTCACTTTAGTAGTATAATTTTCCATAATTATCGTTTCAGATGAAAAATAAATTCCTACCTACCTACCCACCTAAAAAAATGTGGGTCGGGTAACTCCAAACAAAGATTTTTTTTAAGGTCAGCTCCGCCTGTGACTCGAACCCAAACGCCTTTTTAAAACCGTTTGTGTGGCTATCAAGCCTGACTATTTTACCCACTGCACTAATGGGCCAACTATTTTATCTATATATTGTTGCCTGTCGCTGGAAATTCCGGCCAGTCATGTTTCAAAATATCTCCGAATGATCGAGGTGCGATTTATTTATTAAACACGTTAATTATCTCCATTTTAATTCAGTTTCGCCTTCCATAACGCATTTGTACTGAAATAAATATGAACATTATCATCATTTAGTGATTAGACAGAAAACAAAATTTGGAACTATTTCTCTGTGTAGAAAAAAGGCGGGGGGGAATCTATAAATATAGATGTCTAAATATAGCCCCGAATTGTTGTCCGATTCAAAATGTGCGCTACTATAGAATAGCGATGCAAGCAACCCTGTTCAAACATCTCAAAATGCAGTCTTTTCACATATTGGTTCCCAATGAATTTCTGAATTAAGAAAAGAAGCAAGTATACCAGTAGGGCAGGGATATGTATAACGTTTACATCATTTTCCCGCAATAAAGGAGAATCTCACCAACAACAATAGTTCTTCGGCCCGATTCTTTGACGCTTGCGTCAAAAAATATTTTGTAGAGCTTTGATATGTCTTATTTTATTTTTTTCTCCTTCTCCCATGACGTTATATGATGTCAGACTTGACGTCTGATACGAAAGTTTGTACGCGCTCTACAGCCATCATTTCGAGATTATTCATTATGTTCTTTAATTTTTCACATAAAGTGAATCCTGGAGTACTAGTATCCAGCTATCCCGGCTCTTCCCCCCATTCGGAACTGCTCGCCCGGTATCCAGTCAAAAACGGTGCCAAGTTGGTCAAAACGGTTCCAACTGGATGTGAAGATTGATCAAAACGGCCCTATATAAACGGTCCCATTATGAATGTGTGGGCAATCAGATATTTTGATTTAAGTAACGTGTATAAGGCAAAACGACACCTATTTAAGTGTGACAAATCAAATGTGTAAGCGTGTGAGTGTATTTGTGTCGATTATTTCAAGATATGTAAAGGAATTTCATCATTTTTTTTTTTTTAAACGTCAAATTCTGTAAGGCATGTTGAATGTGATGATAAATCTGTTAACAGTTACAAGTGTTAGGTTTCTGTCTGTTATTGTCGAACGCCCATAATCCTATGTTTTTAAATGTAATTTTTCGCCAAGACAAACACAGAGCAAAATAATCCTAAAATCCCAAAAGTGAAATTATGGAATAAAAACAAGTCAAATGTTTTTATAGAGAATATAGATTTAAATGTCATTAATAATCTATTGTAAAAATTAACTAGTTACGAGGGCAATTATTCTTTTAATCAAAATGTTGCCGATCCCATGGTCAATTCCATCTCAGAAGTATTTATTTCGTCTTGAGTCATTTGGACATACAAATATACGAAATAAACAAGAAAGTATTAAAGACACTAAAACGAAATTTCCACATTGGTTTGGACCAATATGTAAAAAAGCCCGTAGGAACTTTCATAGGGCAAAACATGTTTTATAAACTACAATTCCATCATCTTTTTGGGTGTAATATTTTAACAGAAGATAGAAAGAAATATGTAAAACACTCTTTTATACAAAAACCCATATATTTTTAAATTAGAAAAACTAAGATAAGGTAATGTTATGCTCCGAAATTTGCTTAAGAAAACAATCTGACTGCATATTTAAATTGATCACTTTCAAATGACAAATGTGAAACAATGACTCTCCGTCTATATAACTATTGATTAGTTTCAAGATTTTGAATTAATCTGTGTTGTTTACTTGTGAAACAAATTCTATATATTATGTGACTACTTACCTTACTTGTATGTTTGTCAGAGCCTCTTTATATGTCATATTTGTTAAAACCTCATTTATTCATTACTGTTAAATGTAATGCGAGTAATAAAGGAATTTGAAATAAGCCGTGAAAACAGCGTTTCTATTCGTCTCTTCTAACAACTTTTAAATGTCAAAACAAGTTCTAGTAATATGAGTGTATACGGTGAGCTGGGTAGATATCATCTTTTTATTAAAAGGCAAGTCCATATAGTAAAATGTTGGACTAAAATTATAAATTCAAATAATTGATAATTAGATATTTATATCATTCTTTGATTGAGACATGTAATTCCGGTACAAAAAAACTGGGATAGCAGCGTTAAATTACTTCTTGATTCATATGGATTCTCAGACGTTTGGAATAACCCTAGCAACTATAATATTGATACATTCCATCTAGAGTTCAAAGAACGGGCTGTAAGTATATTTAAACAGTCATGGTATAATGACATTAATGCAAACAATACCTTATTCTCATATATAAACATCCAAAACACAATAAGAATACGAATTTTATTTAGAAACATTACCCAAGAATGCACTATCAAGACTTCGATTGTCATCACATTCGTTGAGAATTGAATCTGGTCGATATGGTAACAATAAAACTGAACGTAACTTGCGCATATATATGTACTGTATGTAACCTCGGTGACATAGAGGACGAGTTTCATTTTATATCTAAATGTTCTTTATATAGAGACCTACGTAATCATTAAATTAGTAAATACTGTTGTAACAGACCAAGTTTTGTAAATATTTGTCAATTGGTGCAATCTTCTAATAGGTTAGAATTCATGACTGAGATTAAAGAAATTTGTGTATCACGCAGTTAGTATGCACAATTCATTTATTAACAACGTATCATAAATACACTCCTCATTATCGAATATATTAACTGTGTATTTTGTTCTATGATAGATATTTGGGAACCATTTTTGCTAATGATTGTTATTTCATCATTTCATCAATATATTTCAACTTGTATTGATTATTTACCATCCTCTTTATACAGATATAGTCACCGTTGTAGCATACTACTTTTTCACGATCTTGTTCAAAGCTATGATGTATTTTGTGGTGTGTATGCAACTAGATATTTGTATAGGTTTACGTTGCGAAATAAAATATTTGAATCTTAGATCTAATTAATTACATCATAAAGATAGATAGCACATCCCCCTTTTTTTCTTCACATGTTTATATCTTCACGTACCTTCAATCAGGGTTCTCAACACAAATGCCGACAAGTATACATTGATGGCGTAGTGGAAGTTAGTAGCAATAATTTAATCTCAATAAAACTGATAAATCATTTACCATTAAATTTAAACATTTTTATCCATTTATAAATTAATATTTACTTCAGAGGATTAAATTAATTATCCTTTATTTAATATACAAACATTATACCGTAGTGGATGTTTATAGCATTAATTTAATATTTAATCTCATTAAAGCTGACAAATCAGTTACCATTAAATTTCAACAGTTACATTCATTTATAGATTTCTATTTACCGTACTTCAAAGGATTAAAATAGTTATCCTTTAATGATCTTACAATGTATCTTATAGGGAGCAGTTTAACCAAAGTGGCACTGTCTTGACCATATTGACACCGTTTTGACTATTTTGGACGGGAATGGGACCCTTTTGACCAATTTGGCACCGTTTCAACTTGGGTCCGTTTCAATGTGTCAACACCGGTCTGAATGACCTGTGGAAAAGCGTTAACACTAATTCCCACGCACTTGAGTGTCAACCGCTAATATCCCACGGACTTACGGTACAGGCTAATCGCACGGCGTTATAAAGTAAATAGTTCATCTAACGCGCTAAGTTTCGATTAATATGTTTTTTAAGGTATTTTAAATGTGTCTATGAGGTACAATACAGTCCTGCGCACTTAAGGTACACCCGGTTCTAAGCCAAATATGTTGTTTCTGAGGTAAAATACGATCCCACGCACTTAAGAACACCCGGTTCTAAGTCTTATATGTTGTTTCGGCCCGCACTTAGGTACACCCGGTAATTTTGTTTCTGAGGTACAATAAGGTCCCGCGCACTTAAGGTACATCCGATTCTATGTCTAATATGTTGTTTCCAAGGTCTATACGGCCCTACGCACTAAAGGTACACTCGGTTCAAAGTCTATTAAGTTGTTTCTAAGGTACTTAACTGTCCAACGCACTTAAGGTACATCCGGTTCTAAGTCTTGTATGTTTTTGAAGTAAAATACGGTCTCGCGCACATAAGGTACATCCGGTTCTTTTATCGTAGAAAATATACATAAGATCAGTGGGCAGGCCCGGATTCACCGGGGGGGCCGAGGGGGCCTTGGCCCCCCCAGCTGCCCTGGTTATACATTTTTTTTCTAGGCTATAAAATCCATTGATTACATAATGTTTGAGCTGTCTAGAGGAAATCCCCTGCGTTGGCCCCCATACTGAACCAACCGCATAACCACCTGACCAGCCAGACTCCTATTGTCTTATGGCCCCCTGCTGTTAATGTGTAGGTAATCTGAATCGGCAGTCATCCATGACTTAGTGATAAGCATGTGTTTAAAGTACTGTGTATGCAAATTGATTGACACCTTCACTGATTCACAGGCTATTGTCGAGTGATACCTAAGGACATCTTGTCTGCCGAGCGATCTAATGATTGAAGAAAAATAGGCAATTACAAAAACTTTTTATCAGTAAAACTATTCTAGACAGGTGATGTTTAGGAAATAGCATAAAAATCGATTAGTATAAAATTAGCCACTAAAAACAACAACTAAGTTGGACATTAAAATGTAATTGCTATCGAAATATTTTCACTAGAGCCCAAAGAAATTATTGATTTAACAAATAACTTTGACTAATCAACGAAATTTTAAATTCACTTTTCTCTACATCTATAAAATTTTAAATCTTGAATTAAAAGCGGGCAATTTAACTGCCAGGTTGATGAACTTTCAGGTATGAAAAATTGCCGATTTTGTTTTGGAAAAAAATAAAAAGCTATTCTGCAGGGAAGATGCATACCTATCGCTAGCCATGTAAATTAAACTTTATCAGAAATGGGTTGTGTTTCTAAATGTCATCAGCTATACTATTTTTACATAACTTGTAAGTATTATTTTAACGAAGCAGTTAAATTCTTCTTAACTAACTCTCTCAATATATAAATACAAAAAGTAGGTCTATACATCATCATGTTCACTTTTCTTATTATTTACGAATAAAATAATAATAATTATTATAAAATATGTGTATTTTAGATTTATGAATATAATTAAGAAATATAAATAAGAAATAAGATATAATTAAGAAATGAAAGAATTTGGAAATTGTTAACTGCCATATTTTGGGACAGTGTATGTGTAGATTATGATTACTAATTCAAATCAAATCTAGGTAATCAGTTATTGATCAATGTTACTGATAAGTTAACGAATACTAATGCACAGAATACACAATTTATGTGCAAAATAAAACGGATATTTAAGATTTTATATTAAATATCAACATCTATTGTTTGTTTTTTCACTGATTAAACACTTAGAAAAACCAAAATGTTTCAACTAAAACTAAAAATGTACAAAATAAAAAATGACACACCTACCCTATAACGTGCGCCTGATTTTTTTTTCTTAGAATTTCTGTGTGAAGACTGCTTCCAGATCGACAATTTGACAGCCAATATCATTAAGGTCGAACCTATTCCCTTCCACATATTTGACAAAATGATTATATTTAACGTGAAAATTGATTTTTTTTCTCAGTCTTTGACAAAACTGTCTTTTACACTGTTGAGTCAAAAACTAATGATCACATGATCACAAGTCACTTTTTGTGGGGGTTCAGGAAACCCTTATTAAATATTTTATGCCAGTTTGTGAATGAAAATACAAGATAAGCCCGTATTTCTTACCCGGCAGAAGTAATGCCCTTTCAGTAATATCAGTCCCCCCCCCCCCCAAGCGCTTCCATCTCCCCCACCGTTATTTTTATATTTTTTTTAATTTTTGATCGGGGCCTGTAAATGCAATTGTACTCAAATTTATACGATTGCACAGCAGTTATTCAATAACATGACTTTGCGCCGGTAAAAGATAACATTATATCGCTCAATGCTTAAGGCTCGGTCCCACTTGGCATTTTTTTGCCTCGGGGATGGGATGCATACGTACTCCCGATGGAAATAGCGTCGCGAGCCACGTGGAGTCATCGGGAGGCCTCGGGTGTACTGCAAAAAGAATTCATTGAAATTTTCCCGATGTGTTCTCGATGTTTTGTCGGAAAAACAAGCCGGGGAAATATCCGCAGAGAAGCTCCGGTCAGCATTCACGGAGCTTCCGCGATTTTTTTTCCTCCGATGAATTCCCGATGCGTTTGTGATGTCTCGCCGAAGTATCAGGGGGCATTCGGGGATATTCGGCGGCCTTTCTGTGACACATTCCCGATCTTATGGTTGAATCTCATAATATTTGCAAAAAAATAAATAAAATAAGCGCACCCAGAAATTAGTTTCTGTTTTGGCCAGTCTTAGACTGAGACGGTCAAAAAGGCCATTGGACATTGCTTAGGGCATCCCCTTAAACCCCTGAAAAGTCTTCTCTTGACTTTGTCGCTTAATTCCACCATCAAATTTTCATACTCTCAATAATCTTCCCCGAGACATGTAGGATGGTTCGCAAGATCCCCTAATCTACGGGGATATTCCCCCGATGATGTTACAAACCCAGTGAAACTCCGGGGTACCTTCGCCGATCATAGGAGGAGGTCCCCCGGTGCTTTTCCGAACATCGGGACTCAAGGCTATTGTGCCAAAGCCGAAACAACAGTGAATGTTCAACGGACCAATCCCGAAGCCTAATAATTGTCATTTTTCAACGGACTGCTCAGTCTTTTTTTGGCTCAAACATCGGGAGCCATCGGTAGAAAAAAAATGTTTATTTCCACATCACCGATTTTTTTTCCAAGTGGGACCTAGGCCTTCAAGTTTCAAAGATATATATCGGATTTAAAAACAAAAACAACAACAACAACAAAAACCTTCACTTTTATCCCCAGATACCCTTCAGAATGCATCTCCATCACACTAAAAACTTTTTTTCCGGGGGAGCATGCCCCCGAACCCCCCCCCCCTATCACATTCGGATTTTGGCCCCCCCAGCAGAAAATTTCTGGATCCGGGCCTGGTGGGAATACACTATTTATTATATGTTGTATTTCAGGAGACTAAAGTCATCAAGAAATCTTACATAAATAGTATATCACAGATATTAATCCGTGAAATTGCATCAGAATATCAAAAAATCACTTTGGAGACATTGGTTTTATGCGTTTTTTGACACTTTGGTCAGTTATTTAGACAACTTGTCCTTTTATATGGCACAGATTCTTTCTTGTACTAGACAGAACTATAAACATTTAACCTGTGAGTGAAAAAAAAGATCTCCATATCTCTTGCAGTTATGAAAAAATGCCCGGGAACGATTTTGTTGCAAAAATATATTTTGACTCATGTAATTAAATGGGATCCGTTTATAAAGTAACATTTTAAATTATTATACGTTTCTCTTTCTAATCTTGATTATCTAAAATGGAGAAACGATGTAAGATATTTTGTCTTATATTTTAATCTGAAGATTTATTACAGGTACCAGGGACTTTCTCTGCAGTTTCCACTGTCTGAAAGCATGGCAACGCTAGTTAAGTCACAATAACATACCTGACAAGGATGAAGTTTTAGAGCTGTGAGTACTAGTTTAAATCAAAGAGTATAAAATATGGAATCACACACACACACACAGGTAAATCCATTTATCTGAGAAAGTTTGTTTGTAGATCATTATTTTGCAATGAGAATATTTTATAAATTGATTCATAGCGAATTCAATATCAAATAAAGCTTTAAACTATCAAGAAAAAAAGCGAATAATTTCAAACTTATTCTAATTCTCATTCAATGCTGTTATTTTGCTAATTATTAGAATGTGCTTCATGCATTTGTGTAATTAAAAAAAATCACCATGTTACTCTGTAGTCTGAATAACATCGCAAGCTCATCAACAGAAGACAAAGTGGATGCTAACATCTCCAGAATGAGATGTCTGCCTCAGTACAGAAACAAAATAATATTTCAAAACTGGGTGGAGAAGGAATGGCTGGCAGAGGCAGAGGTGGGTAATTCAATCATAGATTGGCATAAGGATATAAACACATGCCGAATGACAAATATTTTTAATTGCTATCTTTTTAAAACCTCACATTTGATAGTACATGTAGAAGAAATGGTTGACCCCCCACCCCACCCCCTCTCTCTCTCTGTCTTTCTCTATCCGTCAATGTTGGTGAAGTCTTTGTTTCTGAATGATTAACTTGCGTAGGTCACATTGCACGACGCGGCAAACGCTATTTTCGTAATACATTGTACAAGTTTTACCGTTCGTAATGCTTATAATAGCCTTTGGTGGTATTATTTTACCATTACAGATTGGTGCAGTGTAACAATATGGCACTGACCACAGTTCCCTCCCTTATGCACTATATAGTGGGCACAACTGATAAGCCCAGGCAGTCTTCTCACTTCACTCAGGATTAACACTTAGCATCATTCACTGTTCTTGTATTTGCTTGATTTGTAGTTTGTTGATTAAATAGTTAGAATACAATACTCATTGTCATTCTATAAACCCAATAACATTACATGGTGTCAGAAAATTGAACTCATCGCTCATGGACAAATAGTGAACAATAACTTCTTGGATAATTTACAAGTGTAAATATAAGATTTTCACTTTGGAATTAAACGGAGTGCCAACACCGAGCATGAACTGGAGTAGTTCAAACTTACCAGAATCTTGGAAAAAGTTTCAAGAGCATGCGGAACTAATTTTTCCAAGACCGTTACAAGAAAAAGAAGAGAATGTGCAAGTGACCTATTTGTTATTATGGATGGGTGAAAAGGGTCGAGACCTGGTTAAAACACTAAATTTATCAGCGTCCGACAGGCAGAAACTCAAATCTATATTTCATGCAGTGAAAAGTCACTTGCAGCCAACAGTAAACCCTGTATTTGCTAGATATAAGTTTAACAACATGACACAGGGAGAGCTGTCATTTGAGGACTTTCTCACAAAATTGAGAGTGCTTTGTAATGACTGTTATTACAAGGAGCCAGAAGACATGATAAGAGATAGGATTGTCTTTGGTGTTTCTTCACAAAAGATTCGAGAAAATCTTATAAATGAAGGAGAGAAACTAACACTCAGCAAGGCAATTCAAATATGCCAGTCATTTGAATATGCACAAATTCAGTTGCGAGAGATGGGACAACAACCAGCTGCTGCCGTCAACTCAGTGAAGTCGAGGGAAAGAAAATCTGGTCATAATACCTCAGGCCAGTCTGGTCATAAAACCTCAGACCAGTGTGCGCAGAGAGGATCATCGCGGCACACATCTTCAGGACCAACAAAGCGAGCGATATGTCCAAATTGTGGGAGAAAACATGACAAACTGTGCCCTGCAAGGGCAAGCAGTGTCTTAAGTGTAAAAAGTGGAACCATTTTGGACTGATGTGCAAAAGTGTCCACGATGTGCAGATCTCACCAACAAACACTGACAGTCACGTGCAATGTCAAGATCTGTTTATAGACAGTGTAGAATCTGAAATAAGGAATGGGGAGGTCTTCGCAAACTTTAAGGTAGGTCCTTCCAATTCTCACATACAGTTTAAGATTGATACTGGGAGCCAAGTGAACATTTTGCCATTTCAGGATTTTCAAAATTTAGGCATAGGGTCAGTCCTTGAAGCTTCAACATCAAAGCTGTCTGCATACAGTGGTAATGAGCTTGATTTGAAGGGATGCATTACTTTGAGGTGTAATCATCCAGGTTCTGGCAAGACTATGGATGTCTACTTCCATGTAGTAGATACAAAGTCAAATCCATTATTAGGTCTCCAGTCATCTATGGATTTTGGTCTGATCAACATCACCTTCTCAGTTGAATCAGAGTCTTCTACCACTCCTCTTACAAAGGAAAATGTTCTGAATGATTATGGACAAGTTTTTGATGGCATTGGTCTGTTTCCGGGTGAATGTAAAATTCACATTGATCACACAGTCACACCTGTTGTGCATCCCCCAAGAAAAGTCCCTGTTGCACTTCAAGACAAGGTCAAAAATGAACTCTCTCGGATGGAATCTTTAGGTGTCATTGCTAAGGTTAATCAACCCACTGATTGTGTCAGGTCAATGGTCGTAGCAGAAAAAGGCAGTGGTCAAATAAGGATATGCCTTGACCCACGTGACTTGAATAAGGCAATTCAACGTCCACATTACCCCTTGAGAACTCTTGATGACATTCTGCCACAACTCTCACATGCAAAATATTTCACAAAGCTAGATGCTAGGTCAGGGTACTGGGCCCTGAAACTTGATGCTGAGTCATCGTTCCTCACTTGTTTCAACACCATGTTTGGGAGATATAGATATCTTCGCCTCCCATTTGGACTGAAATCATCTGGAGATCTTTTCGTTCAAAAGATTGATGAATGTTTTGAGGGCTTGAGTGGTGTTGCAGCCATTGTTGATGATATACTGGTATATGGGTCAACAAGGGAGGAACATGATGCAAATCTCAAGGCAGTCTTGAGTAGGTCACTAGAAAAAGGAATTCGTTTTAATGTCGACAAACTTAAGGTTGGTCTGTCGGAGGTCGAATACTTTGGTCACCTTCTTACTTCAGAAGGGCTCAAACCTTCTCCTTCTAAAATTGAGGCAGTTGAGAACATGCAGCCCCCAATCAACAAGGCAGAACTTGAAACTATATTAGGAATGGTCAATTACTTGTCGAGATTTGCGCCCAATCTCTCAGAGGTTACTGCCCCAATGAGACAGCTGTTATCAAAAGATGTTGATTTCTGCTGAGAAAAGCCCCAAAGTGATGCATTCAAGAAAATGAAAGAAATCATCACTACCCCAAATCAGGTTTTGGTTTATTATAATCAGAATAAACCATTAACCCTGCAAGCTGATGCCTCCAAGTTCGGTCTCGGAGCAACCATTATGCAGGAAGGCAAGCCGATAGCATATGCATCGAAATCACTTACTCCTTCTGAGGTCAATTATGCACAAATTGAGAAGGAAATGTATGCAATTTTGTTTGGTTGTAAGCGGTTTCAAAATTTTGTATATGGTCACAAGGTCAATGTGCAAACTGATCATTTGCCATTAGTTTCCATTTTCAAGAAACCAATCAACTCTGCACCTGCTCGTTTACAGCGTATGCTTCTGCAGTTACAAAGGTATGACCTTGACGTCAAACATTATCCATCAAAGCAAGTCCCTGTTGCAGACACTTTGAGCAGAAAATACTTAAATGACACATTTCCAGAACTGTCACATGGTATGGACTTACAAGTCCACATGGTTATGTCAAATTTACCCGTGTCTGATAGAAAAATGAAAGAGCTCAAAGAAACAAGAGGCCCATAGGGCCTCAAATCGCTCACCTGAGTACCACTGCTCTATATGCAACCTAGTATACATGTATCATACTGATATACATGTTTCTCAGGAACTTGACAGTTTTTCTTACCCATTTTAGCAAATCTGCAGAAAGCCCCACTTAAACCTTTCCAAATTTAATTGTAAAATCCTCATCCCCAGACCACTAAGGAGCAGCAAACAGCATAAAACCTGATCAGCCTGCGAGTAACAGTTGGACTTGCAGGCTGATTAGGTTTTATGCTACTCACATAGGTATTTTATAGATCTCTATGAGGAAAAGGGTTAATTATTATGAAATAAGTTGCAATTTATTACAAAGTGTTTTTAATCATTCGTTTGTGGTTTTTAAGAGGTGTTTGGTAATCCCTGTGTTCTGGAACACTGACATGAACCAAAGTAAAGGCAGACAATCTGCATATTCTGCCCCCTCCACAATCACTTTAATGATGATGTTGATGCTGCTGCTGATTTAGGATAGTATGAATAACCCTTATATCTCTATCAGGTGGCTTTGTGTAAAACTAGCCTAGTATCTTATATACATAGTAGCAGGTAATATAGTTTTGCCCTAACTCAGTAGGGAACACAGTCCAGAAAATGTGACCTCTGCCAGAAGGTCAGACTAAGCTATAGGAATGGTATTTGTGGTAATGTTATCTTCTCCACCTCTGCATATGTAGTGGAATCACCCAAATGACCTATCAGACTAGTGGACTATCTCATCTAAGGGTACAATTTATTTATTTTTGTTTCTAGCTGGGGTTTTTTCTCTCTCTCTCTCTCTCTCTGTTAGACTTCTCTCTTTAATAAGTGGCCTTGTAATTTAATGTAACTTTTTGCATTTTATTAAGCTACCAAGACATATTTCTTGTTTTGTTTATGAGCTGATGCATTCTTTTTATGCATAAATGTAACAAAACATCACACTTAAAAATATTCAACTTCTGTAAATCTGATCTGTAAAGGATCAACTTTTGGAGAGGTAGCCTGAACTGCAGAAAAGCTACAGTTAAACATTACCATTTTTCATAGTGAAATCCTCATCACCAGACTACTGAGGAGCAGCGAACAGTATAAAACCAAATCAGCCAGCAAGTTACTTGTAGGCTTGTACAATTTATTTTAAAATCTGGCCAGTAGTTTTGAAGAAGATGATTTTTAAAGTTTTCATTTTTTTTTCTTTTTGTTGCCATGGCAACCAGAGTTCTACATGAATCAAGTTTATTTTAGCAACTTTTGTGAAGGTTGACCCAAGGATCATCCCTGCCAAGTTTAATCAAATTCTATCCAGTGGTTTCAGAGGAGATGTTGTTTAAAGGTTTCTCTATATACATATAAGGCAAATAAGCCCCGCCCCTGGCGGCCATGTTTTTTTACGGATCGGAATAATTTTAGCAACTTTGGTAGAGGTTGACCCAAGGAACATCTGTACCAATTTATTTTAAAATCTGGCCAGTAGTTTTGAAGAAGATGATTTTTAAAGTTTTCATTTTTTTTTTTTTGTTGCCATGGCAACCAGAGTTCTACATGGATCAAGTTTATTTTAGCAACTTTTGTGAAGGTTGACCCAAGGATCATCCCTGCCAAGTTTAATCAAATTCTGTCCAGTAGTTTCAGAGGAGATGTTGTTTAAAGGTTTCTCTATATACATATGAGGCAAATAAGCCCCGCCCCTGGCGGCCATGTTTTTTTACGGATCGGAATAATTTTAGCAACTTTGGTAGAGGTTGACCCAAGGAACATCTGTAGTAAATTATTTTGAAATCTGGCCAGTAGTTTTGAAGGAGATGATTTTTAAAGTTTTCAAATTATTTTTCTTTTTGTTGCCATGGCAACCAGAGTTCTTCATGGATCAAGTTTATTTTAGCAACTTTTGTAGAGCCTCACCCAAGGAACATTCCTGCCAAGTTTCATTAAATTCTGTCCAGCGTTTTCAGAGGAGATGTCGTTTAAAGCAAATTGTTGACGACGGACGACGCACGACGGACGACGCACGACGACGGACGCCGGACGAAGGGCGATCACAAAAGCTCACCTTGAGC
This sequence comes from Solen grandis, assembly GCA_021229015.1. NCBI lineage: Eukaryota > Metazoa > Mollusca > Bivalvia > Adapedonta > Solenidae > Solen > Solen grandis. The sequence continues at coordinate 10,930,840 of CM037789.1, forward strand.
ACTTTGTGCTCAGGTGAGCTAAAAACAGCTCGAGATCAAACTTTGCTAGTGTTGAAAGACACAATACTTCAAGGTTGGCCAAATGCCAGAAATAAATGCCCCTCCTTAATACTGCAGTACTGGAACTACCGTGATGAGTTAATCACCGAGGGTGGGCTAATCATGAAGGGCAATAAAATAATTATCCCAAAGTCCATGCAATCTCAAATGCTTGAGCTGATACATGCAGGTCACATGGGTGTAGAGCTATGTCAGAGAAGGGCTCGAGATGTAATGTTTTGGCCAGGCATTTCTACTGACATAAAAACTTTGGTACTTAAATGCAACACTAGCTTAAAGTACAGAAATTCAAACCCCAAAGAGCCACTGATTCCCACTGAGATCCCTGACTACCCATGGCAAATTGTAGGTACTGACTTGTTCACCTGGGATAACAGAAATTTCTTACTAGTTGTGGACTATTATAGCAGGTATTTTGAGGTCAAAGAGTTACCCAACATGAAAAGTGCAACAGTCATTAGTAGAATGAAAGGGATCATGGCCAGGTGGGGAATCAGTGAAAAGGTTATCTCTGATAGCGGACCCTGTTACATTTCACAAGAATTTGCAGAATTTGCAAGAGAATGGGATTTTAACCACCAGACAATTAGTCCCTATCAAAGTCAATCAAATGGATTGGCAGAGAAGTATGTGTCGGTATGTAAGAGAATCCTAACAAAGACAAAAGAAACTGGGCGGGATCCTTTCATTGGCATCCTAGAATACCGCACTACTCCTCTAGAATCTGGTCATTCCCCTGCACAGTTAGCTATGGGTAGACAATTAAGATCTGTACTGCCCATGTGCAAAGAAAATCTTAAACCAAATTTAATTTCTCCAAGTCAGGTCAAAAGGAGAATCAAATTAGGAAAACAAAGGGGAAAGAAGTATTATGACAGACAGTCAAAGCCACTAGATCCATTAGCTTTAGGCCAGGCAATTAGAATTCAACAGCATAATAAAACATGGAAACCAGCTGTTGTGGTCAACAAGCATAATGAGCGGTCTTACACAGTTGGATGTCAAGATGGTTCAATTTACACAAGAAATAGGCGGGATCTATTAAAGACAAATGAACAATCAACCTGTCAGGCTTTAGAGCCAAAATCAAAGGAAGTTCCAGATTGCCAAAATCCTTTGGAGTCTCAGGTTAATGATCCTGAAAATTCAGACCATACTGCACCTTCCTCCCTAAGTATCAATCCCAGCCTGTATGTGACTCGATCAGGAAGGACTGTAAAACCAAAAGTAATTGAGTCGATGTAATTGGTACATTTAACCGTAATGCCACAAAAGTGGTATGTTACATCATGTTATAATTCATAGGTAATTGCTTAATTTGATCTCTCTGAAGTACAGAATACAGCTTGCTAAATGTGCAAATGAGTTTAACATAGTGCTCAATATGGCATTATTCCATTTACATCTGTATAAATAACACATGTTTATTTGTTCGTTGCATATTAAGATATTGTGTGATTTCTTTGAAGTATAGGAACCACTTTCTTAGTTACAACATCACCACATAAGCAAATGAGTTTATAATAGCATTGTGATATCATGCCAGTTGGTGTCCTTCACACTATGAATCTGCATAAACAACACAGGCTATTTGTTCATTATAACGTTAAACATTATGTAACTTCTTTATGTATAGGAAGCACTTCCTGAGATACAACTTTGCTAATTAAGCAAATGAATGTATCAAAGACTTGTGATGCTTTGTTATCTGGTGTTTAACATATTGTATCTGTCTCGATAACAAATGTTTATTTGTTCATCATTATTTTAATATTGTTCATTCATTTAAAGAAGGGAGATGTAACAATATGGCACTGACCACAGTTCCCTCCCTTATGCACTATATAATGGGCACAACTGATAAGCCCAGGCAGTCTTCTCACTTCACTCAGGATTAACACTTAGCACCATTCACTGTACTTGTATTTGCTTGATTTGTAGTTTGTTGATTAAATAGAATACAATACTCATTGTCATTCTATAAACCCAATAACATTACAGTAAGTTTACAATTTCCTGGATGTTTTTTTTTCAGCCATGGAATTACCCTATGATAAGCAGCAACAATGGGAAATATAGCAGAACTATTGATCTCCCATTTATTTTTTAACAGATCATTCCACTCGGTTACTGTACTTTTGCAGCGACTTTGTTACCATAGCTTGAATGACCCTAGCACAGTAAAAATAACTGTTAATGCGATATTTCTCCCATGACCACCGATCTTTATGTCATTTTGCTCTGAAGCAAAACTATAACTATCTAAAAATTTCCATGACGCAATTTCTGTAATTAAGAATTTGCAGTAATTGCATAATGTTCACAATATAGTTCTTGGCATCTAAATAAATAAATAAACAACTCTTTCATATACATACATAATAACATATAAACAATGATTACGTACTTTATCTAATTATAACTAATGCATTTCTAATAATTGTAAAGGGTATTTCTCTCGACTTTATTTTCATTTACATAAGTTATATATGACTTCGTTGACTGATTTGATTAAATTTGATTTAACTGAATGTGATATAAAATTCCTGAGAATTTGTAAACTCTGAGCTTGTCAATAAATTAAAGAAAATCTACGAGATTAAAAGCTTTTCTGAGGTCGTAAAAAATGCTCCGGTCAATTCTCCCTCATTTATATTTTTAGCCAGCTTTCAAAGATTTTAACAAGAAGATTTAAAGTTTCCATTCCTAACTGACTGGAAAAGTACATGATGTTGTCATTAATAATGACCCAACTTAGAACTTGTCATTAATAATAGTATTCTAGAGTATTAGGCCCAATATTATTTTTGATGTTCATCAATGATCTTTACAAAAGAAGAAATTCGAAAAACTGTTAAACTAGTGGGGACGAATAAATCGTGCTCTTATGACAACATTATATATGGATATTTCAAGGAGGGGATAAACATATTAGATACCCCCATAGAGATATTATTTAATCACATTTTAAATAAACAGTGCTTTCCTAGCTCTTGGTCTAAAGGGGTTATCATACCTGTTTACAAGAAAGGTGACTGTCCGGATCCAAATAATTATCGAGGGGTGACGTTAACAAGCTGTTTTGCTAAGTTATTTACAGTAGTTATAAATGAACGTCTTAAACGATGGGCTAAAGATACGGATATTTTAACTGATTGTCAATTCGGTTTTAAAGAAAATTATGGCACAGTTGATGCAATATTTTTATTGAAATCATTTATTGATCAGCAATTACGAAATCGAAAGAAATTATATTGTTGTTACGTGGATCTACTAAAATGTTTCGACTCCATTTATAGAAATGGCCTTTGGTACAAACTTCTGAAAATGGGGATTAATGTGCATCTTTTTCGTGTAATTAAGTCAATATATAATGATGTTAAATTATGTGTTCGTCATATGGGTTCATTAACAGAATTCTTCAATAGCAATATTGGATTATTGCAGGGAGAGATCATTTCTCCAATATTATTTTCTCTATTCAATAATGATATCGAGTTATTTTTAAGTGAAAATGATAATGTACCATTAACACATTTATTACTGTTTGCAGATGATGCAGTGATATTTTCAGAAGCGCCACAAGGTCTACAAAAATCTTTATCAAATCTTCAAGTTTACTGCGAAAAATGGAAACTTAAGGTTAACGTGGAAAAAACAAAAGTAGTTGTATATAAAAAGGGAGGTAATAACAGGGATGAAGAGGTTTTTAAATATAACGATCAAATACTAGAAAAAGTACCTTCATTTAACTACTTGGGATTAGTGTTATCAAGCGGGGGATCATTTATGAATGCAATACAAACATTAGCGGACAAAGGTGTTAAGGCCATGGGGAACTTATTTTCAATTACTAAAGGTAAAGAAATACCTATTAAATATATGCTCCAATTATTTGATACATTTGTTTCATTAATATTACATTATGCATGTGAGACTTGGGGCCTTTCAAAAGCAGAAAATATAGAAAGGGTCCATAGGAAATTTCTAAAACGGTTACTTGGTGTTAAATTAAGTACAAGCAATCATACTATTTATGGCGAATTAGGAAGGTATTCTTTATATATAACAAGATATGCTAAAATAGTTAAATATTTTTTGAAATTACATTCTGTAAAAGGAAATAATTGTATCTTATATAATACACTAATTAACATGAGAAATGATGCTGAAAGTAACAACGACTGTATTAACAGGTGTTCACAAGTAAGGGATATGTTACAATAATCAGGCTTTAACGATGTTTGGTTGTTCCCGGAATCAGTAAACATAAAAGTATTTATACCTGTTTTTAAACAAAGACTTATTGATAACTTTATATGTGTTTGGAAAAACGACATCATCAGTAGAGAATCATTTGTCTTATTCAGGGAATTAAAATTAAACTTTGAAATATCAATATATATTAGATTATCACATTGAATATGGAAGACATCTGAATATTGAAAGAAATGAAAGAAACTGTACTTTATGTAATAAGAACGATGTAGAAGATGAATTTCATTTGTGCTTATATGTTCATTATTTGAAACCTTAAGGAAGAAATATATAAAAAAGACATTTCTATGTTAGACCCAGTATGGTAAAATTTGTTCAACTTTTAAATTCTGAAAATGAAAATGATCTTAAGAAAATAGCCTTATTCTGTAAACATGCTTTTAAGTTGAGACATAATACATTAAATGGTAATACTTAATTTTTACAGATTTGTAATGATTTTGAAAGATGTTTATAATTATAATTTATTAGGATATGTAATCTACCTTTTGCACTCTCGCATTGCTATGTCTTTGCGCACTGTATATGTATTATTTATGTTATATGTAACGATGAACTGTATATGTTCAAGTTATATCAATAAAAAAATTCTGTTCTGTTCTGTTCTATAAAATCTTGGCCAAGCTCGAATTTAGGTCATGTGGGGTCAAAAAGTAGATCACGAGGTCAAATCTTAGAAAAAATCTTGTTAACGGTATAGAAGCCACATTTTGGCCCAATCTTCATGAAACTTTGTCAGAATGTTTCTCTCCATAAAATCTTGGACAAGTTTGAAGTTGGGTCATGTGGGGTCAAAAAGTAGGTCAATATGAAAATGCAACATATGTTGCTCATTTATAATCAGGTGAGCGATTCAGGGCCATCATGGCCCTCTTGTTTTTTCTAGCTGTCTTTAATATCTTTTTTCTTATATGTGATATCGTTAAACTTCGACGTCGTTCTGAATTGTTACCGTGTGTACTACATGTAATATTTATCTAATTAGCATTTCATTCACGTCTAATTAATTTCTCAAAAAAAGTTTTAAAATTGCTTTCATTCTTAATATATGATTACATTTCTAATCTGATCTACTCAGTAAATCCACTATATGCTTGGTTTTTCAGCGGAAGCGATCGTCCTTTGAATATTCAGATGTGAAGAAGCACAGAAAGGAACGTTTTTGCCTTTGCAATAAACCTGATGACGGAAGGTAAGTCATTCGTATATCCAAGGTTGAGCTTCTTTTACAGAATCCCTTTTTCTTTTCATATATGCTCACAGAGTTAGCTGTTACAGAGTAACACACTGGCAGGGTACAGACCGAACATAATGTTTTCTTATGTCTGTACCTTATCTTAATATTCTTATCAAGCTATGCATGTCAAAATGAATTACTGCTCCCATTTCCACCACAAAACTTAGCTCTTAATAATACTGAAATGCATTGGAACAGAGTTCGTAGTTCGTGTTTTCCCTAATAAAATCACGGGCGTATATCGTTTAAAAAACAAAACATTTTTACTTTTACGTCTTATTTGTAAAGATATTTATATAGAGCAATAATCGCGGGATGTGTAATTATTTTATGTAAGAAATATTACTTGGCACTTGGCACTAAATGACTGCGGAACTATTGTCACATAAGTTTTATTGTCGGCAATAGTGTTTTGAAATTATATTGTACTAATTATAATAGTTTCCTTTTGACCTTTACAGATTTACATATTTATCACTTAGCGATAACTAAAATAACTAAAACAATAGCTTCCTCTATGACTCAATAGGAAATACTGGCAGTGTGAGGGATGCGATGATTGGTTCCATCTAGTGTGTGTTGATTTGCGTGAAGACCAAGAGCCAAAGATTTTTTTTCTTCGAAGATTGCAGAGGTATGTGCATGTGAAAGCAAAGAAAAAACAAACTAATTTTGTTACAAACAATACTTTCAGTGCAAGGATGAGTATAAGAAGTGCGAGCAACACGAAAATTAAACAGGAGTCTGACAGAGATACGTCTGTTTCAAATACGATTTTTTTTACTTGACTTGACTTGACTATTTGGGTTTACCGTCGCTTCGACAGTATTTCAGTCATATAGCGACGTCCAGCTAATTACAGGTTGAGGAAGACCCCGAATGCACGGAGGCATCCGGATAGAATCACCGACCTACCGCGAGGCAGATGGAAGGTTTCCTCACATGAAAATCCGAATGACCCTGCCGGGATTTGAACCCACGCAGTGAGGGGCTGAGTGAGTGTTAAAGTCAGCGACTTTAACCTCTCGGCCACGGAGGCTCCTTTTTTGCATCTAGTAAAAAATATCAAACTGATACAATATGAATCTTTATTGTTATATCTAGATTGAAACATCAAACATGGTAATATATAAGTCAGTAACATAGAGTTGTGACAAACTGTAAAATATCAGTGAGTAATTGACGTGTGTTTAATGTCAGGGTCAATTTTGAAATAAAATGACGTCTCTTTTTGGTGAATTTGTTCTTCTATATCATGTTAAATAAGAACAACGCCTCTTTTCTTTTCAGTACAGGAATAAAACATGAATGTTACTGAAATATTTTTCAGTTGTCGACAACTTAAGAGACATTTGCAGCGATTGAACTTAAAAAGACGAGGTGTATGGGATATTGAACAGATTCAAAATGCTCTGAGGGTACGTTTTCAAAACGAGTATGTTTCAATAGTTGTAACAGTTGGTCAAAATATCATAGCTCGACTGAAACTCGAACCCTTTACCTAAGGAATACCGTTTCTGCACTCAACCAACTGAGCTACCAATACGCATTGATTATCACCAAAAACATGTACCCGGCCACATATGAATATATTTAAAAAAAAAAAAGGAAAACGTGATTTATTATGCAATTTTATTGCGTAAATAAGATTTTAAGAAAACATGAAATAAGAAAACAACTAAGTTTATTTCGGTAACCTGTACTGATATAGACTATACAATGATATGTGTGTGTGTGTGTGTGTTGTCATGCGACAATTATCTAACGATACTTTTTATATAGATAAAAATAACTTTTTTGTTCACTCTTATCCAGAGTGAGCTGTGCGGCAGTGGACGCAATCTTGGATGTCGCTCCATGTCTCAAAGACTACTGACTCGCCATGGAATGTCTGTCGGAAGGTAGACTATATTTTCTTCGTTGTATAGCATCTCCAAACCCTTCTTTAATTGACCTCATCCAAAGTACAACCCCACCCACTGTGACAAGCCGTTGTGTGGGTATCTGTTTTCTGGTAGGGGCAGGCTGCCACAGGTATTGTTCACAGTGCAGTAAATAACACAAGCGATTTTATAAGGTCTATTTTTGTAATTTAAGCAAATAAAAATCAATATTTTGTTCGTTATTTCGTTCATTGTCTTTTATTCATTCATCTTCTTTATTTCGTTTGTGTGTTCGTTCGTGCGTTAATTTCAATATCATTCATATTTCATTCATTCATTCTCTCTCACATTTAATTATTTTGCTATTCCTTTATGGTTTTTTTTAATTTACTAAAAGTCTTACCTCTATATGTTCAATATAAAAACTATAATTCAGAAATTAATGTATAAATGCATAAATGTATACTCATGTAGTGACAAAATCCAAGTAATTAATGTAATAAGAATATACATGTATAAAGAACATAAAACACCCAAATATTGTCATTTTGTCAATTATTTAAATGTATCCAGGTCTGGTCACAGCAGGTGGGGGTCTTGCTCAGTGGGACACCACATTTCTTTCGAGATGCCATAGAATGATACTAATTTTCAAAGTCACATCTCCATGTTTACAAAGGCATGCTTCTTATTTATAAGCCTTATTATATTGTCAATACGTTTATGTTTATAGTGTTAGTTGACATGTTCGAGTATTTCATTCTTTTAGAAACCTGGTTATGAATCAGCTTAGACTGTTGGACCCAGAGGGTGTTGAGGCTAGACGAAAGCACAGGCTTACAAGGAGAACATATCGAAACCAAGGCCCGAACTTTTTAGTTCATATAGATGGGTATGATAAATTGAAGCGATATGGTCTGGCGCGATTGACGGGTGAGTTGTACAAAGATATAGTTGTTAATGATTTAGTTCGAGCCAAATAGTTTCTCGGTCAAAGCATCTATTTTTACGGAAAAGCCAGTTTATAGTAAATAAAAAGAAAAAAATGACTTTATTTGAGATTCAAAAATACAATAGTTTCGAGTCTATTTTGTTTGTAAGCCTAAAATTGTTTCAAAGATTTGAACTTAATTACAAACCTAATCAACTTTTTTTTCTACTTTTCAAATGTGAAGTATTTATTATCACTATTATTATATTTATATGTCGTCTGTCGTAGGTACTCGCGAAAAGTGTTGTGGTTAAAAGTCAACAGAACAAATAATGATCCCAAAGTCGTTGCATCTTATTTCCTCGAGTTTGTTCAAGAGACCAAAGGTAATGTAAAATTGTGAATGCATTTGAGTAGTCCGTACAACCTAAGATTTCTCCTTTTTACTTGTGGTTATCTTTTTAATTTTATGCAAATAATGTAAGATAAAGATCATGTTTTGAGATGTTTTTAAAGATACACTATTAACGCATGCATATTTAAACTTTTTGTTTGGTTTAATTTAAAGTAGCACAGACGTGTTTCATGACGAATAAACTTTTAGAATGTAATAATGTAAAAACTGTGCCAAATTTGAAAAGTCGGAAAAAAAGGTTTTCTCGAGGTTTTGCTATGAAAATGTTAAATAATCAATTTCACAGGATCATATTTGTTTCTGATTTTTTTTCTACACAATTTTTTAAACATTAACAATTATATTTAACACGAGGTTTGTCATTATCAGCTGTTAAATGATTGTTTTGTTTTAGAAATAAATTGCACTGACGCATAATTTGTCATTTAATGGTAACATTCAGTTAATTGTTATCAGTGGAGGGTATGACGTAAGATATCTAGTAAGAACCACCGATAAACCACAAGTCAGCTGAAAGACCTCCCCACTGTAAAGTTTTCGCTTCGAGCGGGACTCAAACTCACAACATATCTGAGGGATTCAAAGTCAACGACTCTTACCATTTGGTCACGGGCGCCCCGATAGTGTTAAATGTGCAATACATATAAAAAGTAACACAGACAACGTTCATTTTCGCTGACATGAAATGTGATGAAAGATATGCAACACCAGTTTCTCCCATTGTGAACGCAATTTTAGGAGTTCCAAGGTGCATCAGAATGGATGCAGGTACCGAGAATGGGGACATAGCTAACATGCAGAAGTCTTTCCGCTGGTTCCACGATGACGAAATGGCAGGCGAGAAGAGTATTCTGATTGGGACTTCGCCGTCAAACCAGGTTCGAAATATCCATTATATATATATTGTAGAATACAACATACATTTAAACTTCAAATGGTCGAAAAGGCTTCGGTAAAATATATACATCATGCCTCTATGCCACATTTTTATGTTGAATCTTTAAAAACCCACTAACGATTTTAGTATTAAATTTGAATCTTAAGTAAAAGTAAGGTTGCCCAGAGGGTTCAATATTGGTATTATTATTTTTTGTTAGTTTTTCTTTCTAATAAAAGAACAAATGAAGCCTTACTACCTGACTTAAAAACGGATGCTCCTCCCAACACCCAACTATTTTGGTTACAGAGAATAGAGTGTTGGTGGCGTCGGCTCTATGAAATGTGTATTGCAGCATGGCAAGTAATTCTGAGTGACCTTGAAACTCAAGGAATATTTTCCACTGCAAACCCATTTCACATGTAAGTAACTCCTAAGTATTGATTTATAAAATTCAAATAGAACTGTTAGTTCATGAACTAAGTGATAGTCTCTCCTCCGCGAAACCTATTGTTAATTATTGATTATCCTTCCTTAGGTTACCTTGCTTTATAATGCACATCTTCATACTATGTATTTTCATTGTGTAATCCATCAAACAGTTTAAAAGTTGCACTTACAAGGTAAATGGACACATAGATAGGGTGATTCCTAAATACCCCCTTTACTTTGATTTGGGGGGGGGGGGGTGTTTTTCTAGTTAATTATTGAAAACAGAAATGTTTGTGCTGTGTAAAATGCAGGTAAATGCAATTGATGATAGTTTTATCTTGAAAGAGTACAATTCTTGTTAACAAAGTCTTCATCATTAAAGCAGGAAGATGAATGACGAAAATATATAAAAGCCTACAAAAAAAAAAAACACATTTCCAAATTTATAAAGTAAATTTTAAAATTAAGGTACAAACGGCATATTCTGTTGTCACATGTCACATATGAATAATATTCATATTTTATTTTTATATATCATAAGCCATTTCGACATTATGAATATGGGAAAGAAGTTAAAAAAACCATTATGAACTTTAATTACAAAATCGTAGATAATACCACCGTTATGCACGTAGGTAAACTGTTTATTCTGTGGCAAATAATCAATCTTACTTCATTAAAAATGATCTTGTTTTAACCATTTTCAGAGAATGTGTAAGGTTTTGCTTTACAAGAATTTTACAACATGAGCTTGACATGGTACGAAACGAATGGAACGACCATCGAATAAGACGTCAACGTGGAGATGAAGTCCACGGGAAACCAAACATCCTATACCACCATCCTGATTTGTATGGTACTATAAACTGCATTATGCTTTCCATTACAAATAGTTAAAAAGATTAACTGTTCCATTTAAATATATATATATATATATATATATATATATATATATATATATTTAATTAAATTCAAAGGACTAGAATTGTTGTTAAAAAGAAAATAAACGAGACAGCTTTCTGTTTACACGTCTTACTGATTTTACAATGAATACTAATAATTTTTTGTCGTATGACATTAAAAAGTTGCTTTTTTCATTTTTCTGAGAAAAAAAAAACTAAATTAAGCTGAAAGATAGTTGGTGTGTGATGACGTCATAACCAAGAGACATTTAATAATAAGCGTGTGATGACGTCATAACCAAGTAACATTTAATGATAAGCTTAAAGAAACTTTATAACACATTTAGCAACTGTAAATTTCAGGGGTTTTAATTATGGAAAAAATAATTTCTTTTTGTAGAGTATATTTATTCCTTAAATATGTATTTTCTTTTTATTGCCCTTCAAATCTATACTTTATGACATGATTATTTACCTTCATCTATAAACAGGCGTTTTTCTTAACGGCTGTTAAAGCTATCAGATTACATATATAAATGAATTTACCTTACACTTCTCGAGAATTGTTGATTTTTGTTTGTTTTGAAAATAAAGGGCAATTAAAATATAATTCATGAATTACAAGAAGCCGTCCTGCTATGACATCTGATGACATATCTCTTGACTGTATCCAGATTCCTGCACTAATTAATTAATATACGTTAAATACTTTTTTGCATGTGCAGATACGAGAGATTACACGTTTGCTGTAGATATGAACGGTGTTGCTGCACTGGGTCGTTTTTGCAAAACACCACCAATAACTGGCTGTGAGGAACCCCTGCAAACAGATCTGTTTGAGTTTCTGGAATCAACTGGCAAAACCAAAGGGGTTTGAAGCACCCGTTGTCTGTTATCCATTTCACGAATGTAGTATCAAAATAATAGAAAGGGCAGCAACTCGATAAAGCTTACTTTTGACAGTGACCTTAATTATTCTCCGATTTTTTCGCAAATACTTAGAATAAATCGATTCCGTAGGTCTCGATCGAATCAGAAATAATTTATCTTTACGAAAATATATACTTTTGCCACTCTGGAAACTCTTCCAACCTCTTAGTTGTCTTTCATTCATAAAAAATACCCGCTTTTTGTTTAGTCGGACAAGAAGTCGTAAAACCTAAACACCAGTTCTTCCCAAAGTAAACCGCATAAAATAGCCAATCACTCGATAAAATCGGACAACACATTATTAAAATTTAATAAATCTAATCGATTGCATTTAAAATACAAGCCCGGGCGTTCCATACCGTGCAACAATCGGCGAAAGTTTTTACTGTCGGCATTTATATGTAAATCACTTTCCATTATTGTGTCACGAGATGTATATGTAAGACAAAATCCGATTGGCTTACACCTATTGTCACGCCCCAACTTTGTTCAGCCAGCCAATCAGAAAGCTCGTTTCATGGATGTCGATATTCCTGTCATGACGGACGAGTAGTGAAAGGAGTGTTTACAGCAAAAACTTTCGCCGATTGTTGCACGGTGTGGGACGTTAGTGCTAGTTTTTTTTAAACGCAATCGGTTAGTTTTATTATATGATATTGATATATTGTCCGGTTTAAGCGAGCTGTTGCGTAATTTTTGCAGTTTACTTTGGGGAGAACGAGTGATTTGGTTTTACGACTTCTTGTCCGACTAAACAAAAAAAACGGGTATTTTTTATGGAAAAAAGACATCTATGAGGTCTAGACAATTTCCAGAGTAGCAAAAGTATATATTTTCGTAAAGATAAATTATTTCTGAATCTACTTAGACTAATGACTCCATGTTATTCCTTGTCTTTGCAAAAATATCGGAGAGTAATTAAGGTCACCGTCAAAAGTATGCTTGAGTGACTTACTGCCCTTTCTATAATTTTAAGACTTCAATCAGGATAGTGAAATAAAACAGCGGAAGTCGTCAAAGGGTGCTACAAACCCCTGTGGGCAAAACAGCACCTGAAAGTGCAGATCATGCAAAAGACTTTCTATGCTGGCTAACCAATTACTTTCAATAAGTGAACGCTATTAATACATAAGATACATATCAATACAAAATTTTAATTTCTGTAGGGACAAAACAAAAAGAAAAGAAACTTGTATTTGTTTTATTATCTTTCTTAAGCCATCCTTTACGCCTTTGGTTAATCATTATTGAGCTTCCCTGACTAATTATGAATTGAGATAATAAAAATAAGCTACTTACAAAGAGAAAAAAGCAACAAAAACATGTGGAAAACCCTGAAACATTGCAATCCACCTTAGTATGTTAAAGACATTCATTTTCTTTAACTTTGTAACCAAGCTTCTAAGTTCAGTTCCACTTATAAAGCCCAACTAATTAAAACCCAACTAATGTAATCTATTAATAAAATAACAGAAAATTACAAACTTATACAAACACACTGACAGAGGACCTTGAAACACTTATACTTTACCTAGTTAAGAGATATCCAAAGCAAGTATCAGCAGCAAATCACTATGGTAACTATAATTTACATTGCTTTGATTTAAACATTGTGCTCCTTAACAGTTGATTTAGTTTCCCAACCATTACAAGGAGCTACCCAATGAGTATGGATACAAAGTAAAACGAAATGTTTGTAAAACATATATGCTCCCCCCCTTTCTATGCCATAATCCCTTTACTATTGAACAAATAAAATGTCTTCAAAGCCTCAATGAAAAACCATATGAAACCAAGCATCAAGCCTATATGACTTGTAATTACAAAGATTTTCAATTTTTGCATTTAAGGACATTTCAGCGGATTACAGCTGATTTTGATAAAAATGTTTTTTTCGAATTTCTCGTTTTTTTGGGGTAGAATTATAAACAAAAGCCTGAATTGTAAGATTCATGTGTTAAAATGCCAATAAAAGTACAATTGCCAAATAATTAGGGTACAAAAAGTCATATTTTAATGTTTTTATGCAAATTTTGCTAAAATTTCAATAAAAATGCAGTTTTAGTTAAAAAACAAACCTTGTGAGGTATGTGTTTTTTCAAATTTTCAGAAAGCACTAACTTCAGAGGATCGACTCGGAAAAAAAAAAGAAAATCTGTCTGTTGAATATTTTTTAATTTAGAATAATATATATAACAAGAGTTGTCAGGAGACAACTTAGCTCGTCGTAACAGCACTTTTTTTTGAAAAGTACATCAAATTCCAAGGTAAAGGTCACAAGGTCAAAAGTCATGTTCCCAAATGTCTTATGGGGTCACATTGATTCGGTTTCCACCTATAGTCATCTATATGGCAACATTTTGCCTTTAGAATTATATAAACATATAAGAATTTGATATAACTTCTGACCTGGATATGATTGAGACCCATACTTTGTCTTATTGTGTAGCTATTGCATCATGCTACATGCCTTTACCTAGTTTTATTGGGTCACATTGATTGAGTTTCCATCTATAGTCATCTATATGGGTACGAACGGCTAATATTTGCATTTAGGGCAATTTACACATATAACAATTTGATATAACTTCTGACCTAGATATGATAGAGACCCATACTTGGTCTTATTTTGTAGCTATTACATCCTGCTTCATGCCTATACCTAGTCTTATGGGGTAACATTGATTGGGTTTCCATCTATAGTCATCTATATGGCTATGAACGGCAAAATTTTGCCTTTAGGACTATATAAACATATAAGAATTCGGTATAACTTGTGACCATAATATGATTGAGACCCATACTTGGTCTTATTTTGTAGCTATTACATCATACTACATGCCTATACTTAGTCTCATGGGGTCACATTGATTGCGTTTCGATCTATAGTCATCTATATGGCTACTAACGGCAAAATTTTGCCTTTAGGACTACATAAACATATAAGAATTCGGTATAACTTCTGACCTGTATATGATTGAGACCCATACTTGGTTTTATTTTGTAGCTATTACATCATGCTACATGCCTACACCTAGTCTTATGGGATCACATTGATTGTTTTTCAATCTATAGTCAGATGTATGACTATGAATGGCTATTTTTTTTTTCGCAGAGGCGTAGTTAGTTATTTATTTTTTGCATGATTCTAAAGAAATATTCAGAGGGGAAGACCTAAATAATAATGAAGTTGGAAAGCCCTGTATTATATTGTAAATATTATTTTGTATATACATGTATCTTAATTGTGAAAAAAAATCTTAAAGTGTATATTTAATACATATATAAATATTATAATTTAGCCCTATATATAAGTCAGATCAGGCCCTTTATATTATATAGAATATCTTCTGATCTGATCTGGTCTGATAGATTAAATTATAATGTTTTTATCTTTCTGATATATGTTGTTGTTTTACTTTCCTAAAGTTATTAATATGGTGTTTAAATCAACCATATAACTACAATGTAGTTAATTACTCTGCGGTACCTACTTGTTTATTGATCAACATTAGACAGTACTGTACAGTGTGTACAGTCCACTATCTTCCTTTAATATAACAGAAAAAAATATTTTTGGTGTAATCAATGTAGTTATCATATTTAATACACTGTTTAAAATATATAAGAGTTTGAATTTTGCCGTTTTGATTAACCAGTAGTTTTTATTGATATCAAATAGTATCATTTCTTTCACTATTGCTTGATAGATTGTGCTGATAATTTCCTGTTGTCCGGTAAATTCCCGAAAATAGGATAGGGAATTGTCGATTTCCTCGGGCGGGATAACTCTGAATATTATTGCTTGCTGAGCTTATTGTTCGCTACTGGACTAAGACCACAATTAATTTTACTATATGTTCTATATAAGCATATATGCAAATGACAATTTCTGTAAGGGAAATTGACATCCAAACTTACCCTCATTAGATAGATCTATTCAAGAGAAATATTTCTGTACATTTTAAACATGGGGTCACCCGACTACTTTTTGACCTATTTAAGGTTAAATAACATACGTATGAATTCAGTGCACCGGTCGGCCATTTCACACCAATTTTTCTCAAAAATTCCCCTCTCAGTAATGCTCAACTTTTAAGGTTGTTGTGCAATAAGGCCTCCAAATTGGGCATTTTATGACTATTTTAACTGTGTTCTATAGAATTTGATCCTTTATTGCATGTCTTTCAGTCAAAAACTCACCTTAATTCAGCATTAAATAGGGTCACTATTTTCTGTGTAGGCACATCCGGATACAGGGTAACCAAGGGCAGGTAATTGTGGTCTTAGTCCTACTATTGCTTGCTAGGTTGTGTTCAGTTCTTCGCGCATGCTCACCGGAAGGCGATAACACGATGGTGATAGTACGACAGTGCGATGATGATAGTACGACAGTGCGATGATGATAACGGGAGAGCACGATGATGATACTACGACAGTGCGATGATGATACTACGACAGTACGATGATGATAGTACGACAGTACGATGATGATAACGCGAGAGCACGATGATGATAGTACGACAGTAAGATGATGATAACGCGAGAGCACGATGATGATACTACGACAGTACGATGATGATAACGCGAGAGTACGACAACGCGACAGCACGATGGTGATACCGCGATGGCACGATGACAATAGCACGATACTATATCGCATTATCATCATCGTTATCTCGTGTTCTCGCAGTATCATCATCGTGCTATCGTTGTTTGATCATCGTGGTCTCGCGTTATCGGCGTCGTAACATCGTGATATCGCATTATCATCATCGTACTGTCGTGTATCGGGTACCTTAACAATTCAGCCAGTGACGATGGCCCTAACGGTATTCCGTATAAAACTGAGCGTACCTTAAGTGCGTGGGACCGTATTCAACAACAGAGACAACATATTAGATTAAATTTGAGTGTACCTTATGTGCATTATTCCGCAATGAACACTGGTCTGGTTCCCGAACTTTACTGAAGTAACGTAGTGTCAGGGGAAGGAACTCCAGACTACAATGAACACTTGATAGGAATCATGGGTAAACGATGGCTGCGCCAAAAAAGATCAAACTCCGCCGCAAACTCCGCGCACCGGTTACGTCACGCTACGCTACTTTAACCACTGCCATCACACAAGTCACGTGATGATAGTTGAAACCATGTGACCAACATTTATAATTTTATAAATTAATGTTATATTATTTGATTTTTTACTTTTCTCGAAATCATGAATGTTATTTTCGTGAAATATAACGAAACTAATATGATCTATTCAAAACAAGTCACAAGTGATAAAAGTAAATCCGGCCTATATCAGCCGAAATCTACTTCTGGTGGCAGTTTTCGACAACTGTAAGGGGAGGTAACTACTGCGGCGGAGTCAATTCATGAGAAAGTGAAAGGGGTACCGGACGTTTCGGTAAATTGCCAATTCGGTTAATTGATTTTATATAGGAAAATGAGTGGACGGTTCGGTCAATTGGTTTTCAATAGTATATTTGTATATGAAATACCTCTCATATCACTTGTTAAGTCATTTGTTGACAAGATATAAATGAAAATAATAATAAAAAATATCTCATTAAAAGAATAAAAAGTGTTAGTGTTTCAATGAATCCCATGATCGGCCATTTTATATTCGGTAAATATGGTAAATGTGCGGGGATTTACAGTTTATACGGCGCAATATGTTAATATTTTAAAATAAGATATATAAAGAAAAAAAAGGAAAAAAATCAGAGAGAGAGAGTGAGAGACAGACAGACAAAAAGAAAGAAAGATAAGTAAGAGAGAAAGAAAAATTTATGTTAAAATTAAAATATAAATTGACACATATATGATGAAATTACAGTTACAAAAAAAAAGAAGGTATAAACAGCGACATTCTTTGAAAATTATTTAATAAAATTAACATAATCATAATAACGATTTAGCTGTAAGTCAAATTGCTGATAACCCATTATATCAGTTCCAACTTCATCAAACCGTTAATTCATTAAAGTTCTTATTAAACACTATTGGCATGCGCATTAATTGAAATTCGTAATCCATTAACGATGATTAATCTCAGTTTAAGAAAACAATTCACACATCCTTTAATTGGTCCAGCGCGTGGTTTGAAGTTGGCGGTCATCAAAGGTTGATTGTAAGTAAACATCTAACGCACCGGCATTGATTGAAGTTCTTACAATTTTAGCGTTCATAAAAAATTTAAAGCATGTAAACGATTTTTGTTGCAAACAAATCATTTTAAATATCATCAAACCGAAAATGACTGAGACATGAAAAGGTAGATATGGTATAAATGTTTGGAAAAAAACAAAAATTCTTCACTTGCGACAACAACCATCGAGTATGTCGGTCGTATATCCGTGCATTCAGTGCAAGGTAGGCGTTACCGTAAAATATTCAGAATACGACTTGCACCCACGAACACATGATTTGACTTGAGAATACATATCACGAACTATCCTAAGGGTTTTTCCTCTTATACCTAAGTTATACAATTTATACCATAACCCATTTCTATAAACGCTATCAAATGCTTTTTTAAAATCAATGAAAGCACACATAAGACGACCATTTTCATTAAGAATTTTACTGATAATTGCATTTAAAACAAACATAGCATCAACAGTAGAACGCCCTTTTCTAAACCCAAATTGTGCATCACTAATAACATGATTACTTTCTGCCCAATCCGTAATGCGTTTATTCAATACACCTGTAAAAATCTTAGAAAAACAACTCACAAGTGTAATTCCTCTGTAATTATTTACATTGTTGGGATCATTTTTCTTATGTAACGGGACTATTATACCACTCATCCATTCCTCAGGAAAGAAGCCTGAATTTAGAATACCGTTAAAAATATCTACTAGATGAAGCCCTAATATATCAAAAGATTCAATAAAATATTCATTTAATAGGTTGTCCCCAGCAACAGATTTATTTCTTTTAAGTTTATGTATGATATATTCGACTTCACTTAAAGTAATAGGTGCATCTAATTCTTCAAATATACAATCATTATCATTAAAATTATGACCGTTACAAAAATATTCAGCCTCCACATTTCCAACATCAGGTATATTTGCATTTAAAGATGAAAAAAATTCACGTAATAATAAATAGTCAATGACACTAGAGCCTGAGCTGCATGCATAAGTATAACTACCTGTACAAAAATCTTTACCAAGTCTACCGTTAGCAATTCTTAAAGATGTTGCTTTGCAAAAATCCAATAATTTCAGCCCAAAGCTATTACTACCCTTGTCCATCGAAACTCGATCAACCGTAGCATCAGGGTAATACTCATCCGTATCTATATAATCAACAGCCCTATCACACACAATATAATCCTTCCTATCCCCATTACCCACCCTAGCATTCAGGTCACCAACTAAAAATATTTTACCAAGAGATTCGTATTTATAATCATCGTTTTGTAATATAGCAAATAAGTCATCATTTATCGAATTATATGTAGGTGACCCCTCCGGCCAGATATACACTCCGGCTAGATAAATATCATCATTTAATCCAAAATGAAATTTACTTAGCTTAAGCCATATAATAGAATCAAAGTGATTATCAATAATATCAATAGCATTACAATACTTATCCCTTATATACACTACCACACCTCCACTACATCTCCTAGCACGCCTGTTTTGAAATTTACGATAAAAATTAAAACATTTATACCCGTTAATATTAAAATCTGAATTTTTGCTACCCCATGATTCAAAAAGAAAAATAATGTCATATTGAGATAACTTAACAATAAACTCACTGTCTTCCAATTTAGCCCTGGTAAGTCCGTGAATGTTCCATGACAGAACAGACAGTCCAGCCTCGTCGCAACCCTATCGCCTAGCGCTCGCGTCCGCTGTACCCGGAAGTCGGCCGTCACGCACTGGTTCGCCGTTGACATACAGGGTGTCGTATGCTAACCAAGCTCTCATGCCCTGTCTCTTAGCCTTGACCTTGTGTGACATCACCACTCTAGATTTACACACAGGAAGAAACATACTGCAGCAGTAGAGTTCAAAGGGTGTGAAACTTTGCCATTTGAAGGCTAGTTTGGGTTTCTCACTTCTTTGACTTGCCGCTAATCAGAACTTAAAAGAGTCAGAATTGTGTTAGTGGTTGTTTGATTTCTTTCAAGTATAGAAGAAACATACAAAAGTGCAGAAGAAACATACAATCGGTCTAGCTTTTCATATCTTTCCCAGACGAAAAATAAGGCATTTTCAGGATTGCAATAAAATATTTGAGTCAGGCCTTTTTTTCAGGTCAGTAGTGGGAGGGAAAACATTTTTATTTTTGCCCATGGTCAATACTTTATACAGAGATCATATTCAATAAATCATTCTTTATCATTTGATTAAAAAAAGGTTAATAATTTACAATAATTTTCAAGGGAGAGATCCCCAAAAGCCTCCTTCCAGGAGACAGGACAACAAAATAGCCCTAACTATTGCAATACGAACACCATTTCAATGTACTATTGGGTTTACTATGTACAGAACGAAGCAATGGGTTATCTATTTACATCTATCATTTTAACAAATGAGTTTAAAAAGGATAAAAATACCTTGATAGCACGACGACATTTTACAGATCGCCTTTGGACGCCATGACACTTACGATTCGCCCCCTCTTAAATTCGCCCTCTCTTAAAGCCGTCTCAAATCACGTCTGCTTTTATAATGCACATCAAAATATCAACGTATCAAATATTTCCGTGAGTTAACTGCTGAAGTAAGAACTATTGAAAAATTACAGGAAAATCCGAAAAAAAAAATGGTTGATTAGTCACAGTATTACCGGGTACGATACTCTGGGGTCGGAACCAAGTCTCACCTCATTCGGAACATTTCGCCTATTTTCGCTAGGAAAAGGTCGAGATGTTCCGAATGATATTTACCGCGAAAGCATTATTGGTTAAATACAAACCACAGTCTTGAGAGTGAGATAATTGATTCTGGGGACATTAGTCTCCACATACAGGAAAATAGAAATTTATTTGAAACACATGATGCACATTAAAAAAATCGACCGTAAGTGTGGGGACATATGGATTGTCCCCACATTCCAGTACCTGTCCCCACTTGGTGGGTAACAGTGTTATCATTTGTCCCTGGATAAACGGCTGAGGCATCCCTCTCTCTCTCTCTCTTTAACATGTTCTTGATCATTTTTACAGGTCTTATCCCAGTTGAAGATCCACCTCGGCCAACCACAAGTAGAGTGGTTCATGCTTGATTTCGAAGCAGGTGAGAATTGTTGATGTTGTTGTAGTTGTTTATGATTATAAAGATAACGTCGTCTTAAATAAAATGTAAATAATGTGTCATGTGTTTTTAGACTGTTTCAGTTTTATATAATGATTATGTAATTCTATGCATAATTTAAGTATTCTTATCATCAATTGATGTTTAATCATCTTTTTTTTTTCAGCCACGTGGCAGGTTCTCCGTGAGGTCTTCCCTGGCACCGTCCTGAAGGGGTGTGTCTTCTTTCGGGAAGTCTGCATGATCTGATGTGTGTGTTATTGTGTTTTAGACAGTGTGTTATTGAGTTTTAGACAGTGACATTGTTTCTGACAACCTCTTTATGGCTTTGTATGTTTTTATTTGTTTGTTACATGTTGTTAATACTGTTTTAAAATGAAAGAAATAAAATAAAAATAAATAATTAATAAATAAATGTAATACAACTTTGTAATTCTTCTTCCTTTTTTTCCTCCCACGAAACAATGAACTACAATAAACATAAATCATATACAACTCCCAGTCAGAGAGAGAGATATATAGTATGTATATTGTTCCAATATCCAATAATGATAATAATCATAATGTTAGATTATGATAATATAATATACTAATAAAAATTATATTTATTATTTGATAATTAATATTTCATAAATAATAATAATAATAATAATTGATTATGATGATAAAAAATAATAATATGGACATACATTATATTTATTATTTGATAATTAATATTTCAAAAATAATTAGTAACATATTAATAAATATTAATATACCCAGTATTCAGATATTATCTCTTAAGTATTCCGCTGATTAATTTAAATCCCGTACATTAAACCACTCAGCGAACATAACTTTCTACCTTTAATTAACCAATGCATACATTAATCACATATTAGTATAAACACGTTTTTTTCACACATACATGAAGGTGTGATATACATATAATAGGTAATTACTATTGAAAATCAATTTACCGAACCATCCAAACCTGTTACTATATATAATCAATTTACCGAACTGGTCATTTACCTCAGTGAAGTAGTGTAGGGCAATTGCTGCTACGCGCATGCGTACGAATGAGAGAAAGACCGCCATTATCCCTGCAAGCATAGAAATTAGCGTACAATTGTGGCTTAGACAGGACCCCTATAAGGTAGGAACCATGTTCTTACCTCACATTAACCTCATTGCAATTGTAAACAAAATACAATAGTATCCTCGAGTATGCAGTTCTGACGCATCTAAGAAAAATCATGGTCTTTTTTGATTTAACATAAACAAGAAATATAATTTTCCTTTGTATGGCAAAACAAAGTCATTTATTCAGTCTTACATTGTTTTCAATTGGCTGACATCGTTTTTTCAATGAAAAATCACTAGTGAGCATGTCTGTATAATTCAGTGAGGCTAACTTGAGGGTACAATGAAACGACGCATCAGATTGGTTTTTCATTTAATCATTGTAGCAGGTTTTTAAAAATTGAATTTTCGTGTCAGAAATAATATACGAGGAAATGTTGGTTGCACAGATTTTTTTTGTTTCATTGTTTCACTAAAAATATGCCAGATGAGAAAAAGTACTTATTGAAAAGGAGGTTTTGCAGGTGTGTTGTATAAAGTACACTAAATAATAGCCCTGCATCAATAACTCGCCACATTTTGGCTTTCTAACGCTAAAAGGGATGTTGACAAACAAAACTTGTAAGAATGATGTCACACGGAATCCATTTAATAAAAATTGAAATCAAAACAAAAAAGGCGTCGTAATAGTGGTGCGTCGGAATAGAGTACCGTACGATAGGATCGTAATACTTATTTATATATATGTTGCTCAGTCTACACTAGAAGTGTTTAAATTATGTGTGAGGGGGAGGATGTCGCAGTGTCATATATCCCGGAGTCATGGGTTTTCACGCACTTATGTATTTAGCTCGTTGTAGGTGATATTATTTTTATTGAAATTAACTGTTTTAACTACCTTGGCTGCAACTAGATGTATTTGCTCTCATTCAACGAAATATCATAGGTGTAGGCCGTATTTTCACGAAGCAGCAGACATTTTAGGGGATACCCCAAACTTAGGTAATTTGTGTATTACGTCATATGTTTTCGCGCACTACATGCCATGCTATAAATAAGGGGTTTTTCTGGCGTTCAGCATTGTTAAATATTGTTTCCAATACTTAAATTATCTCAGTTGTAAGTTACGTGTAAAATCACACAAATATTAAGTTTATTCACACTGTTTAAGGCCATATCAGGTATCTTTTCAAAATAAAAAATGAATTTCCTCTACTCTAAACATGGCATATGTCAAGTGGGCTATACCACGTGATTTTGTAAATAAAAATGGAGAAAAAAAAATTGTCCGATAAAGTGACATTACAGAGTAAATTAGCATAAAAAAATTTTCACGTAGGATTGGAAACATTTTTTTCCAGCTAATACTGATGTTACCACCTAGAGTATGTCAAAAGCATAAAAACATGTAAGAAATTATCTTAATATTTAAGCTTGTTACATTCCAAAAACGTAACAATATACCATATGACAATCACATGACCGGTTTGACAAATTGCGGTAACCAGACGATAAAAAAATATGGAGGGAAATGCATTCATTAAAAGTTTTAGGGGGTAAATAATAAACTGCTTTTAAAGTAATAAGTTTTTTCTATAAAACAGACTATGCCTCTAATCTTTTTACTTTTTTACTCTTGACAACTGTATTTTCCACACATCTAATGATCTGTCTATAGTTGCAAATCAGATAAAGAAAATACCGACGCTAATGACGTAATCATAGCTTGTGTCAAAAGGAATTCTGGAAATTACGATACTGCGCGAAAACGTATGTGCGTGAAAACATATGACTCGACGATATTTATATCCTCGAGTGCCCAAACTGCGCCCCTCTAAGATTTAATTAGGAAATGCAACATAAATAAAATACATAAAATAAAAACTGTTCACGTACCAATTAATTCTATCAAATTCACATTGAAACCCCCTAAATAATTCTTTTATAAATTATTATTCACTCGGAAATAGCATTTAATACATTACGAGTCAAATATTATGCCATCATTTTGTGTGGTCCTAACTCCGCCCCCTAGGTGACGTCATAGCAGTTGCGAATTTTACACATATGACTTCCATTTATAAATGTGTAAACACAGCAGATGGAATTGAGTTTAAAAGGGCCATTCTGCGTGGCAATCATTTTGTATTAAGAAAAACACATAAAAAGAGTGGTGCGAGATAAAAATTTGCAATATTTATCTGTTTGAATCTTAATTTCGTACAAAAATCATATGAGTTTATTTACAGAAACATATTTAAAAAAAAATCTCACATACGCGTGTAACAAAATCTAGCGAGACTAAGCTATAAAAAAAGGAAGGTGGCGGAGTTAGGACAGGGGCGCAGTTAGGACCTCCGACGATATATTATTTTCATTACATTTATGTCTCGTTTAGTCCTCTGTAGTACCGTAATTTGTGTTGTATATTTATAGTTTGTCTATTGTGTCTGTCCTGTCTACACACAATCATAAACCACCCTCATTAATTCATTTGCTCATTCAGTCATTTATTCGCTCATCCATATGCTCATTCATTCATTCTCTCATCTGCTATTTCACTCTGAGTAATATGCTAACACCTGGTATGGGCCTCGATCTATTAAAAGTTACTTCCCAACTAATTTCCTTCATGCATGTGCACTTCGTTATGAGAGATTTACATGGCGCAAGCCTGAATTCTTCTCGCTGATTAAAATTATTAGAACTGCACACTGTTGTGTTTTGCAGATTTTGAACATCTTTTCCCCGAGTCCTGAACCCCAAAGCAGAACCTACATTACCTACATAGGTTAGCTGCGACAACTGGCGCCCAACGTGGGACTTGGGCCGAAGATGGGGCGCGGGTGATGATAACTTTGATGATAGTACGAACCTAGTGAGGACGAACCTGTGGTATAGTTGTGTGACGTCATGTGTGTAAATCGAGGATTTCCCCGGCATTTGATTACATTTATTGTGTAGTGCCAAAATCCAACATACTACTCAAAGATGTCATAGATGCTTTAAAGGTTTGAGACAACCCATGTATTGCCAAGTATTATTTTAATTGTGCCATACTAGTAATTTCCACTGAAAACTTTATCAAACGGGAGGCCAGATCCTGCTGTTGTTTACACGACGAGTTTCACGGGAAAAGTGACAGATATTTTGACTCTTCACCATCTATGGATGCATTTCACAGACTTTGGGACATTTTGTTCTTAATAGTCCCACATATTGATCAACGAATCCCTCCATGTTAATAATACATTGATTTTGGATAGAGTTTTCTTCTTTCATGCTCAAGTTCATTTAGTAAACCATTTTATTCATTGACAGTTTAACCCCAACATTGAGTGACAATCTCAATTTTCTTTGAAATTATTATATACAGCTGATATTACTGCTATAAATGAACTCTAATTAATTTGAAAACAGTATTGAGATAGCTGATGGTGTGAAAATACTTCATTAGTATTAACAATTCTTTTGATGTATCATGTAGACCACTTGTATTGTAATTTTGACATTAATTTTATAAATATAAATTTCAGGTTAACAATTCTTTTGATGTATCATGTAGACCACTTGTATTGTAATTTTGACATTAATTTTATAAATATAAATTTCAGGTGTGCCAGTATTGGTAGTGTGAGAGCTATCACCTTCACGACTTAGATGTAGAGGATTTGGTTGCACTTCTTTGGGTTTGGTGAGCATTTTACTAACCATAACTAACCATTTCACATTCAGCATTTCAAAACCACATATAGTGTTATCCACAGAATTATAAAAGTCACTGATAGAGAAGAGGTAGTTCCAAAGATTTACAGTCAATTTAATGTGCAATCTGCAATATGGTCTAGATTTTATGAAATCTATACATGTAAACACTTTCATATCATATTTATTATGGGATAGTTTGTGTTTCATATTGCAACACTGCATAGTAAAGTATTTCCAGATACACAGTTACCAGTAATCAAACATTACTAAATAACATAATCATTTCAAGTCATTTTATTTAGTAATAAGTTGTTTGTTGGTACTAAAATATAGAAGCTGTGGATTGTCTGAACACCAAAAAAAGTGATGGTCAGTGATTTTGGTGGTAATCTTTAGGTTGTTTAGAAGTATCATCTGCTGAATTTAACAGTTAAAGGAATACGCTCGGCTGAAATGAAAATTTAACCATCAATAAACCTTTTAGTGTAGATCACTTTGATATGACTTTCATTTTTATACACGCTATATTTGTGAAGATATACTTGTTTAAAGTTTGTAATTTCGATCGGCTATGGCCACCGCCATCTTTGTTCATGTTTACCTTTCTGTGACGTCACAAATACCCATTGAACCATATCCCGATCGATGTTTGCGATTAATAGGGGTTGTGATAAAAGCATTAAAGGAATACGCTCGGCTGATAACAACTAGGTTTCAATTGAAAGATATTGATGTAAATAAACCAATTAAATTTCTCATTTCATTGAATCAATCGTAATAAGAAAGAAATTGTAAGTTAAAGACGTCTATTTAAACCAATTTGCTCCGCGATATTTTTTATTTCTATAATACATCTTTGTCATTTTTACCGTGAAATGCTTGCAACTGCGGTTATTGAAAAGTTGTGTGGTGTTAAACTGATTGGATAAGAAATCACTGGCAAGCCTTTGTAACAGAATAAGCGTCATATAAAATCGCACCTCAGGGCCATAAAACACGGCCATAAAACGAAGCGTGCGACCGAGTCACCATGTCAACAGACAATTGATGTGCACGTTTTACTGAAACGGACATGTAGAGTATAATCATCACCACAAACATACTAAATGCATTATATAAATATGAAAGAAAAGTGTTGAATCCACGTTTTATATTATAATAATCTATATTATGCTATTTTACGGAAAAAGTCTATTTAAATAAATATATATAAGTAAAAGTATCGTATCGCAATGAGCTCATGTTAGTGTGATATACAGAAACTAGTTAGCATAATTTACATTATTTTGCTAAATTGCGAGCAATTAGGTGTGTTAATCATAATTACAACACGGTGTCCCTTTGATTAGTCTCTATAGTATTTCACAGTTACCGTCGTTGCAATTAGATTTCTACTTACATGATACCGCCCCTTTTATATATTTATATGTTTGATTCAAAAACTGTTTAAAAATTGTTGATAATTGCTGTAATGATTTGCGCAATTAAAATAGCGATGTTTGTGAGAATGTGCATAAATGATTGCGTGACAAGGGGTATTGACTTAAGTTATGGTTCGATCACTATAGCAGGAAGTTAAATAAAGTTTTTGAGATATTTCTTAGAATTGAGTGTATAGTTCCTTACGACTTTGAGCCCGAATATACTGAGGAAGAGCTGCAACTGCTTCAAGACAATGACGTACGGG
>CM037789.1:10958637-11008637 GCA_021229015.1 Solen grandis
ATAAGTTATTGTAAACTACTGGTTGAATTTCAAAACAATTTCATACAATGGTCAACCATAATATGAGGAAGTGCAGTGCACAAGAACCATAACTCTATCTAGAGTAATTACAGAGTTATTTCCCTTTGTTACTTTTCCTTGTCCAGAGTATAACTTGTAAACTACTGGTTGAATTTCAAAACAATTTCATACAATGGTCAACCATAATATGAGGAAGTGCAGTGCACAAGAACCATAACTCTATCTAGAGTAATTACAGAGTTATTTCCCTTTGTTACTTTTCCTTGTTTTTCTTGTCCTGAACATAACTCGAATATTATACATGGTATATACTTGAAACTTAAAATGTAAACAGATGGCGACTAGGAGAAGTGCAGTGTCCAAGAACTGTAACCTTATATTTTTAAACTACTGTGACAAACAACCATTATTGACTCTCTATCAACTTTAATAGCATCCCCAGCTGAGCAGCATAGCCAGTTAAGAATTCTGCAAAATCGGTATACCTAGTGTACAAAAAGTCTGTTTTCAAAGGGAAAAAAAATCAGAACAATATCAAACTTACATATCTTAAGTGTAAATAAAATTATCTTTCCAATGATGTATATGTTTTTGTTGTTTTGTTCTTATTTTTGTCGTAGTTGTGTGTAAAATCCGCCAGGTAAGTAAATTTTGTGTAATTTCGGGATACCGTGTAACTGAGGCAGAATTGATTACACGTATGTTTAATGATCGCGGTTGCGGATTATTAAACACCGTTTTTTAGATTTAAAAATTATATCACTATTTACAGAAAAGAATGAACTTTCTCGAGGTTTTTGAACTTAACGTTTATGTCAATTAATTTCCGAGTAATAAGGTAGTGAAGTCTGGCGCGTTTTTTAGGAAGATTAAAAAGTAAGTAAAATAGATCTTTATACTTCTAAAAGTATAAAGTCTGCTCTTTAATTTGATATATTTTTCAAGACAATTCATGCATATTAAAGCATCCGCATCGTCCGATGAAAATCAAACTTTTACAAAAAAACGTCCGCTCGGCGAATCGAGTGCGGCCGCCATTTTGAATTTTACCGATAATGAAAACAAGACTTCAGAACGAGAATGTAAAGGTGTATATGGATGTTTTTCTTGTTGATACAACATCTTTCGCGTATAAATCCTTTAATTAACATATTTTTTTAACTTTAGTATCATTGTAATACACATTTTACTTAGTTAAATTACTTTGTTTACCGAGTGAAATTTCGTACCATACGACGATCGTAATTGTCATAACTAACTTCTAACTGCACTTTGGTCGACATGTATACGCATTTATTTTCACAATGAATGAATGGTGCTGCATATACATATTAGTAAAATTTTCTTTATTTCTGAAAAAAAAAAAATGGGATGAAATGCAATCCTCATTAATATTGCATTCCTTACCCACCTTCTTTGTATGAAAAAAAATTTTTGCATGCAACCTATCATTTTTCGTGATCAAAATCTCAAACTTACATCTGACTTTGAAATGAAGGGGAAATCAATCAATCGGATTAAAACCTTAAGTAAATGTGGAGGAACATAGGACAATACTCACTCATTAAAAGTATAAATAAATTAGATGAACTGCATAAAACAACTGCTGTCTTAGATGGAAAAGCCTGTATTTTTTGTATTTTTTTTTAATACAATTAACCTAAATGAATAAACATATAATTAGTGATTCTGTACTCTTCCTACAAGATACAAAATTGTATTTAAAGTTGGTAGCATATAACCAACAATTTTTACACTCTTAACTGACAAAAACCTCTTGTTTTAATTGGTGTGTGTGTGTGTGTGTGTGGGAGGGTCTTCCATATTGCATCATAAATTACAAAGCTAGGCCCCATGCTGTGTAATCAACTGATTGGGAGACACTTTCCAGCTGATAGTTTATGACCTTATTAACTTATAACAAACTTAGTAACCCTTTGAGATTGCATCCCCTTTTATAGGGTTACAGTTGATGGCTGGCCCCATGTGGTGCAATCACTAGGGAAGTAGTCTATGGTTCAGGTGCAGCCACCAGTGCGATTTATGACATTATTGAGCAATATTATGTAACCTTATAATCAGCCAGTCAAGATTTGGATACTTGATTATACAATGTTGTTTTGGAAAAGTGTTAGGCTTAATTTTAGATTTTCAATTTTGAGAAAAATAAAAGCATATAGTTTATTGCTATATTTAAATTCTAAGTATAACTTCTTTCTCTCTTTTCTCTCTCTCGTTTAATAAATATATCACAACTTATTTTTTATATAATGAATAAGTATCAAGATATCATTTTTTTTCTTTTATCTCCCAAAATTACTGTTTCTGCAGTGAATGCTTAATATTGATGTGATTGATATCACATCTTTTTGAAAACCTTAATTCCCCCATAACCATTATAGTATTTTTTTTCTTATTCATAATATCAATATCACGTACTGAATATTGCAAATTAAGTATTGGAAATAAAATTTTGACATTAAAAACATTTTTTTAAAACTGACTTACCCATTCTCATATATATGTAAATCTATATATATTTTTTTTTTTCATGAAGTCTTTTTTTTTTGTGCAAAACTTTGGGAAAAGTGTCATAACATTTAAAATAAGCTGTGATTTGGTTTATTAAAGAATCAGAAACTGTGGAGTCTTAACTTAAATTTTCAATTATATCTTAAAACATGACATACTTTCAGTTTTCACATACAATAACCTTAGTGAACAATAGAGAATTTAAAAAAAACATAATCTGATCAGTTAATAGTAAAGTGTCTGTGTTTCAAGTTTCATCAAAATATCTTAAAAAATAAAAAAGTTATAGCAACTTTTGTGAATATACGAAATTCCACGATGCATCAGAAAATCTTAAATATATCATGCTTTTCTTTTTCTTTTACAATAACCAAAATGAACAATAGAGTATATTTAAAAATAGAATCTGGCCCAGTCAACAATAAAGTATTTGTGTTCCAAGTTTCATCAAAATAACTTAAAAAATAAAAAAGTTAGAGCAATTTTAGTTGTGAATGTAGTGAATTCCACGACGCGATGGTTCCGTCGAGGTTTCGAAACATACTATGTATTGTATATGTCCATTTTTCTGAACTTCAGCTGTTTTTTCGACACTTTAAAATGCAATAACTTTTTTAATTTTCAAGATATTTTAAAAAAAAAAAACAGTTTTGGAAAGCTTATCAATAGCACTTTCCATCTATACCACTCTTTAAAAGTTTTAAAAACAATAAAAAAATGACCTGGGGATGCTAACTTTAAATAAAAACTTTACTTACTTATTACTATCACAACCAATATACTATGTATACAGGTTCTTATCTATGCTCTGCCTGAAGTCTGGCTTCTCCTGCATTAAAGTATTTTGCGGGGGTATTAATCACCTTCAGTGATAGCTCTAGTTTTTTTATACTGTATATTTTATTTCCATTTTAGAATTCCACATTTAGCAACTGCAAAGATTCCATTTTCAATAGATATTCTTACACATGTTGTTTTTCTGGTGTAACTTGGTTGTTTATTTGGCTAAAAATGGATTGGAAGGTGTAATTTGCTTATACTTTGCATGCATAATATGTCTCAGATCCACCTTTTTTACAATTGTTCAATGAGTTTGGGCTATTGCTTTATCTGATTTAAAATTCTTATAGTACAGTTTTCAAATAATTGCTTCAAATTGTTAGCCAATCTAGCTTGCCTGGCAGTTAAAATGGTGAGCTTTCTTTTCATGATATCATCTTGTTATGGCATACTATCTTTAAGAATAGCATTAATAACTAATTACCCATTAGATGTAAAATGAATACCTTGTTTACATATCAGTTAATTTACTTTCCCGAAAAACTTAATTATTGTTAATTGTGACATCAGAAAGGATCTAGATAGTCCTGACTCCAGTAGTAGGATGCATAAATCCAGATCACAGGTCTGTGGTTCGAATATTTGTTGGGTCACCATTTAATTATTGTTCACCTCTATCCAGGGTAATGCAAGGGTTATTCAAGTCATGCATATGTCCTCCTAGAGCCACTTGTCTTGGATGATTTATGAATAAATCCAATGATCAGGATGTAAACATGTAAATTTAGCTGAATGACAAAAGTAGAATATAACTTTTTTTTTAATGGGGATTATTTATAAATGATTTTATGACTTAAATAAAATTCTTACAAATAGATATTGGAGATACATATCTATTGATCTCTCTCATACACTCAAATGATTTGTTGTAACAAATTATGGATTAAGGGAATAAAAGTTTTGTTTTTCAGGGGTTTCTCTAAGTCTCCATGACACAGGGTCTTAGCAATGTCCATTACGGGTTGATATACTTACTTCACTTTGAAACCAACAATAATGTTAAAAGTGACAAACTCAATAATTCTTCACTGGCACTGGTATGTACAACTCACAAACTTGTTACATTGGAGTTTAAGTGTGCCCGAAGCTCTCTTTGGATTGTTATATTTTGCCCTCCTTCAAAGAAGGGGGTCATATCGTTTTGCAAATGTTGGTAGGTCGGATGGTCGGTCGGTTTGTCTGTTGGTCCATCGGTAGTCCACTCCATTTCCGATTGATAACTGGAGAATGCTAGGGCTCATATTCCCAAAACTTCATAGGGTTATTGGTCATGACTAATAGATGACTCCTATTGATTTTGGTGTCACTTGGTCAAAGGTCAAGGTCACAGTGACCTTAAATGAAAAACATTTCTGATCAATAATTGGAGAATGCTTGGGCCCACATTCCTCAAACTTCATAGAGTGATTGGTCATGACTAGTAAATGACCCAGTTTGAGTTTTGGGTCACTTAGTCAAAGGTCAAGGTCACAGTGACCTCAAATGTAAAAATAGTTTTCAATTGATAATCAGAGAACACAACTGGGCCCATATTCCTCAATGAAAATGGTTTCCAATCAATAACTGGAGAATGCTTGGGCCCACATTCTTCAAACTTCATAGGGCGATTGGTCATGACTAGTAGATGAACCCTATTGATTTTTGGGTCAAAGGTCAAGGTCATATTGACCTCGATGGGTGTTGAGGGAGCGTAGGGGGGGGGGCATATGTGTTGTTCCGACAAATCTTGTTCACTTTCACTCTGCCTTTGTCTTTAAAGTCAATCCAAATTCAAGTGCCTTTCAAATTTTGAGGGAAAAATGTTTCAGTGGAAGTTTATAAACAAGAAAATTCCAGTCTTTTCTCTACAGACCCTGTGTATCTTAGAATTTTACTTTTACAAGAGGCAATGTTGTGCAAGTGATTATGATAGATAAGTGCTTCTTGGGTTATGACTTATTTTTTTTTACGTCAATTGGGAATTTGGATTATACTAATCCCTCTCATTGGTTCCTGGGTTATACCAGTACTTTGAGCTTGGGGAGGTCCTGAAAAATCCTTACGTTCTATGGCGTTAAACTCAAAACCTTTGAATCCCTAACCGAGTACATAATCAATAGACCAAGGTGCCCAAGTCTTAAACACGACCGCTACCAATGAGGACAAAAACAGGCTATTAGGATGGTTCTAACCTGAAGTTCAAAATCACTATTGATGTCAATGCGAGGTAGATGCCAAAAAAAAGATGCAAGCATCCATTGACTTGGGAGTTATAGCCTTTATAGCTCCAAGTTCATAAAGGCTTGCATTTACTATAAAATTTCGATTTTCTGTTGATGGCCCACAATCACAATTTATTGATGGATGAATTAAATAGACACAACATCCCTACGAACATATATATCACGTTTGGACAGAGTGAAATATTTTGTTTTTGTGTTAAACTATTACCACATGAGAGTTAGGGTAAGTGTGAAAGCACATAAGTTAAAACAATCTTTACTTTACGCAAAGGTAAAATGAATGCTTAATAAACTGTAGCAAGCAAATTTGTTGATTTTGTATCACCGATCAAAGAGTGCTACTTGCAGCACTGGAAGAAAACCTAATGACCTAGGTACTTAGTCAATGAATGATAAAATAACTTATTGTTATTCCATCACTATTACATGTGGTTTGCATATATGGCCCAAAAGTTGCACTCTGTAGAGTATGGCGCCCTGATTTTTTTTATTGTTGATGTTGTTGTTGGAAAAAATAGCACCAGGAACAAAGAATTGTACCACGAATGTGTGTGACAAAAATTTATGGCACCCACAATATATGGCACCAAGATTTTAGGAATTATTATAATAGGGGTTTTGACAAAAGTAAGTTACTAAACTTGTTTTTAAAAGATGGATAGTAAATTTTTAAAAAAAGGAAATATGGGTTTGGTAATTTTTGTTGTTTAATAACCCCATAAAGCATTAAGTTGAACAAACGGAAAAATTAAAGTCACATAAGGGGAAACCCCAACAATTACCATTGCATTTTTTTTCCCAAATTCCCTCCTACAGTTAATAAGTTTTCCTTAAAATTCTATTATTTATTTAAAAAAAGGCGAACAAAACAACGTCCATCTTATTTTATTTAACATTTGTTTGAAAAAAAAAAAAAGTGACCCAGCAGTTTGCAGTTTGACGAGCTCCTTTCATTAGGCACACCAATTCTGTGTTTCAGTGTTTGTTGCAGTGCCCCTTTTTTCCCCTTAGAGTTGTCTCTTTTTTTAAGAAAAAAAAGCAGAAACAATCGGGAAAATTGACAAAAAAAGTTAAAATTCCGGTATTTCGGTATTTTGTGTTTTTAAAAATTTTAAACCATCATGAGTGATTATGTTATTGGCTTATTTCCCATAAAAATAAAATGAATGCCCCCTTTTTTTTAAAAATATCGAAAATTGATTTTTCCTTAAATACTTTGAAAAAATAAAAAATAAGGTTTCATTTATCTATTAAAAAAAATATTTATTATAACAGTGTAGGGAACTGTATTGATGTTTTACGAATACAATATGATATATTGTGTTTTCAAACAATTTGTATTTTCGATTTCGAGTTGGACTTTTCTACTAAAAGCAAAAACTCCCCTTTGGGTATTACTGGCAGGTAATAATCTGCTTTCTCTCTCTTTTTATTCAATCAATTCAATCGGAATCTTGTAAAAAGGGGAATGATAAACATAAAAAATATATATATAAAAAAACTAGGGAGTGAAAAAAAAGTGGCCCGGCGTGTGCCCCACTAAAAATTTCCCGACAAAAAAATTTTACACACAACCAAAAAAAAACCCCCCAAAAATAACAAACCCCAATAAGCCGATTCAATTTTTAAAATTTAAAAAAAAAATCAAAGAGGAGGCCAGGAAAACAGAGAAAGCTTTAAAACACCCCCAACATTTTAAACCCCCCCCCCCCCCCCCCCCCCCCTAATTTTGACCACGAAAAAACACCCCCCCCCCCCCCCCCCCAAAACCCGCGCGCCGGTTTGATATTTTTGGTTTTTTTTTTTTTGCTTTTGCTTTTGTTTTTTTCTTTTCAAATTTTTTAAAATTGACTTTAAACTAAAAAAACTTTAATTCATGCTTCAATTTTTCAAATAAACTCTTTCGTTTGAAATTTATCACTGGTAATTAAGTAGTTTACCCCCTTTGCTAAAGGATTGGGGTTAAACCCCCCTTCGAAACTAGCAAACCTTAAATCGGAAGGCAAAATTTTTATGCTTGCGTTCAGAAAGTTCTTATTCCGGGGGTGGGAAACCCCCCCGGGGTCAAAGCAATATGACTGGGGGGTGGTGATGACCGTCACAGCCACAAACCTTAGAATACCAGGCTGCAACGTTCCTTTTTCCCCTTTTTTATTTTTTTTTTAAACCTTTTTCCCATTTTTTGATTATTTTTTAGTCACCGGCCCAAATGCTCAAGGGGCTTTTGTGATCCCCCTTCGCCGTCGTGTTTTCGTCCGTCAAAATTTGTTTTAATTACATCCCTCGAAAGGGACTGTAATGAAATTGGCAGGAATTTCCTTGGGGGGGCTTTTCAAAATTTTCAAAAAAAAAAAGTTTATCCAAGAAGAACTCGGTTGCCATGGCTAAAAAAAGAAAAATTTAAATTTTAAAAATTTTTAAAAAACACTCCTTCAAAACTAGCCCGTTTTCAAAATAAATTTTAAGGGGTTTTCCCTTGGGTCAAAATTCTCCCAAAAAAGTTCAAAAAAAAAAAAAAAAAAAACAGGCCCCCAGGGGGGGGCTTATTTTCCTTATATGATATTTTTAAAAACCCTTTTTAAAAACAACTCTCCTCTGGGAAAACCCTGGACAGAAAATTTTATTTAAAATTTTCGGGGATGATCCGGGGGGCAAATTTACAAAATTTTCTAAAAAAAAATTGGCCCGGGAGAACTTTTTGCCAAGGCAAAAAAAAGGGGGAAAAAAAATGAAAACTTTAAATTTTCCCCAAAAACACGGGCCAAAATTTTTAAAAAAAATTGAAAAAAACCCCAAAATTTCTGGCTGATTTGGTTTTTTATTTCGCTGTCCTAGGGGGGGGTGATGGGATTTTACTAAAAAATTGGGAAAAATTTAAAATGTGCTTTTCTGCAGTTGGTACCCCCCAAAATTTATTCCCTTTTCAGATCAGATTTACGAATTTTAAATTTTTTTTAAATGTGTTTTTTTTTAAAAATTTTATAAAAAAAGCCTCCTATAAACAAAAAAAAAATATGTCTTGGTAGCTTAATAAAATGCAAAAAAATTACTTAAATTTCGGGGGGTTTTTTTAAAGGAAGAAGTCTAAAAAGAAGGAGAGAGATAAAAAACCCCGCTTTAAAAAAAAAAAAAATGAATTGTACCCCTTTGATGAATGCCCCCTAGGGCTAAAGGGGATTTTGGGGGATTCCCCTACTTGCCCGGGGGGAAAAGATAACTTTCCCCCCAAAAAACCCCCTTCCTATAGCAATTTTGACCTTCTGGCAGGGGGGTTTTTTTGGGGCGTTTTGCCCCACGAGTTAGGCAAAAAAAAATTTACCTGACTTTTTTTAATTGGGGATACTAGGCCCATTTTAAAAAAGCCACCGATTTGAGAAAAAGGGGTTTTCTTTTAAACCTAAATCGCGGCCCTCAACATCATCAAAAGTGAGGGGGGGGGGGGGGTGAAATGCGATTGTTGCCTTTACTTTGGGGACAGGGGGTTTCCAAAAACCTTTTAAAAAAACCCAAAAAAATGTTTTAAAAAAACACTTTGAAAAAAAATTGCAACTTTTTTCATAAAAATTTAAAACCCCTTTTTCCCTTTTAAGAGATCTTTTTAAAAAAAACCTTTTGGGGGAGCTTTTTCCAAATCACTTGCAAACCCCAAAGTTTTCTCGCAGGGATCAAGTTTTTGGTTTTTTTTTGCTTTTTTGGGGGGGGGAGAGGATTTTACATTAAATTTGGGAAAGGGTTTTTTGGGGGGTTTTTTGCAGTCGGGGTTTTTGTGGACCTTTTTGGGGGTCCAAAAGATTTTTTTGAGGGGAAAAAGGTTTAAAAGGGCCCTTCTCTTTTTGTCCATTTTAAATCCTTTCCAAAAAAAAATTTGATCACGGGGTTTTTTTTCCCTCTTTTCCCTAAAAGGGGTAAAAAAAACTGTCAATTTTTCCCCCAAAACTGAAATCATATGTTCTGTAACTATTTTTCTTTTAGACATGGTACTCAGGGGGGCGTTTTTTATCCCCCTTGGGGGCCCCTTTTTTTATTTTTTGGCCAAAAAAATTTTTTGCAAAAAAATAAGAAAAAAAAATGATAACTAAAATTTGCAATTAAAAAAAGTTTTTTTGCTTAAAAGAGTTTTTCCCTTTTGAAATTTTAGTGGTCACCTTTTGGGGCATTTTTTGAAAGTGTTTTTCCCAAAAAATACAAATTGAAAAAAAAATTTTCCCACCGTGAAATTTTTTAAAAAACATTTTTCTTTTTTGTAAAATTCAATTTTTTTTTAAAAAAAATTAAAAAAATTAAAAAAATTTTTTTCATCCCCGGGGTGAAGCTAAAAAGGAAAATTCCCATATTTTTCCAAAAAGGGCCCTTTTTTTGGAAAAAAAAAGGGGGGTTTAATATTTACTTTTTTTTTTTGGGGACTGTGTTCCCCCCCCCAAATTTTTTTTGGGGGTCATTTGAAAAATTTTTTTGGGGGCTTTCCTGGGAGCTAGGTAGAAAAAAATAATTTAAAAAATTGTTGCAGTTTTTGCGGACCCAATGAATTGGGTAACAACAACTTCCATTTGGGTTTGGGGCTATTTTTACAGAAGGGTAATGGCAAGCGTTTCCCCTTACCGAAGCGACCAAATTTTTTGGGCGAAGCGTAAACCCTTTTTTTTAAAAAAAGGTTTAGCACTAATTTTTTTAGTTTTGTTTTTTAAATTGAATCGATTTTAAAAAAAAAGGGACAGAAGGGGAAAAATTTTTGACAAAAAATGCAATATTATAAAATTTAAAAGGCACGGAAATTTAGTGAAAAAAACGGTGATATTTTCCCGAAAAATTTTAATTTCATTCAAAATTTTCTTTTTTTTGTGTTTTTGCGTTTTTACAATAGGGGGTCTTTTTTTTTACATAAAAAAGATGCATGTAATCCTAGATTAAAAATGGAAATTTGGAAAATATTTTAAACCCAGCCGTTTTTTTAAAAAAATGAAAAATTTTTGGGATTAAGAAATCCTTTTTCTTAAAAAATTATGGTTCCCAAATGTAGTATCCCTATGGGGTTTTAAGAGGAACTGATGTCTTTAAAAGAAAAAAATAAAAAAACAAAAAGGGCGTGCTTCCCCAAAAAGCCAAAGTGAATTTTGCTTTTTAAATTTTTTTACTGTTTTACCGACCCCGCGAAAAACCCCAAAAACCCGTGCTAATTTTTTTTTTTGTCAAAGCTAGGTGTTTTAAACGCCTTTACTATGTAATTGGGGTTTTGGGTTTTGGAAAAAGGGTTGGGCTTTCTTTTTAATTAAATTAAGGGTCGATTTGCGGTTTTTTTGGGAATTTTTGACACTAAAATTTTTTATTGCTAATTAAAGAAATTTTAAAAAAAATTGATTTGATAATAGTAATTAACAGTGGGGGTTTTTATGTTTGTACATTAAATTTTTCCTTTAATGTTTTAAAAAAGGGGTTGGGCCCCATTTGTATGTTATGGTTTCGCAATTTTAAAAATAAATTATAATATTGCGTTGGCTTTTTTTTTAAAAATTAACACAACATGAATGCATTTAATAAAATGAGGATGGAATGAAACTTTTTGATATACAAAATTAAATTTGAAATTAAAGACTTTCCCCCGGGTAATATTTTAATCCGTGCCGTGTGGGGTTCTGCGTTTTATTTTTTCTACAAAAATCGATGTGCGTTTTCAAAAAAGTACATAAACATAAAATTGAAATAAATTCAATTTGGATGCTTAATAAAACATCAGCAACATAAATTTTAAATTTTCAAGCAATTCCCCGTGAAATTTTTAAAGGGGTACGCTTGGACCGCATAAATGGTCGCTTCGTCCTGGTACGCTTCAAAAGGGTACGCTTTGCAAAAAACCGACAGAACGTATGGGAATCAACTAATTTTTAAAAAAGGATTTTTTTTGTGAAAAAAATTTACCCAAATATATGAAAGGGCGTTTATGGGAAAAAAAATCAAAGTAAGTCTACTAAAAAAAAATCAGATCCAGCACGAAACAGCAGTCTTATATTCGGACACAACGACTTGGGTCACGTTTTATGCAATGCCGGCGCCAGGTTCTTTTTTTAAAAACAAAAAACCTATATTCAAGAAAAGCAAAAAAAAAAAATGAACTCGGAACGTCACATTTTTTTAAAATTAAAGGAAACACTATAGTGGTTTAAACTGACGCTTTTTGATATCAACGAAGTGTCTTATATTTAAACCTGGTTTTGAAAGCGTCATTAACGGCGCACAGATTCAAATGGGTCATTTCAGTTTATTTGCGACAAAACCACAATTTTTGTGCGTCACGAAAACCCTGTAAAAAAATTCATATTTTTCCTATATTTTGATCAAAACTAAATTGAAGCCTGCAATCTTTAATGTATCGAGTTTTTATTTGATATCAAAACATTCGTTTTAAAATTTATTTTAAACATTCACCCCAAACCGCACATTGCCTGATATGTGTCTTTTT
Organism: Solen grandis; assembly: GCA_021229015.1. NCBI lineage: Eukaryota > Metazoa > Mollusca > Bivalvia > Adapedonta > Solenidae > Solen > Solen grandis. The sequence continues at coordinate 10,970,707 of CM037789.1, forward strand.
TTTTTAATCACAAGAGTACAACGTGAAAAAGTGGCTATTGTGATCAACACGCCGTCGTTTTGCGTCGCAGTCGCCCACGTGCGGCATCAAAATTTTTCTTTAAAATACATCTCCCTAAAACCCACCCGTCAAAATTTATGAAATTTGGATTGAATATTCCAGGGGGTTTTTTCACATAATTTATTTAAAAAATATGATGACGATCGTGCAGAGCTCTGTTCCCCGTCCCAAACAAAATATTTTTATTTTAACATATTTGAATAAAATCTCGTCTAAAACCGTTGGTCAGAATTTTATTTTATTTGGCAAAAAAGGCCCCTTTATAGTGTCTATCATAATTGTTAAAAAAATTGATCCAATAAAAATAGGCCACAAGGGTGGGGTTTTTTTCCCAAAATACTGACTCAACATAAAAAAAAAAACTAATTTTTCAGTGAAACTGAGGGTTAGAATTTAATTTATTTAAAAATTCCCCTCCGGGGTAAATCACTAAATTTAACATCACTCAGCCCCTTCCCCTTTTGGCCCGAACCCCGGCGGGGGCTTCGGATTTTTAGCTCACCGGAGCAATTTCGGTGAGCTTTTGTGTCATTTGATTGTCCGTCGTGTGCAACAATTCAACAATTTTCTCCTCTGAAACTCCCAAAAAGGGTTTTTCAAAATTTTTCCCAAAAGATACTTGTGATGCCTAAGGCAAATTTCTATTTTTTTTTAAATTCGATAAAAAACTTTGGTTGCCTGGCAACCAGAAGACAAAATTTTTTAAAATCCCTTTTTCTCAAAATATTAGACCACAGGTTTGATTTTTGGTACATAGCATCAGTTCATTTGCCTCAATATCAGTGAAATGTGTGCCCCTGGGGTCAAAAGGGGCCACGCTAAAGGGACCACCCCCGGATTTTAGTTGAACTTTTTTAGGGAATTTTTAAAAACTTTTTGTTGAAAACCACCCCATTGTTTTTCGCCAAATTTCACTAAATATACTAATGATGAAACCCTGAGGCTAATACTTTTTTTATTAATTTTCATGAGAATTTTGGTTGCCATGGAAACCAGAAAGAAAACCCAAAATGCGTTTTTTCGAAACATACAGACCACAGATTTGTCATGCATCAGCTTCTGGTGTCAAAACATATAAACAAATAAGCTCCGTGTTACATAAGACACCCCCGGGCCCACACCAGATTTGTATGGAACTATAAAAGGAAAAAATCATTACTTCAAAACCTTGGTTGGATCTGAAGAACTTTTGTTCCATGGAAACCCAGAATTCAAACTAAAAAATTCATTATCTTAGAAAAACGACCTACAGATTTGATTTTTTGGTATATAGTACCCCTCAGGGTTCCGCCTTCACAACAAACCTATAAATTTAACGTTTTTAGGGCCATCTTGTCAGTGGGAAGCTTCCAGGGGGCTTCGGTAGGTCGGGGGTTTACCCAGAGCCTCGTTGCATTCGAGGTCTTCCTCCCCCCTTTAATTTTTAGTTGAACGTCACTATATGACAGAAAACTGTCAAGCGACGTAAACTCAAATAAGCAAGTCAAGTCTCCTCAAATCTTGAAATGTGTGTTTTTTTTCCGATTTTATAGATTACTTAATCATTAAACACTCGCCTTTTGAATGTAAGGACAGTCATGGGATTACTAGAATGATCTTTTTTTCTAGGATTTAAAATATTCAAAAAAAAATGATTATAAGAACAAAAAAAATTAAATTTAAAAAAAGTTATAAATTGTACAATTAAAAAACGCTTTTTTTACACGAAAAAAATTCGAAGGTTTCTTAAAAACGTTTATCATATATTTTTTTTTATAAAACTAACCTCACAACGAAAATTTTAAAAAATCTAAATCGGGAGGGGGAACCAAAGTCAAAAAAAATTGATTGTTAACCCCCTAGCGGGCGCCGCATAAAAGGTAGTTGCAGACTGTTTGGCCCCGGGTGTCAGTTAATGGACTGGTGTGATACATCCCACATGTTGGGCGTATACTGCGTGTGGCGCTCAATATCTATCTCAATAGACGTCGTCTCCAAAGACTGAAATACTGTTGGTGGGATTTAAACCCATAAAACAAAAAAAATTTTTGAAATGATCGTTAATTTTCTCACTTTTTCATAGCGTGCTATTAAAAGGGAAAAACTCCGATTGGATATTTCAAAAAGAGTAAGATTTGTCTTTCTTTAATTATTTTCCTTTTCTTTCATGCGGGTGTAACATCATGGCGACAAGCCCAAAAATCGATAGAATGGGATGGGACGATTATTCCGCACTTCTTGGCCCTGTCAATATGGTTCGATGAGGGGCCATTGTATTGTGGGCGTGTAAGAGTAATGTGTCGGGCTTGTGAGAAGGCAACGGGGCGCCAAGGCAAAGGGAAACTGCTATCATTCTGGTAAGAAACTCTCATCGACATTCAGCCGAGTATTTTTCCTCCCAATTCCAATTGTGATGATACAAGAAAAAATTTTAATCAACGAGTTTTGCGAGAGCACAAATACTCATTGACGTGTTCGTAACCACAACGGAAAATGTTAAAGGGACCCCCGCACACGATAAAAGCAGTAAATGGAGAAAGTCACTGGGTAAAATGGAAACAGAATAAAGAAATAAACAGAAAGTTGAAACATTACAATATCCAGAGAAAAAAATGGGGATTTATTATTGAAAAAAAGTCAAAAACCCGTCAATAAAGATGTCCAAAGCGAGGAGAAAAATTAAAAAAAAAGATGATATTGAAAAAAGGCTTTCCCGGGGAATTGAAACGCTAAAAAGGCCAAGGGATAATTTGAAGGATCCGTGACTACATGTGAAAAATTCTAAAGCAAGTTGACGAAAATATCAAGGAAAAACAAGACTGCAGGCCCCATTGAATAAAAAATTATGTTTATCGGACTGGGCAAAGTCATCTGGTAAAGTCGAGGGAAATGGAGAAGATTTAAAAGAAGTAGGTCGGAAAATTTTTATACTTCAGCTGACTTTCCCAAACCCCGCAAAATTATGAGGCTCTTTTCAGCAGGGGACTGACTCGGGCCCCGGGTTACCACCTGTCAAAGCACTGAGTAAACCAGCGGAGAGAATATACTTGAAAAGACCGTTTTTAGTAAAAAAGGGCTCAACATTAACACATATTGGATACTGGGTTTAAAATTTCTCCCCGGGTGATTTGTTTTATGTGACCCTGGTAACAAAAATTACATCTGTACGCCCCCCCCTTCTCTTTTTAAGGAGAATGTAGATCTACCAACCCCAAAACCCCGTGAGTCGTAAAGTAGCGAACAGAGGTTTTCGTACGTTACCAAAACAACAGAAAATTCAGTTGTCTCTGTCAGCGCGGGTGAAACCGGAAAATCATTGAAGTAGACAGAAATGTTGGGGGATAGACTGTCATGGGGGCAGATTACGTCACGTGCATAAAGACCCGGGTAATGGGAAGTTGGGAGACGATGGGGGACAGAACAAAGCTCGGGGTGGTACAAGGGGGTACAAAGTTTACACAAAACCCTACTATGTACGTGAAAATCGCAACATGACCGTGTTTATGTATTGACTTAAAACCCACACCGAACATGTCCCGCAAAATGGGATTTGATATACAAGATACACAAGGATTTATTTGTCCTAGAGACATTCACGTAGACATCAGGGCAACATACTTTTAAGTGGGAGGGCCTTACAAAATTCATCGGTAGATAGCTCGTATCACCACCAACTGGTCGAAAGTTGGGGTAGTAAGTCCCTACTGTCTCTCATACCGGACACTGATGGGGCGTTGTTTAAGGAATGTGGGGTAAACCCTGGGAAGGGGTTCTGGCTGAAGAAGAATGAAAAGTAATATTCGACTGTTTTATAGGAAATTTAAAACATGGCAACCCTTTAATATTTTTTCAAATATATCAAATCAGACACCCTTTTTAAAATGGGGCAATTTTTAACGGGCCCGGGAAATCGAAACCGGGACCACTTAAATTTTAGGGCAGCTTGTAACAATCAAGAAATTATCCTTAACATAAATTTCCACTCCATATTTTAAATTGTAAATTAAATTTTTTTAGTATTTTTTATTGGTTTTGGTTTCACAAATCGGTTTCAGTTTCCACGTGATCTTCGGTCTTTTTTTCGGGATAATCTATTTTTTAGTCAGCCCGACCAAAACTTACAAATTTACTCCGTACAAAACAGTATTATTTTTGAACTGAAAACACTTGGTGTTTTTTTTCCCATTTAATACTTATTTCAGTTTTTTAAATTTCTACGTTTATATACGTGAATTATATCTTATTTTTTTTTTTTATTTTCAATTAATGTAGCAAAAGTGCTGAAATCGAAAAAGAAAAAAAAAAATAGTCACGACCTCGTTTTTTAAATTCGTTTTCGAAGGTTAAAATCTTTAACAAAAAGGGTAAAATAAACACTCTCTTTGAAAAGAAATAAGAAAAAAATAATGCTTTAATAAGTTTTATTTTTTAAATTATCAGATTAAAATGGTTTTTAAAAACCCCCGGTACTTCATTTTTGTCAAAATGTGAGAAAAACAATAGCTTTTTTCTTGTAAAATATTCCAAAAGGTTCCTTGATCAGAACATTTAAAAAAAGACACCGGTTCATTTTGGGGTGAATGAGCTGTATCCATGGTAACAGGAACAAGGTGGTTCTCTCTTCTTGACGAACTGAGCAATATTATTAATGTATTTTTCGATTTTTTTTGTCGCATATTTACTGACTGATTTTCCATTTTTTAATAGTTTTTATATTTTAAATTTTTTCAAAAATTCAATAATCAATATAATATTTAAAAAAACTTTTTTGAGTGCTATAATGCGGAAAAATGCACGGGGTTAATTCAGAGCGCATAACATTATCACAGAGGCCGGATCGTGGGTTTTTAATTCCGGTCAGGACAACATCGTTAAAATGTTTGGTATGTCTTCTTTTCCCGGGGCCAGTATCAGGGTAGTTCCAAGACTGGTTGTCAGGGATAGAAATGTTACCCAGCGTACTGCGTCAGATCCATTGATCGGAGTCTTTTTATACGTTTTCAAATGATAAATTTTTTACTTCAAAAAGCAGTCTATATAATGCGTGTCATTACTTATTTCTGAGTCCCTATACCTTTATTCATTTGAGGGTGATTTATTTTCGTCGATTTCCTGAATTTCTAAACCGCGAAGATTCATCCCCCTGAAAAAATTCATTGAACAAACCATGTTTTCTTTAACATAAGCCATTGAAAGCCTTCTATTTACCCAAAAAAAATTGACTAATGTTTATTTCAAGTATGCATGAACATTACCAATGGAGAAAAAAAAAGACGGCACACTGGTTTTTGTGTTTTCCATTTTTTTTTGTTTGCCTTTGAAAATTCATGATTTTGCATTATAAAGTAGAAATATCAAAAACATTTTTGAATGTCTTATTGACCTTTACTTTAATATGGCTTACCAGGTCAAAAAACAAGAGAGAGAAGAGAGAGAAGAGGAGGATGGCTGTATTGATTTAATGTTTGTATTTTTTTGTACATTTGGGGGAAAAACCGTGAACAAAGGCCCCCTGAAACATTTTAATTTTTCCTTTAGTGAAGTTTTTTATTTCTGGGGAAACCAGTCACTAGCCTTTGGGTTAAACTGACTTCGCTACATGAAATGTTTTTCAAGGGGTAAAAATTCGTTGATATTTGATCATTAAAATTTTCGTGGGGCACTATTTTTTGTCTATTTCGGGAGGGTTTTATCCTGAAATTTTCCACACGAAGTGTTCCCATTTTTAAAACCCCGGTTTTTTTAGAATAAGATCCACGAAAAAAAAGTACCCTCGAAATTACCTTGGTACATAACAAGGAATTTAAAGTCAATGAAAATTAAAAAAAAATACATAATATATTCCTCCCCAGTTCAAAGGTTATACATTTTATTTTTGATTCATTTAGATCGTGTTTGTGTGTACTTTTTAGTAACTATTCGTAAATTTTACATCTGCTGTAACCCCCTATCATAGGTTTTAGTATAATAAAAAAAGGGGAATTTTTGATTGAGCATTTGGGGGTTTTTGCGTATGTTTCAATCCCTTTATATAAGACACAACAAGCCTTCAAATGGGGGCGGTGTTAAATTGAACGGTTTCTTGATTAAACAATCAATAATCATTTTTATTTCCTTTGACAAAATTGACAAAACAACGATCTATTTAGTTAAAACAGGGAGACATTAAACTTTCTTTCGTTTTTGAAGGACCATACTAGACCCCCCCCAATAAGAAAATGCAAAATTTCTCAAATACAAGACACAGTCGGTACCCGGCTCGAACCCATGACCCTCTATCAGTGAAAGGTCAAACATATAAGAATTTTTTTGTTTATATTTTTGAATTGGGGGTTTGCCAGTATTTGAAACAGATTCTGCTGCCCACTGCAGTATCACGCCGAGACTGTGGCATGTACTCACCCAGTCACATTAAACCCGGCAGTGGGGCAACCCGCCCCGAACTATCCTGTATATAGTTTAGAGCCAACAAGGGTGCCCGTACTTTTTTTTTTACTGTGTATGTCTCGGCCGGGGGCTAACCCACGACCCCCAGATTCCGGGGTTTACGCCTTTCCACTCGGCCCCTTCCACCGGGGTTGGCCAATAAAAAAAAAACAGAAAAAATATTTACTGTAAATAGAAAGCGTCAATAAAACAAATTCTTGGGAAAATCACACGATCAAAATTTGCTAAAGGGCACTCAATGTGTACCATGAAAAAATTTCTTTGGGGGCACGCCCCCCCTTTTTTTTGAATTCTCATCTAACGCACTGATGTTCCCCCTAGTAGCCTGTGTCAACACCACGGCGAAGCGATCTTTCTCCGGGTAGGGGGGATTTTTAAAAAATCTTTCACCGCAGAAAATTTTCCACTTTAATTTTTCCCGCAAATGAATCCGTTTTTATTTACTATTTAAGTGTAAATGTATACTACGTAAAAGTGCAAAAAAGTTAAAAAATTTTTCCATACTTTGCACTTGATTTTTTCCGTTGCCCCCCCCACTCCCCAATGATTACTTTGGGTAGGGGCCCTCGCTACGGCCCCCGATTTCAGTATTAACTGACACACACAACACACCACACCACACCCACACGGAAAGAAACATGCGTCTTAAATAATTTAAAATTAAATTACTAAAAACATGCATTGTAAAGAATGTTTTTCCAAGCGGGAAAATTTTAAACCCGGTTTTTAAGTTCTGGGCTATAAAATGTCCATCATCAAAAATTCAATCACCCGGGCGACATTTCCCAAAAAGGGCCCCTTTTGGGCCAAATTTTTATTCCTTTTAAATACGTGAAAAAATTGAGACAAATTCGACAAGCGTTGCATCCCCATGAGGTTCTCTTTTTTTATTTTTACGATCAACGGAAAAAAGGCTGCTTTAAGTAAAGTAACATTTATGAGGGAAAAAAAATGTTCAGTAATGTCGTATTTTTGTAAATGTTCGGGGTCGGTCGCCCTTTAAGTTAAAATACATTTGTCGAAAAAGAGATAAAATATCATTTTTTAAAATAACTAAAAAATCCAAAAAAATCTACAAGAAAAAAAATTTTTTAAAGTTCTTCTTTCTTTTTTTGAATTGGTTCTTTTTTCCCTTAAATTGTTTTTTTTTTACTTCTTTCTTTTGTTTCTTTTTATTTTATTTTTGGTTTTTAGGGTTATTTTTTTTTTTATTTTTTTTTTTTTTTTTTTGGTTTGACCCCGATTTTAGGGTTTTTTTGGGGAATTAAAAAAATATTTGTTTTAAATATTTTAAGCCCTTGTTTTTTTAGGATTCTCTCGCAATATTTTTTTTGGGGGGGTTTTTCTTTTTAAACTTTTTCCTTTGGTTTTAATTGAAAGTAGTGTTTAAAATTCCCGACTTTTTTTTTAAAAAAAAATTCGATTAAAAAATTTTTTTTATGGTTAGAGTTTTTTTTAATATATTTAACAAAAGGGGGGTTTTTTAAAAAAATTTTTAGGGGGTTAAAATTAAAAGGGGGGCCCCTTTTTCCAAAACTTTAACAAAAATACCCCACCCAATTCAACCCCAACCAAAAAAATTACTTGTTTGGGGGTTTTTACCCACCCCCCTTCTTCCCCTTTTAAATGCAATCGTTAAGAATCGTAACAGGAACCAAAAGTCAATAACGGATAAACCGACAAATTGGCCCGAACATTCAAAATTTTCCAATTTTTAAGGTTAAAATTCCGTTCCCTTTTTTAGGAAAAAATTTTTAAATACTAATTAAATTTCGGAAAAAATTTTTTTCTTCTTTTCCCCCAACCCCAAATTTTCTGGGAAAAAAAAATTAGGGGGTTATTTTTTTGTTTATATTTTCTTTTTCATTGGCTTTTATCAGATTAACCCCGGGTCAGAGAACAAAATTAAAAGACCGAAGGGTTTTTTAACGTCCCTTCGGCTGTATGTGGTTCTCCCCGCCCGGCGAAAAACAAAAAATTTTTATTTCCCGGGGGGACACCAAAGGGGAGTCAAAAATTTTGCTTTGGTAACTATTAAATTTTTCGGGGTTAATTGGCCAGAAAGGTTTTAAGGCTGTTTAATTCCGAAAAAAACGGGAGGTTTTTGGTTCGAATCCCCAAAAAAATAAAGGTAAGTGATTACAAAATAATTTTTGTACTGGGGGCGGAAAATCCCCTTTCTCTGGGGATAAAATTAAGCCATAAAATTTTAAAAAAATTTTAAACAGAAAAAATTCTTGGGCGAAAATTTTTTATGATTTTTCCGGGGGGGCCCCTTTTGCTAGAAAAAAATTTTCCCACATTTTCAAAAACCCCGCAAACCGGTAATTTTTGAAACAAAAAAAAAACACCCCCCCGTTTTTAAAGATTTTTGGGTTTCTTTCCAATGTTTCGGGGGGCGCAGTCCTGGGCTGGTCACATTTTCTCCTTTTTTTCCTTCACATGTTAAATTAAACCCTTAAAAGAAAAAATACTTCAGTACCTTTTATTTTTTTCAAGGCTAAAAAAAAAACCCGACAGGGGACTTTCCCAAAAAATTCAAATTTTAAAATTTAAACCGAATTTTTTGGAATCCAATTTTAAAAAAAATGTTAAAAATTCCCAAACCAATTTTTAAATAACAACCAAAAATTTTAATTGGGTTTAATTCCCACCCCACATAAATTTTCCGACACCGGGTATTTTGTTTAATTTCCCTCTTTTCATTTCCGAACAACAAGTGGTTTAAAACCTATTTACAAATTCCCCGGAAATGGTTTTTTAACCTCCCCTTTTCAAACCCGAAGGTCGGTTTAAAAACCCCCCCCAAACGAACCGGCAAAAATTTTTTTCCCCCCATTTTTAGGTTCAAAGGGTTTTCCCACCATTTCATTTCGTAAAAGTAAGGATTTAATCCCCACCCCTTTTAAAAATTTGCCGGAAGGTTAATTTTACGTTTCCCGAAGGGTCATGGTTTTACCCATTTTAAATTTCCTGAACCCGGGAAGGGGTTTTTGTTTTCAATCCGCAGGGCAAGTGGTTTAAAATCATTTACATTATTGCCCGGGTCAAGATTAATTACCCCCCCTTAAATTGCACAAGTCAAGGGTTTTTACCCATTTACAACCCAAACCCGGGCAAGTGAAAAAGTTTCAAACCTGAAATAACTGGTTTTAAAATTCCCCCACTTATTAAGGGATTCTTTCCCCCCGGGTTGTGGCTTTTCATTGTTTTAAAGAATTTTTATTTTCAAAAAATTTTAAAAAATAAGGGTTTTTGACCCTTAACCAACAACAACCCTTTTTTGTGTTTTTTTTTTTATTTTTACCCTTTAATAAGCGGGTCGGAGTCCATCCCCCCCCACTCCAAAAAATTTTAAAAAAAATGCAATTTTTCGTATTTTTTAAAAAAAAAAATAAAAAAAATAAAAAAAAAAAAAAGAAAAAATAAGAAAAAAAACAAAAAAAAAAACAAATCAAAATACATTGATAACCAAAAAAGGTAGGTATAAAAATGTAAATTTTTTAGGGAGTGGTTTAATAAATTTTTACCCCTTTTTCATTCAGCCTTAAGTGTTTTTTTTACTTTCCTTAAAAAAAAAATTCTTTGACCAAAAACCGGGTTATTTTTTTTCCTCATTTAATTATCTTTTAAAAGTAAAAAAATTTTTAATTTTAAAAACCTTTTTACTTTTTTTTATAAAAACCTCACAGTTTAAAGAATGTTATCCTTACCCAATTTAAAATCTTTCATCAATTTTAAAAAACTCACCCAAAAAAATAATAATTGTTTTCCCCCCCTTTTTCAAAAAAGTTAATGTTTATCTACAAATTTTAAAACAATTTTTAAAAAGGGTTAAGGATTTTTAAAATTTTCTTAAACCCCAAAAATTTCATTAAAAAACCGAAGTTTTTAATAATTTTTTTTAACTTTTCTTTACAGGGCAATTGTTTAATAAAAAATTATAAAATCTTACCCCGTAAAAAAAAAAAAAGGTTTCATAACAGTCCCCTTTACTTATTTTCCTGAAAGGTTTTTTAAAAAGTGTTTAAACCTTTTAAAAAACCTTACTTTTTCCCAAACTTTTTTATATTTAAAAATCAAAAACCCCTTTTTTTGTAAAATCAAAATTTTATCCTCCCCTTTTACAAAAATCCCCGACCAACAAGGGTTTAAAAATGGCTTTAAAAACCTAACGAACAAGGGAAACTTTTCCCTTAAAACTTAAAACCTTTTCATCAAACCCCGTTTTTTTTACCTTTTTTTTTTAAATTTCATTTAAAAAAGAACATTTATTATTTAAAATAAAAAAGTTAAAAAAACAAATTCTTTGCCCTTGAATTTTTTCCCCACATTTTTTTTTATTGTTTTTTTTTTTTTATTTTTCATTTTTTCAATAGAACATTAATTTTAGGGCCACCTACAAATATTAATAAAAATTAATTTTCAATTTTTAAAATTTTTTAAAGGAAAAAAGGAAAAAAAAGGGGGAAAAAAAAAAAAAAAAAAAGAACCCATAAGAAAATTTTTTTAATTTCAAAGAAAAAAATTTTTAAAACCTTCCCTAACCCAAAACTTTAAAAATTGGAAATCCCTAATTTTTTTTGTTTTATTGTCAAAAAAGTTTTCATGACCAATAAAAAAATTTTTGTCTTTTAAAGTGCTTTTTAAACCCAATCAAAAAAAATCTTAACAAATCTGATATTTTTCCTCTCCCCTTTTGAATTTAGAAAATTTTTATTTTAAAATAAAAATTTTTATTTTTCAAACCCCGGTTCCCTTTTTTTTCTTTTAAAATGCCAGTAAATTTTTGAAAATGGGTTTTCCCCCCATAAATTTTTTTAAAAAACCCAATTTTAATCTTATCAATTGAATTGTTCCTGGGAACAAAAAAAAAAATATAAAAAAAAAAATTTCTCCCTTTTTTCGTTTTTAAAAAGGCAATTTTTTTTATCCTACCAAATTCTAAAAATTTTAATAAAAAAAGCCGTTTTTTATGAAAAGGGGAAAATTTTAAAAAAACCCTCTGGAAACCGTTAAAATTTATTAGTTTGGAAGATATTTTTTCCCAAAATTTTTTAATTTTTTAAATTAAAAAAAAAATAAAAAATTAATTTTTCCTTGACCCTTGGGGGAAATTACAAAATTGTTCAATCCAAAAAAAAATTATACGGGGTTAATTCCTTTTTTTTAGGAAAAAATGCACTTTTAAAACCCCACAGAAATTTTTTAAAATTTTAAAAACCTTTAAGGAATTACAAAATTCAATTTCCTAAAAAAAAAAGGCTAATAAATTATTTGCCTTAAAAAATTATAAACCCAAAAAAAATTTTAATTTTTAAAAATAACCCCTTTGTCTTTTTTGATTTTGAAAAAATCTCCCTTCTTTTCAAAAATACAAATTTTAAATCTTGCCTCTTCTACTTATAAACAAATACCCTTGGGGCCAATCATAATGGCCCTTTTTTTAAATTGGCTTGCGGAACCCCAATTGGGTTCCAACGGCCCCCCTTTTTTTTCCAAAAAAAAATTTTTAAAAAAAAAAAATTTTTTAAAAAAAAAAAAAGGGGAAAATTAAAAAAAAAATTTTTAAAAAATTTTTTTTTTAAAAAAAAACTTTCAAAATAAATTTTCAGGTTTAAAATATTTTGAAAATAAAATAATTTAAAAAAAAAACATCTTTGCTTAAATTTTTCTTATCCAAAAGCAATTTTTAAAAAAACTTGGAAAATTAAAAAATCAAAAAAATTAAAAATCCCCCCCCCCCCCGGGGAGTTTTTTTAAATATCTTTTAAACTTTAATTTTATCATTTATTTATTTTTAATAATTTTAACCCTTTTTTTTAAAAAAGGTGGGGGTTTTTTGTTCCTTTTTAAAAAAAGTGTTAAAAAGAATAATAAACGGAAGGGTTTTATGTATATAGTGAAGTATTTTAAACCACATCTACTCTGGAACCGCCTTGACAGAATTTATTAATTGTTTGGCAGGGATGATCATTGGTGATGCCATTTCACAAAATTTTGTTAAAAATTTTTCAATCGGTAAAAACCACATGGCCATGACAAAATTTATTTTAGCTGGCTTGGTTGATCCTTGGGTGACTGAAGAAAGCTTCACAAAAGTTGCTAAAATCATTCCGTCCGTTAAAAGAACATGACCTGCCAGGGGAGGGCCTTAATTGCCTTATAAGTATATAGAATCTCTTCTGAAACTGATAGACAGAATTTGATTAAACTTTGCAGGGATCATTTCATTAGAAACTACTGGCCAGATTTCAAAATGTTTTAATACAGACTGATGTTCCTTGGCTAACCCTATATTCAGGCGAGCGATCCATGGCCTTCATGGCCCTCTTGTTAATCCTACTGTACTGTTTATAAATATTGACCGGGCACTCATTATATTTATAATATTATACGTACTCGGAATAAATCGTATGGTGTCGAGAAAATGCTTGCATGGCCTATATATTACAATTTTGATACCTGATATCATGTAAGTAAAAAAAAACCTGAATGATGTCAATGTGCATTTCCAAAGTTCCAAAAAAATGAATTGTGGGATTCGAAGCTCGAATAAACAATTAAAACACGAAACCGCTGGCGGATTCATGGGGGTAGGGGGGGGGGGTACCCGGCGCACGCCCCCTCTAAATTTCTCCGACATACATAAATGTAGACCCCCCCCCCCGAAAACTCACAAGAATGCATCATTTTACAGCTTAAAAGAAAAAAAAGCAAGGGAGTTCCCCCGGATCCAAAGTCTAACCGGAACTACACCCTTACCACGCCTCGGGCAAACGGCATGCATTGTCACTGCCTACATTTTTTTTTTAATATAGCGCCTCCCCTAACCTGAACTCCTGGATCCGGCTCTTGAAACCAACGCTCTACTGATTTGACTACTGAGCAGCTGTTGTATGCTGTTTCTTTTCCACACCTGTTAACATGCTGTAAATAGTACTGCCGGATGCTAGTTTACATTTGACATGTGAGTATTATATGAGTGCCAGTCATTGGACGTGTTCGACTGAGGTTTATGTTGACTAACTTTTTTCGTACCTTAAATGTTTTCATTCGACTTGTTTAGATTGTGACGTCAGAGCGATTAGCACTTACTCAAAGAAGACAATGCTATGTCTAAATTATTTTCAAGATTAACACAAGTAAACATAAGCAAAATTTGAAAAGATTATATACTTATTCAAATTACTCATCGTGTGTTTTTGCTAAACTCAATAATTTCTCAATTTAATAATTTAGCATCCCCCGTTCAAGCAGAACTTGAATTTTCTATGTAGGAATTATTAGATAAATGTAGAATAATGTCAGGTGTCTTGAAATAAATGTAACGCGTGATAATTTTATCATTTAGCTTGATTAGTTGGGTTCCCTGTAACAGAAAATCTAATAAATTATCGCAATGGACCCCGGGAAAGAAATCCTTATTCACATCTTTATGCTTTTTACTTTAAATGTAAAACTGGTTATTGATATAAGCGACATCAATGCAGATATCTTTTCGATTGAGTATTTTTCGTTGAGTATTTTTTCCCTTGCGCACCTTGTTTCGCCAACCTTTCGTTCTCAACGGAAAGTCCCAATCGAATAGTCCCAATATCTATATAGACTATACACATAAATATCAACAAGGATGGACACTATATTGGGTGTCGACTCGCCTCAACTCATTTTTTCTCAAAATGTTCGAATAAATCTATACAATTTATTTCCGAAATCAATAGAATATGCATTTAGCTACCAACATATACAAACATATGAAAATTATCTCTCTTTGTCTGCTTATTCATTTGATATATTTGTGAATCTGCCAAAAAGAAAACAACCTGGACCAAAATTTGGAAACTAAAACAATCGCAATATCGCTGACTATTACCGCAATTTAAATATTCAAACCATTCCACAATTTACTTTCACTTCTTTCTTTCACGAACAGGAGCAAGTCCCTGCACCTAGCCTGCGATATAGATAACACGTTTTATTTTTTTTGTTTTTGCCTTGAATAAACGATCTCATGCTTACTAATAAACGCTTACTTTAAATTCAGTGAAATTTCATTGTATCTGACAGGATTTTGCATGTGTAAAAATAGAGAGCAATTATTATAACACTAATATACAGATTAACAAAATATTTCATTTCTTAATGTGTTGCATGATACCTAAATATTTCGTTGGATTTTGTGTTACACCCACAAAGTCCCCCGTCATTTGATTGAGTATATAGCCCACTGGCAGTAGAACCGCAGAATTGCCATTCTCATTGGAATCTTGATCATCACAAATATGTACATTTTTTTATTGTTCTCCGGTACTGTATATTAAAACATGGTAAGGGATAAAATCTGACATTACCTGATTACGAAGGTCGTATCTATTTACAGATGTATGCTATAATCATAATTATTCTGTGCAGGTTCGGTCAGTTTGATATCAAATAAACACATAGCGAATCGTGGTCAAAAGGCAACCTTGAATACGAAAATAGCGCGAAGTGTCAACACTTTGTATATCTTTTATAAGTATGCTCCTTTGCGGGGGGGGGGGGGGTATTGAATTTAGCGATTTTAGCGATTGACATCGACAGATAGCGGGAAATTGCATGCGTATTTGTTTTAATTTACGTCATCCAATCAGAAACACTTAAACACATTCATTATCATAATAATTTATTAATCATTAATGTTCGTGGAGCATTGATATTCGTTGATATCGCGGAGGGTTTAACCCAAGATCATTTACCACCAACATTCTCATCTTAAATCCCTATATGCGAGTCCTTTGTGACCCATGCGGCCTATGGGACCACTGAAAGAGGTCGTAAAAGAGGTTGCAAAATGAGTCGATGTTGGCTCGCAATTTAAGTTTGGTGTAAACGCAATCCAGCGATCAAAGTAAAGTGTGTGTGTGTTTTTATAGTGTCACCCCTATTGAAAGGGCCAGCCAGTTTTGACTTATGAGACACCTCTTTACTTTCACATATACCTTCCTGGTTTCCTCCTATATGCCAGGCACCAGGCAGGAAGACAACCAGTAACCATATTTAACTAGCTGGCGGCTCACCAAACGGCCTTATCAGAACGTTACTCTGCTGGTGATCGAGCATTCGACCCCCCGTTCCCGAATCGGATTTCTTATATTTTTCTCTGTGCCATTAAATGACCGATCACATTGACTTTCGCGCATGCGCTCACTTCACAGGCTGAACATTATGTTTATAATAACACTTACGAATTCACTCCCGGATCTGTTGAAGATGTCATGGGAGGCCTCCGTGGCCGACAGGGTAAAGTCGCTGACTTTAACACTAACTCAGCCCCTCACCTCGTGGGTTCGAATCCCGTCAGGGTCATTCGGACTTTCATAAGAGGAAGCCTTCCAGCTGGCTTGCGGTAGGTCGGTGGTTTTACCCGGATGCCTCCGTGCATTCGGGATCTTCATCCACCTGTAATTAGCTAGACGTCGCTTTATGTCGAAATACTGTCGACGCGACGATAAACTCAAGTAGTCGATTCAAGTCAAGTCAAGTCATGGTATGAAGATGTCATGTTCCGAAACATGTGCAATGTGACCTACACTTGACGATTTTATTTGTTAGGAAACATACTTTGCCAACATTAAGGAAGAGTAGGGAAAAAAATGTTTATTCCTATTATCTGCATGCAAAAGAGCTGCTTTAAAGGAAATTTCATAAGCAAAAATAATATCTATACATGAATTTGATATTAATGTACTTCATTTAAGTATTTTAGCTACAACATAAAAAGCAAGCAAAATTTGGCCCGTTATGTCGCCTTTTTTATCAGACGAATTATCTATAACACTGATGATGGTATTCATGATGTTTTATATTATGATAATGATAAAATTAAAACGTTTTAGAATGTGGTATGAAACGGATTTTGTTCTGCATAGAAAAGCGGAGATTCATTGACGTCTTTATATTTCTACATGTATATATCTGTAGTCTAAGAAAATAACATTGAGGTACTGAACGACAAATGTCTGTATTTTACTTGTCTGTTTACTCATGTAATGTGTTTAAATTTGTGTAAAAAAGTTTCCATAACGCTCCTTAAGTCAGTTTTTATCAGCATTATCAGCAATACAACCGTCGATCACTACAATTTACGCTATTTCAGAAACCTATGTTCAAAGTTTTGACCCCAATGTGCGTTAGACCTCATTCTACGGGATCTAGTAATGCAACGATGCAACGCACATTGGGGTCCAATTCTGACTCCAATGTGCGTAACGCATTATTGGGTCCGAACCCATTGTGCGTTGCGTTGAACCCCAAATTGCGTTCCAACAAAGCCCCGCCCTCATGGGTTTCGTTATGAAAAGACGATTTTACGCTTACACAAGAACCACATAAGTTTGCTGTAAAGGGCCGTTTTTTGTTTGAATACATCGGGAGGTCGTACAAGACCCGGGGCTGCCCGTCTGGCGTCTGTCCGGTGACTTTCCGGTATCCCTTTGATGACCGCGCTGCAAACGGGCGATACACTGATGCATTTTTAACTTATAATTAAAATAAAATTGTCAGAAAATGAAGAAACAAATATCGATTTTATGTTTTCAAAACATTTCGATTATTGTGAAAAAAAAGATTGTTTATAATGTAGTTTTACCGTTACATTGGACGAAGACAATCCCGAACAGACACGAAAAACACCGACATTTCCCGAGCATTCATTACAACAGTGTACATGTAGTGTATTCTTTTGAGCCGTATTTTATCGAAGATTCCGTAAAATCGGAGTAAAACAAATATATGCTAGAAAGTCATTCAGATCACCTCGCCTATTTCTACCGAGTTATGTCGGAAATTTCCGAGGTATACGATTACAGCAATGTGCTACCTAGCCTTAGTTTAAAACTGAGTATAATCTTATAGTGTTTTCCAAATGAAACATGGCTGTTTTTTTCTGTTTACACACTAAGTTTTTTTTTGTTTCATAATTTATAAATATCAACTTTCACTGACTACTAGTACTCTCAGACACCATGGCAATTTGTATGCTATGTACGTCAGAAATTTACGCCGAAAAACGTTTCAAAAATAATTTTTGCATGGCTGCATTGCTTGGGGTTTAGGGTATAATGGAACTTCTAATAAACCTGCTTTTAACGAACCATCGCAGATTAAGATTTATAGATCTCAGGAAATTGACGACCAACACTTTCTATGGAAACAAGCTGAAAATGACATTTATATACACTTTTTATCCTCTTTGATAAAAAAAGTAAGATCTAATCTTCAAATATTGATGTTTGGGGAGTGTTCAATTTAAGATGTTTTGGGGAAAGTACAGGCTATGTGTAAAGATAATGCGAATGAGTGTGGAATTACGCAACTTGTCTACGGCGTGGCACCTCTACCCGACATCGTCCTGGTGGTCTCAGGTAAACTAAGTGTGAGTGTAAATAACTGAATCACTGTTGGTTTGACATTATCAACAAGTAACCATGGTCAAGTGGCAGCTGGACATGAGTTATTGAGTCTTTTTTTTTCTTCTCAGTTCTTTGACATTACTGATTGACTTTTATTGCTTGATTGGTCAATATATCAGTATCTTTCTCTCGGGATGATCTTATATTTCTCGTCACCATCTTGTCCAGCTGACGAACTAAGTAATGGTGGACTGCACATTTAAATTCCTAAGTAAAACACTGATCTTACGGCATTATGCAGTTTGATTAACAAAAACACAATAACTTAGTTGTATTAAACAGCAGCATAATAAGTAAGAAGAAGAGTTAAATTTTGACCCTTTATCCTTTCATAATCCCTATATACCAGCGACTGCACACTTCTCTAGCTCTGGCTAAGCGGCAAGTCGCATGCATTGTCACTGCCTCTTGGATTATTCACCTTAAATTAGGGTGTCAAAAATATCGATATATTTTGAACACGCTATTATAGAAAATAGTGTTATATCTAAATAAATTGCTGATAAATTTGAATGTACAGAGCTTCTGATTGACCACAAATTTAGGGTAACATCTAAATTCAAAGCGCTGATATAGTGCTTAGAAAACAAGGCGTTAAATGGGATGATGTTAGATTTCTTTTGTTTATACGCGCTTAACTGTGGACCATAACGCAGATTGGTTTTAAATCAGATATTTTATTCACTCTAAATAAAGACTTTACTTATTTATTCACTATTTATCAAAGTTAATTTTAATAAGAGGAACACAATTCCAAGCGATGCCAATGAACCCAATGTTTTAAACCCGCTTCAACCTTGCGTGGACACTGTCGTTACAGGAAAATATGAACAATGGACTGCTAACAATAAGCACATCGTCTTACTATCCCTATTTCTCTTGCTTGCAGTTTATAAGATTTATATTATATGCGGAAGCAAATCTAAATCAACATGTTTTCATTATTTATGTTTTTTTTTTTGTTTTTTTTGTTTTTTTTTTTCATTTCTTTTCATATACACATGTACATATAGGTAACTTGATGATATTCAATATCACACACATATATCAAACAAGATTAAAAAATGTTCCCGGCTAGGAATCGAACCCACGACCCTCGTTTGCAACGCCTATATGGCCACTGGACCAATGGGCAAGCGGCTTCGTATACACGAAATTTTATAAAAATATATTTGCTACCTGGCGATGGAAATTCCAGCCAGGTGATGGTCAAAAATATTTCCGAATGATTTGCGATTTTTTCGCTTGAGCATTGTCTTTTTTCATTATAGATATTTAAACACGTAATTTCCAGCATCGATTTTCAACGCATTTTAATTTATCTTTTACTTCCACAATGCAATCGTAAGAAACTAAACATACAAAAATCATCACCAGTAAGTGATCAGACAGAAAACAAAATTTAGAAATTTATCTCCACGTAGTGAAAATGAGGAAAAATCTAAGTATTTTTATAAATGTTTAAATATATCCCAGAAATGTTGTCCGATGAATAAATGTGAACCAAACAACTCTGTTTAAAGGTGACGTGACCAGTTATTGTTGAAAGATGGAATGTGAATGACGCAAAAGACGGCAATGATGATGATGATGATGATGATGGCGATGATAAGTAGTGATGGTCGTGATGGTATTAGTGGTATAAATGTTTTGTCTTTTTGTCTGGGTGATATACATTTGAGTTCTGCGATCGGAAACCTTCAGGTTATTTCGTCTATGAACGTCGATCTATGCAAGCGCGCTCGAGATGTTGCGATTGAGACACGGTGATTATACCATAACGGTATCAATATAAGGTATCACACATTACGGAAGGAAACCTGATTGTACATGTATAATTAAAGCAAAACGTTAAATTTGCATTGGGTTTGTTTAATTTTTTTAATGTACTGACATTTCACCGACGTGGTAATTCTAAGTTAGCAAACGTTACCATGCTTAGTTATTAAAAAGTACTAAGCCACAGATTGAATCTCAAAAATAAAACTTTTAATGGTTGAATGGTCAAAGGGAGGTAAAAGAGACATCACTACATTTGTACTTGTAAATATTTGTTTTTCTTTTCATAAAATGCTCGTTCCCTCCCCCTCTTTGATTTCATATTTATTTATATGAGCGTTTGAAACCGACATGTTTAATATTCTAACTTTATATACATGTGTGCAGTTCTATTGCAATGGTCAGCTTTTAATTATTTTAGATTTATCTTCTTTTCTTTTGATATACTTGGAAACAAATATGTAGACCGACAGGAAGCGCTTAAAATGTAAAGGTTTAACTATACATTTTGATCATCGTCGGTAACCCACTGCTGCTGATTCTCTCCATCGAATGGAGAGTAACGGGACGAATAGACCGTGGGTGTCCGACGCTGTACTTTGATATATTGTGTGTTCTTTTAGCAAAAGTATAATGAACCAATCCTGGTTCGATTATGCTATTTAGCTATGGTGCGCGTAGTGTTTCAGAATTGTATAAAGAGAATATTTGTTCAATAAAAACATATTGAGTAATGTCTAATAATTGTTAAAAACAACAACACTTATTCTATCCAGAAAAATATTGTGTGTTCTAAAAGGAAAAGTCACAAACTCCATGAGGTGTAATTGTCCTTCTTTCTTAGGTTTCTTATGTGTTAATTAATAAGTAATGAACATCATGTATGTTAATAAATAAGCAAGCAATAAATAGTCAATATTCATATAATGGCCGTGTTTTCTTTTATTTAGATATAAATTCCTCTCGACGGTTCTTGGGTTGGACCAGTAATTTGGGCATGGGAAGGTTATAGCTAGCGACCTTGTCTTAGCTGGGCTGAGCTTTTCTCTGCGTCCTCGAAGAGAATCCTTTATATTTGAGACACCCAGATACAATGTCCGAAATATTGCGATAGTAAACGGCAGTAAAATACATATGTTAGCATATTTACCGACTGTTTTACCATTCATTATATATTATACCATCGTTCCTGGAAGGAGCAGTACTAGACTAAAAACCTTCGTAAGAAAATGCCAACTTTCTCCCATACAGAGGCATAATCGGTTGCCAGGATTCGAACCCATGACCCTCTATCAGTGAATGGTAAAACTAGCATACAGATTAATTTGTTTATATTGGTTGAACCTTCCAGCGGCAGTATTTCAGACATTTGGAGACTGTCTTCTTGAGACAGATATAGTGGTGCCACTCTGCTGTGTCACGCTGTAGACATGTGGCATGATACCACATGGAATCACATTATCCTGACACAGTCCTGGAACTATACTGTGTATAAGTTTAGAGCCAAGCAAGGCTGCCAGTACCATATTTTTCGACTTCGGTATGTCTCGGCCGAAGATCTAACCCACGACATCCAGTTTCCAGGGCAGACGCTTTAACCACACCGCCACCGGAAAATCCATGACAATATATTTTTCATTATAATATTTAACATCAATAATACGAATTTCATAGCACTTCGACATGTTCGAGATGTGCTCAAAGGCGCACCAGAGACCCCCGACCCCCACCCCCCCATCGACTGCCCCGGTTTAAATATGTCTGTCTAACGCACAGCTTGTCCTCTAATAAAGCCTGTGTCTACAACCACGGCGGAGCTGTCGTTCTCCAGGATGCAGAGGATTTTAAAATAGTTTCCATAGCAGAACTTTGACCTCCGGAAAGGCTTAATATCTACCAAGAACGTGAAACAAATACGAAATGAAAATAAAATGATTCCCCCTGAAAAGAGTGCCGTATGGATTTAATATTAAAGTGTACTTGTATACAGAGTAGTAAGTGCAATAAAATAAGAACGTCATGTACATCTTTACGGGGGATGTGAGTGTTTACTCCCTGACCTCTAATAATTACTTGGAATTTGGCCCTAGCTACGCCCGACATCGTCTGATATCGCTAGTAATGCAACTGGTAATGTATGTTATATATATACAGAGATTCCGGCATTTACATCGATTTTGTGATCGACATATTTCCCACACAAAAAATACAAGAATGTAAATGAAAAATAGAAATTACTTATTATATATGCGATGTAATTGATTTTTTTTTTTGGAACACTATATGCCGGGAAAAGCACCTATCCGCATCCTGGAAAAATAACCTATCAAGGAGCATGCCCCCGGACCCCCTAGCCAAGACCTTCACATCTATTTCGGCCCAGCCACACCCATGTTACTTTACAATTAATACGACGCCAAAACGCCCAAAATAAATATGCATATCGGTTTAACCATTGAATCTTGATTACAATAGTTACCTTAGTTCAACAACCTCCGACAAACATTTGGGGCGGGGCTATTCCTGTTTTGACGTCAAGTTAATTATACAGCGCAGTACCATTTGTACAGAATCCCTGTATGACTGAACTACTAACTTGGCAACAGAGTAGTTGTGTTTGACATATTAAAGTTGGATCATAAATCACCAGCAAGGGGTACTGACAATAAATATATGTTCGCTATCAGACAACTTGATTTCGGATATTCAGTGTATACTACATGCCTTTTACAGTAAGGCTGGTAACATCTTTATAGTAAACACTTTATTGGTAACTCTTAACTCAACCCGGGACTGGCGAAAAACAGCAAGAACCTGCTTTAAGGGTTTTTTTTGTTGTTGTTTTTTAACAAAGAAAACCAGTCGAGATATTGTCATCACTCTGGTGTCGTACGTCGGCGACTTCATATGATGCTAAATTGTTTATATATTGCTGTAACGGCTCTATAAAAGTTTTTAAAACCAAAATGACTCATATATAGCTATTCTATATAAGCCTGTTGCCACTCAATATATTATGTTTATGAATCAACAATATTCATTACCTTCATATAAGACAGTCATGGCTTTCCATCACAATGTCTTCGGCGTGCTCGCTTTGGTCTTCTTTTGTCTGTAGAAACGTCTTAATAGACTATATCCTAAATGACCACAAGCGCGCGAACATACAAACCGTGAGCGAAACTATAAAAAAGGAAAATTGTTGGTTTCAATGGAGCATCATTTTGAATTCATCGAGTTAGGAGTAAAAAATGCGTACGAACAAGTTAGTTATCGCGATATCACGTGATATAAAAATATGCGTACGAACAAGTTAGTTATCGCGATATCACGTGATATAAAAATATGCGTACGAACAAGTTAGTTATCGCGATATCACGTGATATAAAAATATGCGTACGAACAAGTTAGTTATCGCGATATCACGTGATATAAAAAATGCGTACGAACAAGTTAGTTATCGATATCACTGATAAAAAGTAGTTATACCATATCACGTGATAATCGTCGACGTTATTATACCGTAATTCGACGGTATAAAATTTTATATTTGGCCGTAAAATAGTTAAATTTATTTTTTCAACACATGCTACTGAATTTTTACGCTATCAAATAATAATAATAACAAAAAGGATAAAAAATAAACAACAACATAAAAATAAATTCCGTGTATAGCAATAATAATTATCATGGGCTTTTGCGTATCAGTTACACTTTTTAGTATATTTTTATACATCGACTGGGAAACAAGTTCTCAATACGCGAAGAGCACCACGCTCCAGTGTTAACGTACGTGACTACGGATCCGGGGGAAGTGGGTTCGGAACTTGTTGGGGTTGGGCAAGAATTAATGTTGGTCTTCCAAGGCGCAGAGTACTGGCACCGTGTTCTCGAAAAAAGGGTACTTGAATAATTATGTTATTATTTTTATAATCGGACCAAAACTATGCCTATTAGTTTATATAGAGATTTGAGTACAATACTCAAGTTGATTTGATTTTTTTTTCAATTTACCGTCGTTTTGACAGTATTTAAGTCATATAGCGACGTCCAGGTAATTACAGATGGAGGACGACACAGGATGCACTGAGGCATCCGGGTAGAACCATCGACCTACCGCAAACCAGCTGGTTATTTAATTGGTGTATGAGGTCGTACTGAAGTATGTTCGGGGCCTACACCATCACAGAATCATCGAGAGAGATTAATATATAACAAATTTATCATTGTCGGTGGTTCTTTGGTTGGAAAGTACTTTGCGTCTAACGGGGTTTGAACCCACAACCTTCAACCTTTAGATCCGATAGTATGACCGCTACCACCGGACCTCGTCGCCACTATATCACAAATACTATACGCCAGCGTGGTTTTAGAAAAAAATATTTCCGGTAACCCGACCCACCGTATCATACACTTTTTGGCATTCGGGTTATCTTCGTATCAAAACGTTGTTTTTCGTCATATCCTCTAATATTAAGGTAAAGTTGATGATCAAAACAATGTTGTGCGACCTTTAGTATCAAGGATGGAGACATCTTGCATAACATCACACCCAGGCACATTATCCAGACACGTGACCAATCATTACGGTAACGACTAAATATATATTAATTGTTCCACTGTGTGCATGAACACATACACGATCACATGACTGAGAGGACACAGTGGTCACCACACAGGACGCGAAATGTTGTGCAGAATCTGGACTACAGTACCGTATGAGCAAACAGCGGGCCATGATCAGATACGTCCTGTAAGTTGATATCTAATCAGGGTTGCTATATTTACCAAGGGGTTAAATACGTCTATATGGGGTAAAGGGTAAATTTTAAATTTAAGTCGATTGGGAAACAAGTTCTTATACAAATTATTCTAATTCCTCTCGACGCCTCCTGGGTTGGACCAGTACTTGGCGCCTGACAAGAACATGAAGAATCCTTTTGTGAACGGGGTTTGATCACATAACCTTCGGATCCGCAGTCGGGCATGTTACAACTGGACCAGGGCGCTCTATTTAAAGTTGTTAGTGATGGTTCTGACAAATTTGATACCTTCCGGGAGTTATCATATGACACTAGGATACTGGGACAGAATACGGTATCATGCCATTCGATGTCAGTGTTATTTCTATAATTCTGCTACAGAGCGGTTGTACATGACATATTGCATATGGATAACAAATCACAAGCAATGCGTGCTGAAAAAAGATCTATTTCCGGTTCCGAATATAAAACAGGTGATTACTGATATCCAGTGTAAACGACATACAACGTGGCAATACTCTGGGTGCAGGTAATACAAGACAAAAACATCGATTTATTTTGTAAATACATTGAATGATTATTTCTTGATGCTCATTTGAAATTGCGTAACATAAACCGCTGATTACAATGTCAAATGTTGCAAATATCATTTTGTAATCAAACTCGATATAAATATGATTTGACAACCGATGAAGACAATGAGATTCATGTCGGTCACGTGACTAGATATAAAACAATAAAGTAAATCAGTCACGTGATATGAATGTGTTGAAGTGAGGCTCTCCACTCCACTAGAGTTTTGGCGCTGTGGTCCGGCCAGTTGTACAAGGCTGGGATGTATTCTTCATAGTCCACGACGTACTGACGTGAATGACGGATTCGTCCATGTTGGAAGGTTTACGGAAATGGTGGACCAGATTCTTTTTGTAGGCGAACTTGGCCAGATGGACCGCAGTCTTCGTGGAGACGTCTCGGATGTCGTTCAGTGGCGAGTAGACACGCCCCTTCCAGGTTCTCTTTAGTGAGCATATCAGCTAGGGCCTGGAAATACATGTATACTGAATATATTTAAAGAATTTTGTTCTTGTAAATTTGTTGTGACTTGACGTGATTAACCTTAAGAAACGAGGTATGACATGTGTGGTTTTAGTGTAGCCTTAACAATCAGAATGTAATAGAAAATAAAAAAGAAAATAATATTTCAATTCCAGTTTTCACATTCTAAAGAAATGTAAAATATTGGAAACAAAAAGGTGAGCTTTTTTCAAAATCTTTATACTATGAAAGCATTAATTTCCTTCGGACACTTATCTTTATTGATTTCGTGAAGGGTTTTCTCCACGAATATTAATCCCCACGAAAACTTGTCTCTTTTATAGACCTCCTGTTTTCTACAAAATAGATCCACGTATAAATATACCCACGAAATTCCCTTAGGCACATAATCAACGAAATTTATTGTCAACGAAAATTAATGATTTTTCATTAACAAATTTACGAACCTTGGCTGACTCTAGGAATATTGACTCTTGAATAGTTCTGACGTCACATGCAATGGTTGCCAAGCCAATGGCCGACAATACGTAGGCGTTGTTACCCTGACCCAGGTAGAATGTCCTGTCTCCAAGGGTGACGTCTTGGGAAGGAATTCCGCTGGTCAGCACACTCTTCCCCTGTATTGGTAAAGAGTGGTGTACATAGTACAGAGTAAATATCAATGTTAACAGTGTTCATAATTAACAACACATTCAGTATCAATCTAATGAACACAAACATTAATCTTCAAGACAAGTAAAAACACTGTTGTAGGCAGAATTAAGTCATTATTGCAGTATCGATATATATTTTTAATGTATCTCAATGCTATAAAGATGACTGTCTGGCTGTAATATGTTCACAATAGAATTATAGGTTTGAAAAATTAATCATTATAGTACAAACTGCATCTCGGTATATTTAATATTAATGACATTTCTCACAGGTTACCCTGACTTTCTGACTACTCGGCCCGGTGTCAAGATAATTATAACCAAACGGTAAGGAATGATACCATCTGAACATATGGTATGATACCGCAGTGAGGCAGTATTTTACCAGTTTTGTGTACAAAATACCCTCAAATGAATGAAATATTGTCAGAATTGCGTTAACCCCCGCCTTAAGAAATAAATAAATTAACAAAAAAAAAAAAAATAAAAAAATAAACAAACAAAAACGCTGCTATAAAACAAGCCTCACGTGAAAAATCCTAGTGATCCTGCCGAAACTCGAACCAACAGCGGTGGGTGCTGATTGTAGTTTAGTTTCATGCGTGAATATGATTATAGGAATATGGTTAGTTTGTTTGTTTATTTGTTTATTGGATATAACGCCTCGCCGACTATATTTCAGTCATTTGGGGACCAAACACACTATAGTATCACGCAGTAGACATGTGGCATGATACCTCAACCAGTCATATTATCCTGACACCAGGCTTGCGTTCAGTATGACAAACCGCACGCTTACACTCAGCTATGAAAGTGTTTCAGCGTCATAATCCATGATATTCACGTGTACAGCATGGTTTAAGGTCCTAATACAACTCCATAGCTGACTGTAAGGGACCGGTTGCATACAGTTTGGCATACTGAACGCACGCCAGGACAACCAGTCCTAGAACTACCCTTATATGCTGAGTGTCAAGCAAGGGAGCTATACCAGTACCATTATTTTACGACTTTGGTATGTCGCGACCGGGAATCGAACACACAACCTCCCGATTCCGGAGAGGACGCTCTAACTTCGTTGTCATATGGACCGGTCTAAAAGGTATATGGCAATAATATAATGCTAAACCTAACCTAAGCCTAACTAGACGATAGAGTCAATTTGAAATATCAACAATATTTGGCATTAAGTCGCTTAAATTTAGACGAATCCGAATACCGTTTGTTTACAATTTGGGATGCGGGAAACATCATTTGAAATTTTCCGTGCACGCAGGTTTCTACGATTCAGTTGTGTTTCACCTGAGTATATAGTGTGACGGGTCATCATAATGGGTACGATGACTAGATTCGGAGGTTGTGGGTTCGAATCCAAGTGTGGAAAGAAATTGTTCCTGTCACAAATTACTTAACTGTTCCACACAAGAATCCTACAAAGTAGAAGATTAATACAATAAAAATCGATCAAATAACAATTATTTTAATATGACAAACAAACAAATAGTATACACCTACCTTGATGTCGTCTGTATTCCACCTACACAGTATGTTGTAAACATGGCCCAGATCGTGTATTGTGACAAATAGTCCCCTGCAACAGGGTTTAATGTCAAATACTGTGAATCCGTTAATTTCGTCGGGGATGAATTTCCTTGATTAAGGTTTAAGAACTGTAATAAGTTTCGGCAAACATCGACTTATACCGCCACTAATCGAGGAGTTCGAACGACGAATCGGACATTAAGTCGCTGACTTAAACATTCACTCAGCCCCTCTTCGCGTGGTTTCGAATCCCGACAGGGTCATTCGGATTTTCATGTGAGGAAGCCTTCCAGCTGGCTTGCAGTAGGTCGGTGGTTCTTCCCGGATGCCTCCGTGCATTCGGGGTCTTCCTCCACCTGTAATTAGCTGGACGTCGCTATATGACTGAAATATTATCGAGGCGACGGTAAACTCAAATAGTCAAGTTAGGTCATTTTGAGACCATTTCTCGTGTTGTCATATGTTTGTATAATTGTTTTTACCGCCTTGACTGCGTCATAGGGCCATATTTAGATGGACAATTAAATTTAATTGCGATGGTAAAATGTTTTTGAGTTTTAATATATGATTCTACACTCAACAAAAAAAGAAATCTGGCAGTGTATGTTTTATTCATTTTTTTCAGAAAATAGACAATACAGTATGACAACAACTTTTGGGCATGTTAAAATGATCCATTCCCAATCCAGATATGCATTTTGGTTTTATTGGTCATGATTTATGTTACGTAATTTCAATGATAGGGGTCAAAATTGAATGTATCAGTTTGGATGTAATGGCATTGACATTTTTTTCTGGTGAATTTTAACCCTTTAGGTCACAATTTAATAATATGCAAGTGTTCTGATATTGAAATCAATATCGGAAGTGAGCACCTCTAGCTCTAATGAGTGTATCCACGCGTCGTCGCATCGAATTGACGTATCGTTGTACAAGTCTGTTGGGAAGATTGATCCATTCATGAATCAATGCATTTGTCAGCTATTGGATATTTTGTGGAGCAATGCTTTTGGCGAACGTTTCTGCCAAGCTCGTGCCATATATGCTCTATTGGATGCATATCCGGAGTCATTGCTGGCCATTGCATGACGTTAACGTTTGCTGCTGCTAAGTGAGCGCGTGTAATTCTTGCTGTGTGGGTCGGGCATTATCCTGCTGGAAAACAGCTGGAGCATTTCTTCTCAAAAACGGAATCGCTTCTGCATTTAAAATATTGTTAATGTACCCTTGGGCATTTAAGTTGTCTCGCAGAACGGTAAGTCGGGTTTTCTGTTCCCCCATTATCCCACCCCATACCATTATGCCACCACCCCAAAACGATCATGTTCTCTTAAACAGACGGGCGCGAACCGTTCACCTTGCCGGCGATAGACTCGTGTGCGGCCGTCGGCACGGCATTACTCAGATTGAATCGCGATTCGTCCGAAAACAGGACAGTGTTCCAGTCACGTCGACGCCAGTGACGGTGTGCACGTGCCAATGTCATATGGGCCTGACGATGGCGTAATGTCAGTATACCACCGGTATATGTGCGTCGGGCTCTAATTGGGCGTCTTTGTGTGCGTAACCTATTGCGAATAGTTTGAGCACTTACGTTAAACAAAGGTGCCGTCAACGTCGCGGGTCTGAAGCGGTTACGTAAGTGCATTAAGAAAATGGCACGATCATCCCTTCGGGTATTTGCCCTTGGTCTACCTGACCTGGGATGATCGGACACACCACCTGTTTGCATAAAACGTCTAACAAGCTCAGGAATTGTGTTGCGACTGCAGTTAAAGGTTCTGCTAACGTTGACAACGGAAGCACCGCCCTGGAGCATTTCAATAGCCCAATTTCTCTCGGCTTCTGACAACCGTGGCATTGTAAAACTTGTCAACTTTAGATGTGAATTTCACTGTGTGATCACTGATGACATGTATAGTGCTTTGTAACACTGTCTACTTGTAACCGTTCCGCGTGCACGAGCCCCAAGTGCAAAAACGGAAATTTAACGCCTAGCTGCATTTGAATGATAACATGACAACAAAACGATGCACGTGTAAAGTGTGTCGATAGTACATGTTTGTGCAATATACACAATTTGGATAAATTCGCAGATGTTCAAAATATTTAAAAACTAAAAGTGTCAGGTTTCTTTTTTTGTTGAGTGTATATACCTTGCAGATAATTTTGATGTATAGCATCATTGTTTTCCAACAAATTGCAATTATCAACAATTCAGATAAACATTTGCATTTTTTCTCACATCGCTAAAAATGTGCATTTCCGAAGCCAGGGTACACTAACGAAAATCAATATATTAAACCTTTAAAATATCGTACTGGAAGAATGATGATTTTTTCCTGTGCATGTATGATATCCTAGCCTCTTCAGAAAAAAATACCAACCTTTAACAGAAATAGAGATTATTTCAACATTTTGTATGTTTGAATTTGCAATCATTTTTCAAAATTCGGGGGTTTCTTCTAAAATTCAATGCTTCTCGAGATACACATGGTAAATATTAAAAAAAATCATATTAAAATGTCTAAATGGGTATACTTGAAAAGGGAAACAACCAAATCCATACCTGCAAAAGTTAATTTAATAATTACTGTTCTAAAACCTTAAGTCAATGCATTCATTCACGAAAATCTTTACTTTTACAGAATTATGTTTTAGTAGTTAAAAAACCCAGACATTTTGTATATGGCTCTGGTTTATAATTCTAACTCGACTCGCATCTTTCTCTCTATTCATATAAGAAATAAAATACATGTATGTGTAAATTCGACACAAAACACAGGTCGCAGTTCGCACGCTCACGTTGATCAGGAAATTTAATGTGAACCGAACATGTTTGTTTCTACCGATATTTTTACTTTATTTATTTATTTATCTTTTAATGTTTATTTACTTATTTATGATGTTTATTTGATTAGGGCAGGTAGGAGGTAGCGGAGCGAGTTTATAATCAATGGTTTGATAAAAAATATTTTTACCCTATGCTCAGTTTAAACAATGTTGAGACATACTTTCTTAAGACACACGTGATATGTTAGACTTAGAATAATGGATACGTACTCGTGATTGATCTCACTATAGATCATAACACAGAGCTAGAAATGTGGTTATCTGATGATGAAAGTTCGTAGTTGGCGATCGAAAAGAGAGAAAAAAATAGGTTTGTGATATCCCCCCCCCCCCCCGAAAAAAAAAAAAACTCGGTAAATTCTGACAGGGCTACTTGGCTTTCCGTACTGTAAGGCCGTATTTAAGATACGCCTGTTCCACCGTAGGTGTGTACATGACTATGATAGGAAGCATGAATTCAACATGTCTGTGATAAGTTCGATAGATCTGCTTCTCGTCACGGTCCTGGAAATAGTACAAGTATACAAAACGGGACAGTCGGAAATCTTCGGGTAATTCCGTGTCAACCCATACTTATCCCTCTCGATGGTTCCTGGGTTGGACCAGTACTTTGCGCTTGGGGAGGTCAGAAAAGATCCTTTCCCACACCCGGGTTCGAACCTTACCGCTGGATTAAGGCGACCTTTACTGTGTAGTTGATGACTTTGCATATATTCAGTCATTTTGTAGCAAAAAGTAACAGACGACATGGAAATTACGTAAAGCTAATTAAAGTCCTACAAATCCTGGTAAAAATGACTAAAGTATGTAAGAATGTGTATCCGTGATTGTTACACTCATTTACATTGTCAAAGAATTAAACATATATAAACCAGGCTCCGATACAGGACTTTAAGTGTGTGCGTGGTGGGTCATGAATTTGACCGGCGTAGGATTGAGGATGGTGGTAGCCATACAGTAACCAACGAACTGATCTTGATATTTGATTGTCACATATAAAGTAAATAATTATGTGGTTTAAGGCATTCAAAATCAATTGAGGGGCATACACCGCTTCCGCCACCCAACCCCCACCCCACTTAAAGCCGACCATAGATATAGGATGTTTACCTTAGCTTTATATTTCTTAAATATTATGTCCGGCATTTTCATGCCACAATTCCCACGTACGTCACCTTGACACATATCTATAACATCGATGTCTGCTTTTCTTCAGTAGTAAGTATTGCTGCCATTGTAGAGTAGTAGTAGTAGAAGTATTTGTTGTTGTTGTTGTTGTATTGACAGAGACGGGTTATCTGTACACCAAGGCTGTGGTCAGTTTATCTTCTACTTCGTGTCAGTAGTGTCCTTGGCTAAAGACTAACCCACGTATACAAGATTGCTTGTATAAACATAACCCCTGTATACCTTTACAACACAACTTTCTATATGTGAATACTGATCAATGTCAACAGATATCGGTAGCGACAGTATTGTTTATGTTCGGGAATATACTATGCTAAGTGCATCAGGCCCGGATCCAGACTAGAATTTTTCAAATGGGGGCGCTAAAATATGATTGTGGTGTCAGTGCTAGGGGCTTTTTTTCCCTAGGATGACGGAGATGCGTTCAAATGGGTATCTGATCTGGGGAAAAAACGATATTTTTTTAAGTTAAATA
The DNA here is from genome assembly GCA_021229015.1 of Solen grandis. Classification (NCBI taxonomy): domain Eukaryota; kingdom Metazoa; phylum Mollusca; class Bivalvia; order Adapedonta; family Solenidae; genus Solen; species Solen grandis. Next base: position 11,002,958 of record CM037789.1, read on the forward strand.
TAAAATTACATAATGAATTATATATGTAACTTATGAAAAAAGCTATCATTTTATATTGAACTGTCTCAGGTGGCCGAGTGGTTAAATTGTCCGCCTCGAGAGCGGAAGGTCGTTGATTTGATCCCCAGCCGCTACATACCAATGTAATAAAAATGGTACTGGTATAGCTCCATTGTTTGACTCTCAGCATATAAGGGGAGTTCCAGGACTGGTTGGCCCGGTGTCAGGATAATGTGACTGGGTGTGGTATCATGCCACATGTCTACGGCGTGATACCGCAGTGTGGCAGCACTATATCTGTCTCAAGTAGACATCGTCTCCAAATGGCTGAAGTACTGTTGGTGAGACGATAAACCCAACAAACATTTATATATTGAAATCTAATCCCTGAGGTAAATAATTGTATTGCTTGGGATCGAAATTATGCACCAATGTATTATCTTCTTCATTTGTTTATGTTTTTTGTCGCTTAAATAAACTTCAATATACATCATATTTTTTTTTCTCTTTTGACAAGAATCTTGACCCACGACCCTCTTTTGAGCCGAGATGCTTTAATGAGGAACGAATGACAATTCTTCTTGGAGATTGGTGTATCAGGCGGGCACTTAACCTAAATGCCGTTCTTGGGAAGGACCGGTACTAGACTCCCATCCTCCGTAGGAATACCATGGTCGGTAGCCGGGGATCAAACTCATAGCTCTCTAAACCGATATATAGATCCGTGAAAATACATGTATTTTCTATATGATTATGAAAAAATAACCACCTAACACCCCCCCCCACCTCGCCGCCTACGTGAATCCGGGCGTGTGCATATTTCTTCTACACAAAAGAATATACAACACAGTATGCATACACGCTATCAAAGTCAATCTCTCCTATCAGCGTTCTCATTAGGATCATGAAAAAATGAAGCCCAAAGATTAATGGAGCACCCACCCACCCACAAATAACTGGGATCCATAAGACAATTGTCAGAATATTGCTCAACCGGCAAGAAATTATATAAGTATGTGGCTTGTGAGTTGGTGAGACATGAGACATAAATCAACATGGTATTATGATGATTTTTTTCCGTTTCGTTATTTTTCCCCATTGTGGTTAATTTCGGTACTTTCATGTAGGTTTAATTTAAATTCAATTTCAAACATTTCAAATAGAGAAAAGCTTCATATATATTTTAATACATTTAGGTAAAATATGAACTTAAATTTGGCAGGAAACATTTATTCTAGCCTAGTACATGCATTCTTCGTGTTATTAATACGGTAAAAACAAAGGGTTCCTATTTATATGTAGAACGGTCAGAACCGAGTCATCCATGTGACAGAAAACTATAAAGGTAGCGAAAAAGATTCATAATTAATTAGGATATATAAGAAAAAAAAATTGCTATCTCGTGGCCAAGAGTTAGCCAACCAAACAGATCGTGAGTATCGAGGTATATGGAGGCTATTCGTTGCCAAAAATCCAGCCTTTTAATCATGACAATTTATACATCGGTTCAACTAAACAGATTTGTAAAAGTATAAACGTTTATCCGAGAGGTACATATTGTGCTCGTATTGTGCGTTTTGATTATCTCGATTTAACTAGTAACGTTTTTACTTCTAGAATGTAATTTGGCAACATGCAACTAAGATAAAATGCAAATAATATTTATAATTTTTCAAACTCAAATTTACGAAATGTACAACGACATTCGAGAATGGAGCCGCATCAGATAACACTCTGAGGTTTACAACTGCATACTTGACTTTTACATTTCTACGCGATTAACATTTGTAGACGATTTTGCAACTTCCATACATGGCAGTATCACGGAAATAGGCGAAGATTTAAAGGCGGAGCCAAATTTCACGAGCGGAAAATAAAGAGAGGTAACTCTTACACCATGATAAATCGGTAAGTACAGAAAGATTTCGTATTTACCTGAGTCTGAAAATGATACTTTGTAGATACAATAATTTAATATACATCAATTGTTAATCATTATACTTACCTTAATTTGGACTCTTTTGATATATACATGGTAAAATGAAAACGAAAAAAAAAATGGGTTGAAAAAATATTATGTAGATCTGTGAAAGGGAAGTTGCTATGTGCAGACATGTAAGCTTCATAATTTTGGTTTTAATTTTATTAACGTTATAAGTGAATATTAAGAAATGAAAGCTTTACATTAGAAACTGCATTGATTTTTTTTTCCTCTTTTTTCTTATCCAGTCATACCCTAGTATTAAGGTTATTTTGTGATATAGTAATTAAATGTTACTTAATATTACTGGGAAAGGCAGCAGCCAGAATTTGGCCTGTAAAAATTATTGTATAGATATATCTGTAACAAATCTTCCATCTGTTTTGACTTGAAAATTGGATAATAGTAAAGCAGCAACTTAACTGAACCTTAAATATCAATTTGACGTATTCCTTCTATAAATATATTTGTTTTGCATAAAATATCTTGATTTATAGTCAAACAGTATTTTTTTACTGTCTGGAAAAAAAACCATTAAGAGTTGGATTAAGACACAGACAGTTGATGGCATGTAACTTTTGTGTATTTTCTTAAAGGAATTAATCAATCTGCAGGTATGTATATGAACAAACACAGAGATTCAAAATAATATTGGAAGTCAGACACTTTTTTTTGCATTTAAAACATTAATATACTAGGTGACAAGCAAAGGATCAATCTTTATAAAAGCAGGAGATATCTTATATCTTCATAGAACATCTCCTGATTAAAGACAAAATGAATACTTCAACTTGAACTTTATACTGCCAATAGTCAATATTGACTACTTAAGGCACCTTAATTTTGGATGTGTTCTTGAATTGTTATTCAAAAAATTAAGTCCGGTACACCTCAGCTCTGTTTGAGAAAATTATGCATTGTTTTTTCTGAAAATTGTGAATAAAAAATCGACTTTTTTTATGAAAGTGGCATTGAGCGCGAATTCACAACACCAGTAATGGCAGTGGCTAGATATTAAATTTTGAAAAAAAAGCTCAATTGTGGTGAAGTGGGTTCTCATATCATGTGGCTGTGGTGGCTCGACTAAAAAAACACCAAAGTTAAAATCCTGGCCAGGGATATAAAAATCTAAATATAAATTTACGCCATGCTGCGCTTATATTGCTGGCTTTACAATGTAGGTGGGGTACGTTTCAAAAACTAATCTTTTTATATCTTCTGATGTTGATTCAATACCTGCATACAATGGCACTCATGCAACTGAAACACATATGATGCTTAGTAAATAATTGTGCTACTGTTTAATTCTCATAATGCATTTACCTTGAATGTGTAGACCTACATGCTGCAACACTTCCCTTATTCGTACATGGGAGATAACCACGAGTTAGCTAGCCAATCAAATCATTAGATTATCTCTTGGTCACGATATAGCGAGAACTGAGAACTGGGTTTTTTATATATATATTTTCTTAGGTACTAATTCGTGGCCACGAGTTAGCGAGAAGTTTGTTTGTTTTTTTGTTGTTATTGTTTAGTTACCAACTCGTGGCCACGACTTTTTTCGTGGTCACGAGTTAGCACGATTTTTGTTTCGTTTTTTTTTTCTTAGTTACTATCTCATGGCCACGAGATAATAACTAAGAAAAACACCATGTCCCCTCGGCGAAAAATCAGTTGTATAGCGTTATGAAATATTGACTTTGGAAAGATAAACATTGAACTTAAGTCAAATACTTGGTAAAGAGATAGGGAGAAATAGGTTGCGATCTGTATATTTTGCCATACATCATATATTGTCAAGAAGCGCTGATGGCGGATACATCCAAATTTTATCGAAATGATATACGATATATTAAAATGAAACAGACATTAACAGTGAGGCCTTTCTACGTGGTATGTGACGTCATTTTAAGCTGTCACAAGCAGCAAATTTTGCCTCGACTCGGAGAAGAAAAAAGCTTATTTGCTTATTTTTCTTTACTTTTGTTGTAGGATATAGCGCAATCGAAGTAGAAATTTGTGACCTGCTAATAGGCCCTAGTGATTCTTTTGTCTGATGTACAGGACTTCCAAACATTTGAGAAACCCTCAAGGAACATCACTAATAATGTTTTCCAAATATTAGAAACTGACCGGTTTGGTTTCACTGCATTAAGACCCTTTGAAAAAGAAAAGATTTTCGACACTGAGTCAACGCGGGTCTGCACAAATTCAGTGCGTCCTTTTCTATTCAAATTTGCGTAACTGAACGGAGGGCGCTGATATGTGAGGGTTAGTCTGAAAAAAAAAAGTTATTTGATTGGTAAAGATATTTTTCCTTTCACTGATTGGTCATTTGCACGGTGTTTCTCTTTGATACCCACAACGCTCATCTGCATAAAAAAGTTACGATCCATCTTAGTACCGCCTCCTTCCTATATTTTACCATGTTACAAGACATATATTGCACTGGCTTCACTCGTGAGCTTGATTATCCCGCTCACATACATTCGTGCGCATGCGCACACTCATATATAGTGTGCAGGTTAGTCAAGCTCAACTCGTAAAAACCATGCAATGTATATTATCTAATTGTATTACTCCACTAAACAGGAAAAAAAATCACAATCCATCTGTTTAAATCCAAATAATATCATATTTTTAAGTATATCTCCTGTAGTATCCCCTCCAATATAAGTAAGTTTTATCGATATATTTTGAAATACAACGGGCATATTAGAAGTGCGATTGACTTTGACTTTTCTCCACTTTACACCTCAACAAAAACTCGATATACCATTTATCTTATAGCCTGTCAAATATAACGTCGTTTCGATTGACGAATATAAATCGTGCTTCCTTAGCGTACGGAATCCAGTTAGTGCCATTTTGAATGGCGTGTGTCGCTGTATGAAGGCGACGAACGACAATTTAAAACGAAGCACGACATTTGTAAATAATACACGATATATTATGAAACGACACACGACAATACGACACAGCATTATAACGTACAAATGTCGCATTGATTTATTATATATTTTTTCACGAAATATCGCGACAAGTGTCTGATTTATTACATATTTTATTCAAGAATGAATAGGATTGAACAACAGGCTAATAGCCTATGTGAGTTCTCTCCTTTTACAGGTCATTCATACATAGTATATGACAAATTTAAAGCATTGCATACATTATGACATGTTTTTTATACTAAAATGTTTTTTTATAATAAACTGTCATTGACAAAGTTATGATTACAAAATAGCAAATATAATACAAACTTAAGATATATGTAATGGTACAACATGTAACCAATATAAGTAGAACAAAGATATTATTGAAATGACAAATAACCATGTTAGCATATGTATCTATTATAAATATTCATAGCTATCGTTATTCATTAGAGAGAATATTATAGAGAATGAAATGTATAAATTTATAGAAAGAAAAAGGGGAAAAAAAGAAAAACAATTGTCACTCAAATCTCCGTGTCTGGTGTATAAAGCTGGCAACCACTTCATGTATTTTAAGAAGAGTTTTATTATCAAGACGATCATCGCCATTTAACAATAGGTTAACTGTTAATTCTTCCACTTTACCTAACTCCGTAATGTTATGTTTCATAATTTGTCTACATGCCATATAAGCTGGACATATAAGTTAGAAGTGAAAATTATCCTCGCAGTGATTGGAACATTTCGGACATGCCGC
>CM037789.1:11008737-11045147 GCA_021229015.1 Solen grandis
CCCAAAATAAACAAAAAGGGGATTAATTCGGTTTCTTTAAAATCTACAAATTTTAATTAAAAAGGGGGTAAAATTATATTTATTAACAAATTGGGTCGGTATGTGATAAACAATATGTATGATGAATTAACAGCATCCTTATAGATATAGTTGCAAATTTTTTGTATAGCAGATACGAAATTTCTAGTCCGATAGTATGCTAGTTTTTTATGGTAAAAGTGTCGTATTGTGGACTATTAACGTATATTTTGGATGTTTTTTATTGTTTGTTCTGTATACGGGGTTAATCATTGTTTGGGTCTTTTATGTATTATATTTGTGATGTTTAAATATGATTTTTTCTCCGTAATGTATAATATATAATTTTATTATGTTTGTTTTTTAAATTTATGTTAAAGTATCAATCGTTATCTACACAAATAAAAATGAAATCTACTATTTCTTTGATTTGTTTTATATCCCTACATGTATCCTCCCATACCCTAAATTCGACGGTTACCCAAATTCGACGGTTTTGTTTTTTTCCCTTTTTCGCGAGATCTCCGAGAGCACGCGCACTATCACAACAAAAACTTTCCCAAGGTCCACTTTTGTCCCGATGACGGAATTTTGGTGCCAAAAATGGAGATACGACAGGTAAATAACCTAGATTTATCACTCATACGTTGCAAAAAAAAATGATACTTCACCTTTATGATCTTTACTCCAATAGACCATTGAAATTTCTCTTTTAAATTTTTATGTATACAAGTCTTCTGCTGCAAGTACTATTCGTAGTAAAACCCGCGACATGGTGACGTCATTTCCCGCTCAGAAAAAAAATACGGAAGCCTATTTAGGCCATAAAATATCGATTTTTTATAACTGTTGCTTTTTATATTTTCAGAAAGTCATTCCTGATGGTCCCAAAAAAGGGGTCCTTACCGAACTGGTTATGACCAGACCAGTAAGCTAATGCTTACAGTCCCGTGCATCTCCCCAAATTTACCAATCCAAAGAGCAGCCAGACAATATGGTGTACCAATTACAACACTAAAAGACAGAGTGTATGGTAATGTTCCTTGGAGAATGCCAAACTGGTAGATCTACAATGTTCCTCCAGTGAACAGGAAGCATTTCTGGCCAGCATCTGAATACCAGGCAGAAATAGGCTATGGGTATTCTAGAACAGAGACAGTGATTTGGCTTCTGATTATGCTTCACACCTTGGTCTCAGAAATGGGGAAAACACCCTTTAACACTTCACTGGCTGTATAAATTCCTTGAAAGACACCCTGACCTAACTATTAAAAAACCAAGGAGCCTTGAAAGTGCCCGGGCAAAATATGCAACCAAAAGGGTGCAATCACAAATTTTTTTAAAAGAACTGAAAGCTATCCTTACTGCCAACAATTTAAATGAATCGTCCTGAAGCTATTTTTAATGTTGATGAAAAGGGCCTTTCAATGATCACTTTGCCACCAAAGATTGTGTCTGGGGCAGTGTAATAAGTCACAAGCGGTAACATCTGGGAAGTCAAAGACTGTAACCGATTGGAGGTTTCAGTGCAATGGGTAGCCAAATACCACCTTTTTTTGTTTTTCCGGGGAAAAGGATGTTGCCCGAGCTACTTGAGGGGGCTGCTGCTGGTGGGTACAGGTGTTGTTTCTGAGTCAGGCTGGTTTAAAAAACAGACATTTTCAGCAAATATATGGGAAGAGCATTTAGTGAAATATTTACCTCCCCATGATGTCACATCACCAGTTCTTGTACTGTATGATGGCCATAAAAGCCACATATCTTTAACACTTATTGACTGGGCTAAAGAGAACAATATTGTTTTATTTGTACTGCCCCCTCATTGCAGTCATTTACTCCAGCCTCTAGATGTAAGTTGTTTCGGGGCCCCTTTGAAATTTCATGGAACTCATCATGCCACACCTCATAGAGAAAAATCGCGGACCGTTTTTATAAGCCGCTATGATGTGTGCAAATTAGCTTGCAAAGTTTACTCAAAAACATTAACACCATCAAATGTACAAACAGCATTCAAAAAGTGAAAACTATCCCTTTAATCCTGATGTTGTTTAAAAAAATTTTGACATTGCCCCCTCTTTGAGCTTTCCCAGTATTTCAGATGGTGATCTTTGTCAACCTGCCACAGCAACAACCCTGTACACCAGCAGCACAAGAACCAAAACCTACCTCTCCTGAAAAGTTCTTAATTGCAAAGGTGGTGAAATTCTTAAAAATATGAAATGCCAAAGTAAGAAACACCCTAAGTAAAGTTGTTGGGGGAAAACCTATCACAGAAGATACGGTTCTAAACAAATCCGAGCCATATAGAAGGACAGGCATCTTCAAGGAAAAGAAAATTTGTACCACCTATAAAAGGTCTATCTGTTTTCAAACCCTTCTAAAGGAAAACAACCAGAATCCAAACAAAAGAAAAGTTTAAAAAAAAACTGAAACTTCACATGAAGACTTAACAGATTCTGAAAGTGAAATTAACAATGATGAAACATGTGTTGTTTGTGGAAAATTCTACCCAGACAAAGATAAGTTTGATCACAAACAAAATTTTTCAGTGGGGACAGTGTGAGTCTTGCCAAAATTGGGGGTTTACCTAGCATTTGCTCCCCAATTAGAGTATCCCGGCGTGGTGAAAACTTTCTTGTGCCCAGCCTGTGCAAAAAATTAGACTTCAAAAATAGAAGCTGTCATTGTAAATATGTTTTACAGTTAAATTGTTCTAGTTCTGATCATTTTCGTGTTAAAAACTGTCTGAACATTAATTTCGTGCTATGACACATATAGTACACCATACCAATGCGCCAGTGCGGCCGATAACCAGTAGCCAATCAAAAGCGTCGAATTTGGGACGGTAACTCCGAACGAGGTAAGATGTCACTGTCGCCATATTTGTTTACATTTCATCGGAAAATAAAGCATGGGAAAGATTGGTTAAATACTTAAATTAAACAAAAAGACTTTGTTGCTAAAATATATGCAATAACCTAACGAAAATCCCCACCCGCATTTTGTCACGATAATGCCGAAGCCTTATTGCGTCGAATTTGGGTAACTCCGGGATACGTGTGCGTATGTTATTGAATGTGTTGTGTGTAGTTATCCATTTCATTTGCGCATCTGAAATAAAAATAATATTGAGTAACACAACTATAGAGTTATTCAATATATAAAACTCAATCATCATGGTACACATCATAATAATTATCAAATTAGGACGAGTTGGACAAGGCCGATCTGGTTAGTAGGCCGACTTGGACCGGGCCGAGATGGTAATTAGGCCGGGTTGACCCGGATTCGCATCTTCAAGTTCAAACCCAGTCGCGATTGCTATCACATGGAAAACCAATGGAATTCGAACAAGTCAGCTTAAAATAACACTCACATTTGAATATTCAGACCCGGTAATATTGAATTAAACCGACAAACCCAGTTATCTAAACCTTACCATCCCATAAATCCCCGAATCCGTCAAGCATAACCCCAAATACACAAATTGTTACAAATGGCGACTGTAAACAACAATATCCGGGTTACTGTAAAAGCACGCGCATATGGAGGTATGACTCCACCAATTTTATATAAACTAAAGTAATAAGGCAGAAAGTTTCAAACTCTATCTAACAAATATGGAATTGAAAATTTTGTTTGTAATGTTGAGAGAAACATAGCCAGAAACTTTGTATATAAATACACAGTCCTATTTATGAAATTAATCTACCCCAGAGCATTAAAAAAAAATGTCCGCTAGCATTGAGTCAATAAACAAAAAATTGTAATATCATCTAGGGACAAAAAAAAAAAAAAAAAAAAAACATCAGAAAATGTAGTGCATTAATAATAAAAAAAAAGAAATAGGTAGTTGTAGATTTGTAGGTTTAGCAAAAAAAAAAAAAAAAAAAAAAAAAAGTCGTAGTTTATAGGGTAGAATAATGGTACAATAAAGATATAATATAAAACAATTAGTTAAAATACCATAGGATAGATATTAGGTAAACCTAGTTTTCTACATGATTTCATTTCATTAATATCTTTTACATACAGACGAAAGAGTACCCCTAAAACTAAGTCCAAAACTTCTACACCCTTCCCCTCATATTCTTGCTTTCCTATATTATCTATCTCTAACTATAATATGAGCCTCACATAACAACAGGTCTCTCTATCTGTTGGAGGACACCTCAATCCCGCATACACATAACCATATGAGCCTCACAAGGAGGACATCCCTAGTCCCATATGAGCCTCACACGTCACATCATATACCCAGAAACGTAAATATATATTATTTTTACTTACATTGTAGCTACACTTTTTTCTCGAAACTTTTGGGTGATTTGCATTATATCGAAATATGGTAGATGGATTTTGTTTTGATTTCCATCTCACCGTACTAATCACAACATTCTACTACCGGGCCAGCCAGTCTTGGAACTGTGCCAATAAAGGGCGCTATATAAGTGGCGTTTTTAATGACCCAATCATCGAACTTACAATCTTCAAACGGTCAACCAAATAGTGCTTTCAATACAGATTGAGCCTGCACGTACCTCTTGTGTTTATCAGGTTTTGTAAAATTCTCTAACTCTACTAAGTTTTGCCGGTTCTTCTTGCGAAAAGACTGAGAACAGTTTAGGAGTGGTGATTCATTTAAGCTTGACCGTCCTGGAAGAACTCGCGTTTTTCAAGCTTAAAACATTTATTAAGATCGAATACTATACACGTTTTATGGATGCAAGACTGCCAGATCGCTGAATTCACGCCTCCTGTATGCTAGGCTGCCAGACCGCTGACTTCACGCCTCCTGGATGCTAGGCTGCCAGACCGCTGACTTCACGCCACAGAGCAGCTAGACTGACAGAACGCTGAATTCACGCCACCGGGCTGCTAGTCTGTAAATCGACTGACTTCACGCCACCAGACTGCCAGTCTGTCAGACAGCTTACCTCACGCCTCCTGGATGCTAGGCTGCCAGACCGCTGACTTCACGCCTCCAGACTGCTAGGCTGCAGGACCATTGACTTCACGCCTCCAGGATGCTAGTCGGTCAGGCAGCTTACCTCACGCTTCCAGCCTGCTAGGCTACCAGACCGCTGACTTCACGCAACCTGGATGCTAGGCTGTCAAACCGCTGACTTCACGCCACAAAGCAGCTAGACTGACAGAAAGCTGAATTCACGCCACCGGGCTGATAGTCTGTAAATCGACCGACTTCACGCCGCCAGACTGCTAGGCTACCAGACCGCTGACTTCACGACACCGGCCTGCTAGGCTGAAAGACCGCTAACTTCACGCCACCAGACTGCTAGGCAACAAGACCTGACTTGATGCCACCAAGCTACTAGTCTGTCAGACCACTAACTTCACGCCACCAGACTGCTAGGCTAACAGACCGCTGACTTCACGCCACCGGCCTGCTAGTCTGTCAGACCGCTAACTTCACGCCACCAGACTGCTAGGCTACCAGACCGCTAACTTCACGCCACCAGGCTGCTAAACTGCCAGACCGGTGACTTCACGCCACCAAACTGCTAGGCAACAGGAACGCTGACTTCACGCCACTAAGCTACTAATCTGTCAGACCGCTAACTTCACGCCACCGGGCTGCTAAGCTGCCAGACCGCTGACTTCACACCACCAGACTGCTAGGCATCAAGACCGCTGACTTGACGCCATCAAACTACTAGGCTACCAGACCGCTGACTTGACGCCACCAAACTACTAGGCTACCAGACCGCTGACTTTACGCCACCAAGCTGCTAGCTGACTTAAAACGTCCTGGCTGCTAGGCTGTCTTCGTTCTAACTTCATGCATATCGAGGAACCCATTTTATCTTGAGCATGCTGAAAAAAAATGATTTTTTATGCATGAATATTTTTCAATTTAAACCAGTTGGACCCATCTCCTTAAACATACATATCATATAGATGTTTCCTATGATTTTGTCGGACGAACAATACGCACATCAATATTTAAGTAAGTCCTTTAAGTAAATTAGGGAGTAAATAAAGCAATAGGAAATTACAAACGTCCATTGCCTGCAATTTATATCGATATTCAAATAAAATGTATTTTTAAGAAAGGTATTTTGCTTTACCGCAAGCTAATTTTGTTTAATTATTGGCCCACTATAGTAACTATGTACCTTGACATGGACTTAAAGCTTCCACATGTTCACAAGAATTATCTCGTCAACAGGTATATGTTAGCGGACAAGTGTAACTATAAAACTGTGAACTTTAATTGGAATATTTTCCGGTTATGTAATCTTATCTGATGTTTGTTCAGTCCCTCTAGTCAAGTTAACTTTGGAAACCCGCATATGACGTGTACAGAAGCGGATAATCTCGGCTATCTTCCGAATGCAATATATCGAACATGTTACGAGAAAAACAAAGGAATCGCACATCTAAATAGATATATGGCCCATTAGCCAAACATTACTAAATGCAAATAAGGGAGTTAGTAAAGAAACAGAAAAATGCATATGTTCATTGTATGTTGTTTAAAACGCACGAATGCTGCTTCTATAATTGTGTTGTTGTATTGGAGTTTACCGTCGCTGCAATAGTATTTCAATCATATAGCGACGTCCAGCTAATTACAGGTGGAGGAAGACCCCGAGTACACAGAGGTACCCAGGTAGAACCACCGACCTACCGCAAGCCAGCTGGAAGGTTTCCTCACATGAAAAATCCGAACCCACAGCGGTGAGGGGCGGTCACGGGGCTGAGAGATTTGTAGTCCACGACTGTAACCACTCGGCCAAGGCGGCCCCCTGTGTGTGACGTACGAGTATCATGTGTTATGCAGGCAACTAGATACAGTGTTTCTCTTATTACAATTATTTGCATCTGGCCTTCTCTAAATCTGCTGTACTCACTTGGTTTACCGATTTTGTGATGGCAGATCCTCTATAGAAGATGCGACCGCCCCCTCCAATATCTGTCATAGGGCATGTTAAGAAAGACAGGAGAAAAAATGTAAGGCAGGTTACTGAGGAGTTTGTTTTAAGTTTATAGGGCGCAGCAAAAGATATTGTAACCAACAGACTGGCTATGCGACGGGTTTGTGGTAGGTGGGTGCCTAGACTTTTCCATTTGGAGCAATGTAATTACATGTTATAAAACCCGGTTCAATTTCTTTGTGCCGGAGTCGTGTATGGAAAAATAATTTGCCCTTATCTCCTGTAAAGGCACGTATTTCCAAGTCAGCAGGTAAATCTTGTCTATTATATTCTGTGATACTTCGGGTATAGTTCTCAATTAAATGTCACCTGAGAAAACTACAATCAATGGTGAGTATTACTCCACCATACCCCGTCGGCTATTAAAGACAAGCGGTCGGGTTTCATTTTGCACAACGTTAATGCCCCTGTACATCTCAGCCATGCTGTAAGGGCCATAATGACATAATTAAACATGGAACAACACTCACCGTATAGTCCAGATGATCAGATTTCACTCTCGGGAAGAGCTCTGCAGTGTTAATAGACATCTTTTAACGGAGGTCGGAGTGCGGGGTTTGGAAACGAACATCGGACCTAGAGTGAGGGCTGTTCCAAAATTAAATTAGATCTACATTGAATTTTGTATATATAGCTTACAAATAATTGTATGGTTTTACCTTTGATAGAATAAACTGCGTCGCGATTAACAATATTAAAAGCATTTTTTTATTAAGTGTACTCTTTCTGTCTCCTTTAACTACACGACATAAACGCTGGCACCCCACCTTCGCGACTATATCGTGTAGTCAAGTCCAGCCATGAACTTTGATCAATGAATATAAATATAAACTTAAATGTGTTTTTGTATTTTTTCATACAGCAGGATTGTATACACTCAGGTCTTTGTGTATGCACTATGTAGCCATACACACACCAGCTAATGTGATTGGTGATAAAACGCTGTATATTGGAGTATCGGTTAACATTGATACACTGTTTTCGCTAAATATTACCGGGTTACTTCGTGGAAGCGATAAAGAAAGTAGGTTTTCCGAAAATTAGCCAATATTGATATCGAAATAGTAGTCATGTTCTTGCCTGACGGGGAGATACCGAGAATGATATCTTACACGGCAGTTTAGTTTTGTACAAAGTAATTGCAGTGTGTTTATTCTACTGTTATACACACTTACTGAGGACAAAAACATAGTGCCACGTAAACATGTTCAATCTCTTGGATGGGATGTTTATAATTTTATACATTCAGAAGGAAAGGAATAGTTCATGTGATCCATAAGGTAAGTATTTGGTGAAAATAGCCATCTAGGGCATCAAAAGTATTTCTTAATGCATAACGAGGCATACACGTAAATGCACACACATGATTTTATCCCAGTATTAAATGTTTATTTTGACGTTTTGTATTGCTATTAAAACATTTATGTGATAGTACGCTAATAACAAAAAGGACAGTGAAGTTTGTGAAATTTATTATTCGATGTTTGGTACATACTGAGGGATCATTGATTTAAATCCATGGATAGTTTTGTATAGTTCGTCACTAGAAAGTTTGGGTTCAAATTTCAGCAGAAGGATCTATGCATAATAATATTTCAAACCCGTGGTATATTTGAAAGAAAGTAAATTAAAAATACACTATTCGTGTACATATAGAAAAAAAATAGCAGAACTGAACCAAAGCACCACTAACCTTAAAATTGTTTACACAGAATGTGTGGGCCTAGTTTCATATCACATAATGTGTGGGCCCTGTGTCAGGATAATGTGACTTTGTGTGATATCATACGAGATATAATGGAATGATGTCACATAATGTATAGACCATGTGTCAGCATTTTATGACTGTATGTGGTACCATACCAGATGTATATTGTGTGATATCACATAAGGTATGGGCCCTGTGTCAGGATAATGTGACTATGTGGTATCATACCAGATGTATATTGTGTGAGATCACATAATGTATGGGCCCTGTGGCAGGACGATGTGACTGTGTGGTATCATACCAGATGTAAATTGTGTGATATCACAAAATATGTGGGCCCTGTGTCAGAATAATGTGACTTTGTGTGGTATCATACGAGATATTATGGCATGATGTCACATAATGTATGGACCCTGTGTCAGAATAATGTGACTGTGTGGTATCATACCAGATGTATATTGTGTGATATCACATAATGAATGGGCCCTGTGTCAGGACGATGTGATTTTCTGTGGTATCATACGAGATATTATTGTGTGATATCACATAATGTATTAGCTCTGTGTCAGGATAATGTTACTTTGTAAGGTATCATACCAGATTTCTTTTGAAGTGATACCACATAATGTGTGGGCCTAGTTTCAGGATGGTATTAATTGTGTGGTATCATACCAGATGTCTTTTTTTGTGGAATCACATCATGTTTATCCACCTTGTGTCAGGATGATGTTAATATGTGTTGTATCATACCAGATGTCTATTGTGTGAAATCCTATCATGTGTGTCTGCCTAGTGACAAGTGACAGGATGATGTTTACATTTGTGGCATTATACCAGATGTATATTGTGTGAAATCACATCATGTGTGGGCTCAGTTTCATAATGATATGTGCTGTGGTATCATACCAGTCATATATTGTGTGATATACAGAATGTGTGGTCCCAGTTCATAATGATTGTGGTATCATACCAGTTATTTGTGATATCACAGAATGTGTGGCCAGTTCATAATGATTGTGTGGGATGTGGCCAGTGTCATAATGATATGTCTGTGGTATCATACCAGATATATATTGTGTAATATCACAGAATGTGTGGTCCCAGTGTCATAATGATGTGCCTGTGGTATCATACCAGATGTTTATTGTGTGATATCACAGAATGTGTGGTCCCAGTGTCATAATGATGTGACTGTGTTATCATACCAGATATATATTGGGTGATATCACAGAATGTGTGGGCCCAGTGTCATAATGATGTGACTGTTGTGTCATACCAAATGTTTATTGTGTGATATCACAGAATGTGTGGGCCCAGTGTCATAATGATGTGACTGTGGTTTCATGCCAGATGTGATCAGTGTTTAATTCGGAAAGAAGAAAAGTTATTCAACGAAAAATGCCCAGTCGGATACAAACACTCTGTCCATACACAGAACGTTTTCACGTTATACTTTAACGGAGAATGCTAAATAGTTAGATTTAGATTTACAACCTTATATAGTTTTGTTTAGCTAAAATATACGATCAGTTATTTGATTAAGTAACATATTCTTTTCAAAAAATTCACTTATGTGTACTAGTTTTTAATATTAAAAATCATTTAGAGATTATCACCGAAGAATTTTCTTTGTTGAGCAAGTGCTTAACGCTCTGACGTTACAACCATAGCGCTCAACCAGTCGAATGACTTGACTATTTGAGTTTACCGTCGCTTCGACAGTATTTCAGTCATATAGCGACGTCCAGCTAATAAGATGTGGAGGAAGACCCCGAATGTACGGAGGCATTCGGATAGAACCACCGACCTACCGCAAGCCAGCTGGAAGGCTTCCTCAAATGAAAATCCGAAAAAAAAGTCAACAAACACCAAGTCGAATACGCCCATTGATAAGTCTTTCTCAAACTGACAAAATGGACCGAAAATAGAGAAATGAACTTTTGAATTTTCCTATTAAGGCATTATAAAGCTGTGATTTCAATATAAATGTATGATTATATCAATACATTACCTTTATCCTAGAGAACACTCTACATTTGTGATATTTATTGACATCGACGATAGCATCTCAATGAAATGATGTCATTTTCGCAAATCACGAAATACACGAAATGGACAGAGAATGGCGAAATAGATTTTTTTTCTTTTAACACTACGGCATTTACAAATATATTTTCATTGTTTTTGTTAGATTTAATCAATATATTAACTTGTAGAAAGAGATATTTTATCAGTCAGATTCCCAAGCGCTATCTATATACAACATATTTATTAAAAAAAAAAAAAAAAAAAAAAAAAACGTGCGTTTCACGTGCGTTCAAGATATATATTTATTTCTTGGTGTACAAAACCCGTATCGTTCAGCGCTTACTGTAATATGTTAGAGTCAATTACTAGACTGGTTTGTTAATACAGATGGCAATTATATTGTAATATGTTAGAATCAATAACTAGACTGGTTTGTTAATACAGATGGCAAATCGTTTTACATTTGCATGGGTACATGTGTACCCGCCTGTAATAGTATGACGGGTACGCGGGTAGATAAAAAAATAACCCGAATCAGCTCCGTCCCGGAGTTCTGCATAGAAACTTTCTTACTTTGCATAATTCTGATTTCTGGCCAATATATACGTCCAAATTCTGAGAAATACGTGATATACGCAGTGGAGATCTTTCTGGATGACAAAAAAAATATTACAGACCGTCAGTCTCGATAGCAACACTTCGCATAAGTTGTTTGGTTTAACTTTCAAACGACAGTATTTCAGTCATTCGGAGACGATGTCAACTTAAAACAGATATATATAGTGCTGTAACTCAACGGTATCACGACTTAGACGTGTGGCATGATACCACACCCAGTTACATTATCCTGACACCGGGCCAACGAGTCCTGGAACAACACGTACAGCCTGAGCGCCAAGCATCGGAGCTAAAACAGTAATATTTTTTTTACGAAATTGGTATGTCGCGGCCGGGTATCGTACCGACAACAAAAGTATATACCGAATATCGAAAGTACGTTCGACATGTAAATACCAGAGTTCCAAATTATGCTTAACCCTGGGGGTAAATACCCCCACTCTTGAAAGTATGACGGTAAATGGACATATGTAAATGACATAAAGGGTAAAATACAAAACTTAGCATTTTTGATGATTTATGAGGACACTTGATTACATTATAACCAAAAGAATAAAAGTAAAGTGCTTTATAACTTTACATGATTGTATACAATCCACACTTGGAAGAGTAAAACGAGTACTACATTTGTTACTAATACAGCTTAAATGAGGAGGTGTCATGTTATCTTATTGCACGAAAGATCTTTTCTATTCTTTTTTAATTTATTTTAATTTATTTTTTTTTCTTTATTTTTTATACATAAGTATTAGGGGCTCCTTTGCCAAGAGGGTAAAGTCACTGACTTTAACACTCACTCAGTCCCTCACTGCGTGGGTTCGAATTGCGGCAGGGTCACTAGAATTTTCATGTGAGGAAGCCTTCCATCAAGCTAGCGATAAGTCGGTGGTTCTACCCGGATGCCTCCGTGCATTCGGGGTCTTCCTCCACCTGTAATTAGCTGGACGTCGCTATATGACTGAAATACTGTCGAAGCGACAGTAAACTCAAATAGTCAAGTCAAGTCATATATAAGTATTACAACTTACGTACCTGTCAAGTGCTGACTTTTTAATAACAGCAGCTCCATCATTTGCCCAGATAATCATTTCACATGTTGCAAATTTCATCTGCACTTCGTTTTCAGTCTATTATATACTACTCAAAGTTTGCTAAGCACCACAGGCTATTTTCCCATAGAGTCACATGAAAACACATGCTTAATGTAATGCTATGTACCTGAAAGGAAAGCGTTAGATGACCATCATTTTTACGCATAGTTTTTGTCAAAATATTAGAAAAGAGACTCAAAAATGAGTTACAACGATTTAGCCAATTTCTGTCATTAGTTGGCAAATTCACAAAAGTGTGTTTTTTGCTAGAAATGGCATTTTCTAAATGGAAGTTAAATCTTGTGATCAATACAGAAAAAAAGACCATGAACAGGTCAACATCGTTACAAATATCCTTAAAAGTATTCCATTTAGAAAACAGGAATATTTGAAGATCAAAGTTCTGAATTTAGCTGACTTTAAACTTTAAGGTGTTTTCTCAAAATTTCGCACTTTCTAATTATGATTAATTCCCAATATTGAGGATCCGAAAGGCTTATTTTTTGTAGGTAGTAAGTTTGGTACATAAACAATACTTCTGCATAAAAGCAAGATTTATTTTAATGTAAACTTTAATGTAGCATGCCTTTAAAGTCGCTTGTCTTAGCAGGTAAATCTATGGGAAAATAGCCGGTGGTGCTTAGCAAACTTTAATTGAGTAGCATATTTATACGCAACCACGGAAGCGCCTTTTGCCAATTCTTCAAAGTTGAACGATTAACATTAATGTGATCCGTGTTTATTTATATATACAGTAGAGAGGCCGATTTTTTTTTTTTTAACTGAATATCGGTGACCTGTGTTACGACTTTACAAATTAAAATTAAAGATACTTCTAAAGCTGCAACATCATCATTTCTTTCTTTTTGATCACGTTATAATGTAAACAATCCCCGTTTAGCTATATGACGTGTTATAATGACGTCATATATTTATGACATCAGACGCTGTAAGTGTCAGTTTCTGTCGAACTTTTGAAGAGTCAAGATGCTGATCTACTCATCTCTTCTGGATACATTTAGTTGCATCTTTGGAATTAAGGTTTATTTCCTTGTTTTATCTTATCGTTTCATATTTTCATTTAATTTTTTATGTTTTCGGATGAAGAAATGTGATGTTTCCGACCTACGAAATGTAAAGATAGATCAAACTCCATTTATGATTCTGTACCTGCATGGTGGATATTTATTCCGTATAGATCATTTAAATCAAATCTCTTAATCGAAAAAATATCTTGAGATATAAATCAGAAAAAACAAAATGATCTGCCCATAGTTATACGCTGCACATGTTTGCATCAACGCCGGATTCGAACTCGGTTTAATTCGATTCATAATGATGATTTGTGGATTATGGTCGATAAGCTTGATTTTAATTTAGATAAATAAATGTTATATCTAAATATATGCTTATAACTTGATTATGTTTATTTTCTTTTGTAACAGGGAAGCTATCATCTGGGAAAATAAAAGACCACCACATCGATGACTGGTATGCTTGGCATGTGAGAAAAAATAGTTCTGCCTTCTGTAAGTCTGTCTAATGTTTATCTATCTTTGCATCTGTCTGTCTGTCTGCTAGTCTATCTATGTATATGTCTGTCCTGTAGTCATATTTGTCTATCTATCTGCCTTCCTGTCTATCCATGTATCTGTCTACCTGTCTGTATTTCCATGCATCTTAATGTCTGTCTGTCTGTCTATCCATATATATTTCAATCTGTCCGTCTGTCCTGTCTTACCATTTGGCTATAAGGTACCAGCCTGCCAGTCTGTTTACCTGTTTATCTATGCATCTTAATGTCTGTCTGCCGGTCTATCCATGTATATTTCAAATTGTCTGTCTCTCTCTGTCTTTCCTTTTTTTTTTATATTTTTCTATATATTTGCCTGAGTGTCTTTCTGTCCGCTTGTCTATCTATGTATTTGTCTGTCTGTTCTGTATCCCAGTCTGTCTATCTGCCTACCTACCTGTCTATGTATATGTTTGTCCTCTAGTTCTATTTGTCTATCTGCCTGTCTTTCCATCTGTGTTCTTTTTTCAATCCAACCATTCATGCTTTCTTACATCTTTTTGCAGGACCCACTAAAGTACACTCATGATTGTCATATATGTTGTTTGGGTTGGACCAGTACTTTGCACATAGCATTACCATGAGTCGTTAGAGTCTTGAGCCTAACGGGATCGAACCCTGAACCGCAGTTTTTTTGGCGACACAAGAGCACGACGTGTCTTTTTAATGATTTTACTTTATGTTCTTTATAATTTAAGATTAAACTTTACTTATTTTACACTGATTACGAAACAGGTTCTCACAATTTCTATTAATCAAGCTCGAATGCTCGGCTTGCGGCGAATGTAGTCATTATTATGGGAGGAAACCTGAGAACCTGAAGAAAACCCACATGCTTTAAAGGTTGACCACAGTAATCTGTCATGTACGTGACGAGGAATCGAACCTATAAGTAATTCATTGTTGTTTTGTGATCAGCAATCTTTTTTTTTTTTTTTTTTTTTTTTTTCTTTTTTTGCTTCATTTTTAAGGTATGTATATCTATCTAAATAAGAAAACTTGAATACATATTTCGGGGATAATAAATGAATTCAAAGAAAATTGCCTATGAATGAAATCTGGGCTAAATAGCAGATAAGGGAAAATCTGCATGACTTAAAAGAAATTCGCCTATAGGTTAAAAGCCCATTATAGATATGAGTAAAGTCTTAACTTTAAAAATAAGTTTCGCTTTGTTTCTATACAATTCAGTGCAGTTTGAAATGTTTTAAAAAAATGTTATTTTTAAAAAATTTTTTTTTTTGTATAATTGAAGTTTTTTTTTTTTTTAAAGATCCCTTTGATTTTTACGTATTCCCGGGCTACCGAATATTGAGGGCCTGACCATCTTCAAAAAGACGTGCCCATGGCTGAAGCCAAAACCTGCCCGGGGGAATGTGACCCTTCTCCTCTGTTATCCTTGTAGTGTTGGGGGAAAAAATTTCCGGTTCCACACGGTTTCCCTGGACACTTGTAAACATCCTTTTTGGCGGAGTTGTTTTAAAGTTCAGGTGTCCATTGTTTTTGTAGAGCCCACGTGATGTTAGATCAAGTGTCCATGCCAAAGGGGAAAGTGGTAACGTGACCCTTTTCCCGAACGATGTGAGAAAATGGAACTTGTTGATTTTTACTGTAAAAAACACAAAGACTTTCTGTTCTTTTGGGTGACTTTAAAAAACATGGGGAAAAAGTGGTGTAAGTTTCATTCCCCACGAGACAAAAGACATTGGAAAAAGTCGGGAGTTTTCCCCTTCCCCTGGGCCCAAAATGTCGGAATTTTTGAGGGGAGGTGAAAAAAAAACAAAGAAACAGCAGCGGAACAAGGCCCGAAAAACCTTAAAGGGAGACAGGTGCAGGTTCGAAACATGAAGGAGGAAAATTTGTTTAAAATTTTTTTGATAAAATGGAAAATGTCTTTAGTGCGAGAAATTGATCAAATAGCCTTTAAACGAATACAAATAATGGCAAAAAAACTGCTATTATTAAAAAGGGATATCATTTTTATACAGTGATAGTTTGGAAAAAGTTCTAAATAATAGAAAATTTTGGGGGTTTTTTCGGTCTTTTTTTTTTTTAAAATAGGAACAACTTACAATTTTTTTAAAGGGACTTTAAATAAAAAAAATATCTGAAAATGAAAAACCGGGGAATCACCACAGCGTTTTAAAGTATTTTAAAGGTAGCCCCTTAACCCCCAAAATTTTAAAAGGGGAAACCCCAGCTTCTAGAACAATAAAAAAAAAAAAAAAAACCCAAGGAGATCTTTACCATTGTTATCTACCTTCCCAAAAAGCAGAGGCATCAGATGGGTCGTTTTCATGTCCCCTTAGTTCTCATATTGCCCCTTTGCCCTGCTTTTCAAGTGTCAAATTGACCATGAATACGGGTTTTTCAAAATACTAAAAAACCCCTTTGATAAAAACCCCCGGGAAATTTGTCAAATACACTTTCTGGCTTATACTGCCGGGAAGCAGTGGGGATATAGAAGGTCATCAAATAAATGATCATATATTGAAAATATTGTGGACAAATTTTTTAAAAACCCGGTAATTATTTTTCTCTTTACATCCATAAATATTAAAGATTGAGTATTTTTGAAAAAAATAATCAAATTTATGTGTTGCAGAATTAGCTATTTTGGGGAAAATTTTAAGATTTTGGGAGTTCATCACTTAAATTGCCCTTTGGGAATTTACATTATTAGCACTTATTTCTGTAAAAAAATTTTTGGAATTTTTATTTTTTTTTTTGGGATAGTTGATTTTAAAGTTGTTTTGAAAAAATTTTAAAAAATGAAAATGGTAGTGTTAACTATAGTAAATTAGAAAAATTAAAATTTTGTCTTTGACTGATTTTTTTCAAAGTTTAAAAAATATTGTGTTTTTAGGGTTCAGTGTAAATATTTTTTTCGTTGATGTTTTTAAACATCCCACTGATGTTTTTCTGTCATTTTGAGCCCAATGTCTGTTTTGAGACAGATATAATGCGCCACACTGCCGTATTATGCCGTAAACATGGGGGCATGATACCACACTGGGCCCACATTATCCTGACGGGTATGTCAAACCAGTCCTGGAACTCCCTTTTTTGCTTCTCTCCAAGCAAGGGAGCTAAAACAGTCCCATTTTTTAATGTTTTTGGGGAAATTTTTGCCCTTTGGATAAAACCCAAGGGAACCTCTTGCTTCCGAGGCTGACACAAAAACCCATCATCCCCCGGGGGACGATCTTTGTGTTAAGGGAAAAGCTGAATTTTTATTAACCAACTGTGTGAATAGGGTTAAAAAAATTTAAGCAAAAATCTGTGGGAAAAAATTTTTATTTAAGTCAGAAACATGTGCAAATACTTAGCTGATTTTTATTTTAAAAACAAACTAACTTTACTGAATGTTTGGGAAAGCCCAAGGGTTTTAAGCAATAAATTTGCCTGGGCGTATTGTTTTCCCCCCCTACAAAAAGCCCTCGTCTCTTGGTGGTCTTGTTTAGTTTGTTTTATAACCTAAAGGATTTGAGTTTTATGAATTTAATAATACCAGTGCCAAAAAAATTTTTAATTCTTAAGAAAAATAAAAAAATATGAAGAAAATCTTTTTTTAAAAAAAAAATATAAAGTTTAATTTTGCACCAAAAAAAGTGCTACATGTAATTTTTTTTTGGGAAAGGGCAAGAATCGAAATGGATTTAACAACAAGCATTTCCCTAAGCGTGCTGTCTTGCGGACAGCTTTTTTTAGAGGGTTTAAAAGGGCCATAACTAGTAAACTTGGATGTTTAAAAAAAAAAAAAATTTGGGAAAGCAGTTTTATATATATATAACAAAGAGTTTCAGTATGCTAATGTAGCTGTATGTGGTTGAAGAATGTAATTATGAGGATGATAGCTCATGCTAATGTAGCTGTATGTGGTTGAATGAATGTTAACTTTATTAATGAATCTTTGAATGAGACATTCTTATTGTTAATGTACAAATTTTTAATCCTTTGTAATTTAGGTACATACCTGTTAATCACCAAAAGATTGAGCCTCATCTAAATTTTACATATCCTTGTTCAAACAAAATGAACAACATTTTTCTGCAGGAATGTCAGATGATTTGATAAATCCAAATGTTTTCAAAAGTATTTCGCGTAGACATCTGTTATTGGTGTAACAATACTCTACTATGTCATCTTTGATACCTGGCAAATTTTTTGCCGTGTCCCTTTTGTTATAGTATAAAGTAGCTGTGCTACTTTGGCCTCTTCTGCCTGCTCTCCCAATTTCTTGTAAATACTGTGAGATATTGCGGGGAGGCTTTGCATGTATAATTCTCAACACACTTGGGGGGTCAAATCCATTCCTGCTACTGAGGAAGTCAAAACTAATCTTATTCTGGGATTATCTTCATGTAGATCATCAATTGTTGCTTTTATTACTTCTTTGTCCTGTTTGGAAAATAACACAGCATAACATGAGGTCTTTATGTCACATATTCCAAAGAGGTATCTCAGATAAGCAGCTGCTTGACTTATGTAAAACAAAGGCATAAAAAGTAATGTTACTGGGTAGCTATGTGGATTTTTTTTAAGTTGATCACATTCTTTTACATATATATCTTCATAAATCACACTAACATCATCGCTTTTAACCTTCTCAATTTTCTCAAGGAAAATATTTCTGCGATCTGGACTTTCTTGTATGATAGCAGGGTTAGTAAGTCCTAGTATGTCAGGCAATGTCTTTATTTGGTAGCAAGTCAGTGTTCCACTTAATGCTACAAATGGAACATCTGTAAATATTGCAGGAAGTGTTTTCAGTTTCTTAAAAGCTTTCCTGAATTCTTCTCCCCTGCAAAATAATCAGAGTTGATGCTATTAAACATGATATATTACAGTTTTAATGTGAAATAAAGTCTTAAAGGGTATAAAGCAAACTGTAATTGATAGCATATTTACACACATCATTAAGCAAATCCAATCAAAGTACCTAAATTGAAAAGAATAATGTTTGTAAATTTCCATTTTTTTGTGTGTGATGCATGTGTTTGTGAACCTACTAATACAGCAGATAAATGTTTTATTCTGGAACAAGTAATTCTATTTTCATAGTTAATGCATGGGCATTAAAATAAAAAGATGTATTTTTTGCTAAATCTCTGTACATATGTGATTTTAAGAATATGAAAACAGTATGATCCTATAATTTTTTGTGTTTATAGCTTGCCTATTCAAACATTAAGGATGACTATACTACAGTTACACAATTTTTGTTTAGTTTTATGTACCACCTCATATTATTACTGAACCACAAATAGTATTGCTTTGAAACTTGATTTGTTTGTTTATGACTATCACCCACAATAGAAAGCAAGAGTGTTTAAAAAATAATACTTGTTAAAGAATGTTTGATACAGTTTCTATTAAGACAAATAAGGAAAATTTAAACTCTTTCATATAATTTTTTTAAAAATTGCATGATTGTATACAAAATCATAAAAAAAAAACATTTTATAGGAAAATTTGGGGATGAACGTTTTACTTTTTGAGTTATCTTCCCCTGAATATGATATTGAGATACTTTATATTATATCTTATTAATATACATAATGTCATTTCATGTCATTATGCAAATTTTGAAGTCAACTGATTTTATAGAAAATCTGCTATGTTTAAGACTGAATATATATTGCATTATTCTTGAAAAAGGGAAATATATTGAGGAATATTTATATATATTTGCATGAGTGATGATAGTATATAATTGTTGTATTATTCAAATACCAGGAAGAGTTAACATTAATTTATAAATAGTGTGTATTTAATAAATAATACAAAAACATTCAAGTATACTGAAATGAAAACATGATCATTTCAGTTCAAAACAATATAATTATGTAATGTATGTGTTATTTTTGTTTGTTATTTAAATGCATTCAAGTGAAATGAATAAATGATCATTTATTTAACAGGGTCTGTTATTTATCAGCATATAAAATGCAAAAACCAAATTTCCATTGTACATGTGTATATTATTTCTTATACAATTATATATGATTCATTGACCGGTTTCTGTCGTTCCAAATGAGGTAATAAAGAACATTCATATCTAACATATATGACTATAACTTCGACTATTCTGAATGAAAATTTCTCCAGTTAGGACTACATTCAATGGAATGTTTTATGTAATTAATTTTTAGCTCACCTGAGCACAACGTGCTCATGGTGAGCTATTGTGATCGCCTTTTGTTCGTAGTCCGTCGTCCGTGCGTGCGTGCGTGCGTGCGTCCGTCGTCAACAATTTGCTTTAAACAACATCTCCTCATGAACCGCTGAAGGGATTTTGACCAAACTTCACAGGAATCATCCTTATGATGCCCTCTATCAAAGTTGTACAAATTATTCAGATTGGTTAAAAAGTAGGTCACAGGAGCTAAAAATAGATTTTAAAAATGCAAACTTTGAAAATCTTCTTCTGCAAAACTGCAAGGCCTAGAGCTTAGATATTTGGTATGTAGCATCATCTTATGGGCCATTACCAAGATTGTACAAATCATAGCCCTACGGTGATAAATGACCCCGCACCAGGGGTCACTTGTTTTACATAGAGTTATATAGGAAAATGTTTAAAAATCTTCTTCTATGAATCCATAAGGCCTAGAGATTAGATATTTGGTATGAAGCATCATCTTATGGTTTATTACCAAGATTGTACAAATCATGACCCTATGGTGATAAATGCCCCCGCACCAGGGGTCACTTGTTTAACATAGAGTTATATAGGAAAATCTTTAAAAATCTTCTTCTATGAATCCATTAGGCCTAGAGCTTAGATATTTGGTATGTAGCATCATCTAATGGTTCATTATCAAGATTTTCAAAATGGTGGCCCTTTGGAGATAAATGACCCCGCACTAAGTCTTCTCCTCTGAAACCATAAGGCCCAGTGCTTATATATTTGGTGTGTAGTATTGTCAGGGCTAAAATGTTTAAGATTGAGTTATATCAGAATTCTTGTCTGTTTAAAAACCTTGTAATCAGTTGTAGCAATGGTACTCAGGTGAGCGATCCAGGGCCATCATGGCCCTCTTGTTTTTCTTTGGGGGGGAGAACACATTTAAGAAGTCAAGTGTGATGCAATCATTAAAGAAAATATCATTTTAAGCTTTAATAGCAGTAACCAGTGAAAGTACTCTCTGGTTAATATTTGAACTAGGATCCATTTTCCATATTGTAGTCATAAAAATATGGTTCTGATATAGCTAACATGCTTTGGGCTCAATATGAAAGGGTAGTTCCAGGAAT
This sequence comes from Solen grandis, assembly GCA_021229015.1. Taxonomy (NCBI): domain Eukaryota; kingdom Metazoa; phylum Mollusca; class Bivalvia; order Adapedonta; family Solenidae; genus Solen; species Solen grandis. The sequence continues at coordinate 11,029,993 of CM037789.1, forward strand.
AGTTCACCCAGTGTCTGATTAATGTAACTGGGTGTGGGCATCATGCCACACATCTACAGCATGATACTGCAGTGTGGCAGCACTATATCTGTCTAATGTAGACAGCATCTCCAAATGACTGAAATACTATCAGTGGAACGTTAAACCCAACAAAAAAACCTCTTTCCATATTGTGGAAAGTGTTTTACATTAATCTACAATAATCTAAATATTCAACTGGTTCACTGCATCAAAGATTGTAAAAACTGAGGCCCGGCGTGCAAATTAAAATATGAGATAATATGTTGTTACGGGTGATGATTGAATAACGAATGAGATAAGTTGATGTTTAGTTAAATGAAGTGTAAGAAATAATGTATAAAAAGTAAATATAGTAAGTGAAAAAAATTGGGATTGTATATTATGGGATATTGCATGAGTGTGCTATTCTGATGGCTTATATTGCTCCAGTTGATTGTGTAAAGTGAGACTACTACTTTATATAATCAATAAAAGTGATACAATCCAGTAAAATAAAACTCATTTAATTTTCATTTTAATATTGAATTAATGTAAATGTTTTCATAAATATAAATGTAATAATAATATGTTTAAAAAAAATCCTTCAAATAATAAACTATAGTCCTATAAATTTGATGTTATGCTTGCACATATGTCAATATAAAGCACAATCACATTATATCAAATTCTTACATTTGGGGGGATATATAAATATTTTTATCATATATTTAAAAATAATTCTATGTAGGTTTTATGTAATACATGGATACCATTGTTCAACTATGTGACATTCATCAATTATGACTGCAGCCACACTATCTACGAATGATCTCAACAGCATCTTCCCACATTCAGTGTTCAGTAATGCCTCAGGGTGGGCAAAAATGATAGAATAGAGACCTTCTTCTATTCCTTTAAAATCAATATCTGGCTGCATGTCACTAAAGGGCAGGATAAGGGAAGATATGCCATAATCCTTCAATTGTTTCAGCTGGTCCTCTTGAATGATATTTAAGGGAGAAATCACCAACACTGTGGTTCTGTTGTACCCCCTCCTCTTCATAATGCCTGGTAGCAACTGATATATGATACTCTTTCCATATCCAACTGGTAAATTTACAATTAAATCTCTTCCCTCAGTAATAATTTTCAAACAATCTAATTGTTTCTTTTTAAAATAATGGATGGATTTATGTCATGAACAGATTCTTTTATAAGTCGTTCCATATTTTGATATTTATGTTTGTTTACATTGGTTACGTTACAGTAGCGTTATTTTTACGATGTTGCAGTAGAAAATAGTCTCTAAACTAATACATGTATATTATTATTTTTTTTTTTTTTTAATATATACATCATAATCAATATTATATAAATGATAGAACACTAAAATGATGCATAGAAACATTTTTCTTAATAATTCTTAAAAAAAGTTAAAAGATGTGTATATATCAGAAATTCTGATGAATGACACTCGTGGTGGCAGAGATCTATGCCGAAGAATGAAGGGGAGATAACTGCGTGGAGATTGCAACATACCTGTGTAAATTGCACTTGTTATATTTAAAGTAACCCGGGATTGTTTAATTATGATGATGTTCTTGATTATTTTATTGAAATATTTCATTTAGACATGTTAAAAAAAATGTTTCACTCGCAAAAAATGCTAATGGTTTAAAATTGAACTCGCAAACTTCATTTTCTACTCGCATTTTGCCGAAATGCGAGTGTTAATTTAAGCCCTGTATATATATAGACTATATTTGTATGTATATTTTTTTATTTCATAACGGTATTCTATGTTCAGTTTACTTATCTTTCATTTTGATTTTGATTTGTTTTTCACTCGGCAGCTGCCACTTTGAATATTCTTTTGTTGCTATTGTTGTTGTTGTTGTTTGAAGTACTTATTTCAGCCTCCATTGTTTTTGAAATGTCTATGAAATTCCTTACCTTTCCTTAAAAAACATCATTGAAACAGTCATCATTTATTTTAAATTGTTACTTATTTTCTATAAGTTAGTTACTTTCTGCTTAATTTATTTGTCAAGACAATAATATTGATCTTATCGTTCTACAGGAAGATCACAAGCTGGAAATGTGAACTATTCAGTGTAGGTAACTTTCTTACACATATAAACATAGCACCCGAGCCAGAAGTTATGGTGGTGGTAGAACTGACGGTGTCGGTATTGGAAGCGATAGTTGTGTTCATAGTAGCTGGTAGGGGTGATGATGGTATCAGTGTTTGTAGTAGTTTTATCATCATCATCAGCAAATTATATGACAACGAAAGTGGTGGTAGCAGTATTGTTTGTTTTGTGTACGTAATATTTATTGGGAGTGATGTTGAGAGCAGTATTTTAATAAGTTTTATAATCAGCAGCAGTATTTATAGTAACATCATCATCATTATCAGCAGCAGCAGTAGTAGTAGTAGTAGTAGTAGTGGAAGCAGTAAGTGTCGTTTTTTAGAGTATTAACTATTAATTGTATCATCATCATGATCATCATGATCATCATCTGTAGTTGTGGTGGTACTAAATGTAGCTATTTGAGGAAGTTGTTGTGGTAAGTAGTTTTGTAGTAGTTATAGTGATAATAACAGCAGCAGTAGCAGTTATAGTAACAGCAACAGTGGTAATATTAGTAGTAGTAGTAGTAGTTGTTGTTGTTGTAATGTAGTAATGTGGTAGTAGTTGTCGTTGTCTCAGCAGTTGTAGTAGTAGTAGTAGAAATGATGAAGTAATTATTGTTATAGTAATGGTATTTGTTGTGGTAGTAGTCGTTGTCTCAGCAATTGTAGTAGTAGGAGTAGAAGTAGTAGTAGTAGTAGTAACAGCAGCAGTAGCAATAGTAGTATAAGTAGTATTTGTTGTTGTTGTAATGTAGTAATGTGGTAGTAGTAGTCGTTGTCTCAGCAATTGTAGTAGTAGTAGTAGTAGTAGTAGTAGTAATGAAGTAATTATTGTTATAGTGATGGTAGTTGCTGTGGTAGAAGTTTTTGTAGTAACAACATCATCAGCAGAAGTAGTAGTAGTTGTAGTAGTAATATGGTAGGAATTGTGGTAGCAATGATAAATGTGGTGGTAGTAGTTGTCATAGTCTAAGAAGTAAAAGTAGTAGTAGTAGTAATAGTAGTAGAAGCAGAACTACTACTACTACTAGTAGTAGCAGCAGAAATACTACTAATAGTAGTAGTAGTAGTAATTTGGTTGTTATGGTAATACTGGTGGTAGTAGTAAAAGTAGTTAGTAATATTCTATATGAAATATTTGCAGTAGCAGTATCGGTAGTGGTGGAAGTAGTACGTATAGTAGCAGAAATCGTAGTAGGGGAAGTATAGGGACTGCTTTTTTAATCTATCAAGATTTATTTTCAGTATACAAAATATCGACCTTAAAGGAACTTATGGTGGTAAAAGAAGTTGTAGTAGCAGCAGCAGTAATAATAGTAGTGGTATTTATAGCGGCTTTGGTTGCTATCGTTATTTCAGTACTAATGGCAGAAGTACTAGAAGCAGAAAAAGTGGAAGTAGCAGTCAGCAGTTACCGTTGCTGTGGTAGACGTTTTAATGATGCTAAGCAGCAGTAGTAGTAGAAATCATATAGCGACATTAGATGGAGGAAGATCTGAATGCACGGATGAATCCGGGTAAAACCACCGACCTACCGCAAGCCAGCTGGAAAGATTCCTCACATGAAAATCCGAATGACCATGCTGCGTTTCGAACCCACCAGCTAGGGGCAGAGTGAGTGTTAAAGTCAGCGACTTATCCCTCTCGGCCACGGAGGCCCCCGATGTTCTAATAATTGTTTTAATGATATTATTATTATTATAACCTTTTTTATAGTTAATAGTTGAAAATAGTCTGACTGTCTAATTCTCTAAACAAAATATATATTTACTTGTTCTTACGTTTTTAAAGTAAATAAATATTTGTTTTGTCACGGTATCGATAACTCACAATAGGGAAAATATTCAATCTGACCGGGGGCTAGAACCCGGGCCCTTCGCTGAGAGGGCGAATGCTCTACCAAATGATCTACCTGACGAAGCCGGCAAAACAATTTTATCCATTTTAGTTTTGTTAACCATTTATTTCAGACGGCGAATATAAACATTCCTTCATCGAACAAAAACAACTACCGGTGACCTGACGATGCCGGCACAACAGTTTTTTTCCATTTTAGTTTTGTTAACAGAATATCAAGTGTTTAATCAGAAGACTTTATGTACTTACTATGAGCATTCGACATTTTTCCTATTAATATTCTTGCAATGTAAAGTAACATTTTTTTATTTAAATTAAACAACACACATCGCTTTAATTTTAAATCGTATTGTTGAATTGTAGAGGTGCTTGTATATCTTCTTAAGAAGTATAGACGGGACTTCTAATATGTGTTTGTGGCTGGGATTATGTGCGTGCATGACGTGCATGTGTACAGAAAATTGTTCTATTTGTAAAAAGTATTATAATTTTCAATAAAATCTAAAATCATGAATCATGTATAGACTGGTGAAGTAAATTGTACATACTATCATATGTTTTCAACTCTCCTGAGCACTTGTGCGCACGGTGAGCTTTTGTGACCGCTTTTTGTCCGTCGTCCGTCGGCTGTCGTCCGTCGTCAACAATTGCTTGTGAACACTCTAGGGGCCACAGTTTTGACTCAATCTTCATGAAACTTGGTCAGGATGTTTGATATCTATATGATATCTCGGATGAGTTCGAAAATGGGTCATGTGAAGTCAAAAACTAGGTCACCAGGTCAGATATTAGAAGAACCTGTGAACATGTTTGAAGCCACATTTTTAGCCAAATTTTCATGAAACTGGGTCAGGATATTTGTTTAAATATTATCTCGGAAGAGTTCTAAATTGGGTCATGTGGGGTCAAAAACTAGGTCACCAGGTCAAATATTATTAAAACTTGTGAACACCCAAGAGGCCACAGTTATAGTCCAATCTTCATTAGATTTAGTCAGGATGTTTGTCTTCATGACGTCTTGGATGAGTTCGAAAATGGGTCACGTGGGTTCAAAAACTTGGTCACCAGGTCAAATCTTAGAAAAAAACATTGTTAACACTCAAGAGGCCACAGTTATAGCCCAATCTTCAATAGATTAAGTCAGGATGTTTGTCTTCATGATGTCTTTGAAGATTTCGAAAATGGGTCACATGGGGTCAAAGTCAAATCTTAGAAAAACATTGTGAGCACTCTAGAGGCAACAGTTTCAGCCCAATGTTCATGAAATTTGGCCAGGATGTTTGTCTACCTTATATTTCGAATTCGTTCGAAAATTGGTCATTTGGGGTCAAAAACTAGGTCACCCAAGAGTCCACAGTTATAGCCCAATCTTCATTAAATTTAGTCAGGATGTTCGTCTTTATGCTATGAGGGATGAGTTTGAAATTGGTTCATGTTGGGTCAAAAACAAGGTCACTAGGTCTTATCTTAGAAAATCTAAGAAAACATCCTTGTGAACACTCTAGAGGCAACAGTTTTGATCCAATCTTCATGAAATTTGGTCAGGATGTTTGTCTACATGATATCCTGGATGACTTTGAAATCCGGTCACCTAGGGTCAAAACTAGGTCAACAGGCCAAGTCTAAGAAAAACATTGTGAACACTTTAGAAGCCACAGTTTCAGCCTATACTTTATGTTACTTGGTTAGAATGTTTGTTTACATCAGATCTCGGATGAATTCAAAACTGGGCCACATGGGGTCAAAAAGTAGGCCACCAGGGCAAATTTAAGAAAATCTTTTGAACACTCTAGGGACCTAACCTGCATTTTTGTACCAGTCTTCATTAAACTTGATAAGAATGATGACTGCATGAATTCCCAGTTGAGTGCAAATTCAGGTAGGATCAAAATCTAAGTCACTTAGTCAAATGTTAGAAAACACTTTACATGCCACATTTTTAGCTCGACTATTGGAAGAATATGAGAGCTATTATAGTCGCCCTTGCGTCGGCGTTGCAGCTTTTGGTTAAAGTTTTGCATGTAATAGAAAATTTGGTTAAAGTTTTGCATGCAAGGTATTATCCAGCTTGTATCTCAACCATTCATGGTGTTGACTCGAAAGGTTATGAATATGTTCAGGGGTATCAGGCAACCAATGTAGATTCATTTGTTTGTTATTGAATTAATATTACCTAACCTTAGAAATAAAAAATAATTGATTCTTTGTAATTATCCAGGATAGATGTTATCATTTTATCAAAGTGAAATGTAAATTACCATAACCTGTACATTACCAATTAACTGTATAAAACTGACTGGCTAGACTGTTAACAGATTATATACGGACTAAATTGGAGGAAGTTTGCGCAGATTCTGCACAGAAAATATTCTGGTCCATTAACATGCCAGAATTATATTTATATATTTTTTAAACATAGACAAAAAAACAACAAAGTAAGCCCAGATTTTTTTCCCGAAAAATCTAAATTTGGCCAAAACAATGCTGGGCAGAACAGGATAAATTCCGGATGAATGTCGAGGCTTCTATCCATGGCAGGGAAGAAGATATATAGAGTTTGGCGTTAACTTCATGGCTTTATTTGAGCTGCGGTACTACATATAATTTATTGTGATTTGATGCAATAAGACATTCTCATTTATTCGATACAACATTTTTTTTTACTTCGAGGTTAAATATGTGTTACTTATTAGATGTTTTATTGATCAATCCTCGAACATTTTATCCATTTTTTTCTTTCATCAAGTGTTTAGCCCCTGTGTACATGTTATGATCATGTATTTGAGATTGTGTATTTAATTCTGCATCAGTGTAAAGCAGATATTACTATCCGACTGTATTTTAATTATTCAACACCAATTGCTTTGTTTTTAAATCCTATTTTTAAATGGTAGGATTGGTTATTTGTCTTCTTAAGAAGTATAAACTATATTATATATAGTTGTGGTTTTTAAACATCATAAATCATTAAATACATTGGTGAAATATATTGTACATACGTGTATGTATATTAGTTATGTACATTAGTTTTTAATATTAGTTATGTACATTAGTTTTTTATATTAGTTATGTGTATTTGTTTTTTATTACATTGTAAAACTAAATTCCATGTATAAGGAGTTCACATCCACACTAACAATGGACAAACTTTGAATCTAGACGCGAGTTGTGATTGCCTTTTGTCCATGCGTCCAGCGTCAACATTTTCCTTTAAACAACACATCCTCCTAAAACGCTGAACGAATTTTGACCAAACTTCACAGAAATCATCCTAATGATGCCCTCTATCAAGATTGTTCAAATTATTATCCCCCGCCGATGAAATCGGGAGGGGGATATTGTTTTGGCGTTGTCCGTCCGTCCGTGCGTCCGTCCGTCCGTCCGAATTTTGTCCGGAGCATAACTCCAAAAGTATTCAAGCTATTGCTTTGAAACTTCACAGGTGGACAGATCTCATTGAGGAGAAGTGCAGTGCACAAGAACCATAACTCTTCTTAGCCTAATTTTGGAGTTATTGCCCTTTGTTATTTTTTCATACTTGATTTTTGTCCGGAGCATATCTCCAAAAGTATTCAAGCTATTGCTTTGAAACTTCACAGGTGGACAGATCTCATTGAGGAGAAGTGCAGTGCACAAGAACCATAACTCTCCTTATCCGAATTTTGGAGTTATTGCCCTTTGTTATTTTTCATACTTGATTTTTGTCCGGAGCATATCTCCAAAAAGTATTCAAGCTACTGCTTTGAAACTTCACAGGTGGACAGATCTCATTGAGGAGAAGTGCAGTGCACAAGAACCATAACTCTCCTTTATCCGAATTTTGGAGTTTATTGCCCTCTGTTATTTTTCATACTTGATTTTTGTCCGGAGCATATCTCCAAAAGTATTCAAGCTACTGCTTTGAAACTTCACAGGTGGACAGATCTCATTGAAGAGAAGTGCAGTGCACAAGAACCATAACTCTTCTTAGCCTAATTTGGAGTTATTGCCCTTTGTTATTTTTCATACTGATTTTTGTCCGGAGCATACCTCCAAAAGTATTCAAGCTACTGCCTCTTCCATCTCTCCATCCCTGCCTCTCCCCCCTCCCTGCCTCTCCCCTCCTCTCTATGCCCCCTCTCAGAGAGTCTCTCTCTCTCTCTCTCTCTCTCTCTGATTTTAAGTACAGACTGGTATGCCAAACACTTTTTACTTGGATTTTTTTTGCTATTTATATGCTAGATTATTTTTATAAATGAACATAACTACTGTCATAATTTCTCATTATTCTATAATTGCAGACTAAAATGTAACATAAGTAATAGTTTTATGTGAATCTGCCTCCCCTTCTTATCCATATAAGTTTGTATATCTCAATCTGCTTTGAATATGTTAATTTATCACTCTGTTTCTTCCACTGTCCTCGACATTCTGTGCTCTTCTTAAATTAATACACCAGAAAAAGCTTATGGTATAGTTTGTTTATATATTTAGTTGTGTGTATATATAAACTTTTCTCCATGTTGTATACTTGGAAGTAATAAAGTCTCTTCTTGTTCTGTTCTGTTATATCAAGAGGCAATAAGGAATTATAATCATATTGACAGCATGACCCAGTTTGATCTTTTACAATGGAGTTACGGCCCCTGATTTATGTTCTGTAAAAACAGCTCCCATTCATGAACTAAATATATTCGGCGGGGGATTTCATGTCTGTGACACAGCCTTGTTTTGATTGGTTGTAAAAGTAGGTCACAGGAGCTAAAAATAGATTTTAAAAATGAAAATTTTGAAAATTTTCTTCTGCAAAACTGCAAGGCCTGGAGCTTAGATATTTGGTGTATAGCATTGTCTAGTGCACCTATACTAAGTTTGTTCATGACCCGGGGGCTTAAATAGGAAAGTCAGAAACCACAAGGCCTAGAGTTAAGATATTTAGTGTGTAACATTGCCTAATGGACATCTACCAAGTTTGTTCAAATCATGGCCCTTGGTTCAAAATCGGCACCACCCCAAGGGTCACTTGATTTAACATAGACTTACATAAATTATGAAAGCTTTTTAAAAGATATCCTTGTCAGAAACCACAAGATGATGGTTTAGATATTTGGTATGTTACCTGGCCTTGTGGACCTAAACCAAGTCTTCAAATCATTGCCCTGGTGTCAAAATTGGTCTTACACTAGGGTAAACTTTGTTTTTTGGACCACATGTAAACTTTTTGCGTAGAATTAAAATTATATTGCTGTACTTCTGTATGAATTCAGTATGACTATTTTGTAAAAGACAAAGAAAGCAAAATTTCTCAGGTGAGCGATACATTGCCATTTTGGCCCTCTTGTTTTCTTTTCTTTGAGGTCAAGATCGGATTTCTTTTGTGTCTTTTGTGTGTTTGACTTTGTGAGCGTGCAAGGCGTTCATTTACACATGTGATTGTTAATTTGTATCAACATTTTTCTGAAAGCGTTAAAAAATGAATTATTGTATAGTCGGTTGAAAATATGTTGTACATATTGGAATATAATCAGTATATTTTTTTCATTTATTGTTTTATTACATTGCAATCTAATTTGTAAGGAACTTCCCTTCTGCCTTGTCACTAACCATTGAATAATTAACGAGTTGATTCTTATGTAATTATCCAAAATTGGAAATGTTATCATTATATTGGAAAACAAAACTGTAATTTACATCTACATGTTCTAATATTTGGGTATTTGTAGAAACTTTACTATGATTGATGTTTTCATTTACATTGATACTTGTATTTAAACAAATAAGATAATTAAATATATTGCTTTAGACAGTCGTCTTGTTATACTTTTAACTCTCATGCCGATTAACCATGTAGTAAGCTGTGGGAAATGCACATGTTTATTTAAGACTTAGAGAGTAATGTATGTTTGTAGAGAGAGAGAGATAGAGAGATTTAGAGAGATACTAATTTAATGATGCTGTCGGTGAACCTTTATCAAAGGTATAAACTATGGTAAAAGACCAATGTATAGAGACGTAATCCGCATGCCTGAAACGTCGCTTAATACATGACCTGGGATCGAAACCAATTTTGAGTCGGAAAGAAAAGGAGTTTTTACTGGACATTCGTTAATTATATAAGCAATGAACAGGCAAATACTATTACAGATTTATGTATTTTAACCAGCTTGTCTTTGAAATTAGTCATAAACCAGGATTTGAACAATCATGTAAATAGCATATTTCAGTCAATTTCCTACGTAAAATTAAACATTTATTTCAGCAATCGAGAAATTTCGTCAGTAAAATATGAATCCATCGGGAACTCGGATCTTCACATTTATATGGATCATTTCTTCTTACAATATCCTTTCACGTTATTAAATATTCCACTGACAACGTGACCTTGAGCATGTAGGTCTCCGTGTCTCCTAAATAATTCTTCTGTTGAGTATACGGCCGCCTGCACTACCAAAATAGCTGTCAAATTATAAAATACAACACTTGTAAACTACACAGATTTAATGAGATAAAGACTAGAATGTTAGTTTAGCATCCATATTTCATGTACATATTGTGCTATAAGGTGGGCCCACTCACAAATCTCGAGATTAAGGGGAGATAATCATTGCATAAGTAATTGCTGTAATGGAAAAATAACTTACACAGTTAATTCCCTTTGATGCCAATGTATGACCACGCGAACATCGAAAGGCGACAATTTTATTAACTTTTGGCATACAGCATATCAATTTGAACATGATAATGAATAGAATTAATAAACCTTGATTTTTTTTGTGTCTGACCCCTGGGATGGAGTGTGTGTGTGTGAGGGGGGGGGGGGCATTTTTCTTTTCAATGATATATATTGCATTTTTATCTGCTTCATAAGCAGTTATAACAAATCTTTGATTATGGAATTGTATGTCTAAACAAGGAAAAGTGACAAGAAACTGTACAGTTTATGTCAATAAAGAAAGCTGTCTCTCTGTGTTTTATGTGAAGTCAATGGTAGCATATCTTTGTACATGTACAAAGTCTTCCCATGTCTCAGTATAAAGGATAACGGGGAAGGGATGCACATGATAAAACGACACAATTTCTCAAATATATTTAATGACTTTGTGTCTTAAGCATAAACCAATGAAATTCTGTCCTACATTGCCAAATTAGGTGGTTCTGGTGCCAGTGTGAAATGCTGCTACAACTGCATTTAGCAGTAGTTTGTGTTTTTTGCTATTGGATTTAACGTCCCACCGACAGTATTTCAGTCATTTGTTAACGATGTCTACTTAAGACAGACATACTGATGCCACACTGCAGTATCACGTCGTAAACATATGACATGATTACCACACCCAGTCACATTAACCTGACACCGGGCCAACAAGTCCTTGTTCTACACTTATAATCACTTATACATTAAGCAGCAGTAGTAGTAGTAGTAGTAGTTGTAATAGTAGTATGCAGTAAAAGAGGAAATAGTGTAGTAGTAGTAATAGTAGTAGTAGTAGAAAAAGTAGTAATAGTAGAAGAAGTAATTATAGTAGTAGTATAGTTGAATTGAAAGTTGGTAATAGTAAAAGTAGTAATAGTAGTAGTAGTAATAGTGTTAGTAGTAGTTGCCAGTGATGTTCCGATTCTCGCTAGACGCCGACAATCACTTACTTTACTGAAGTGCGACAATAATCAATTTACTTATATCCGTTCCGCGATGTCATTGTAAAATTCTATACCATACCGTATCATGTGTACACTGTACATCAATCTGTAATCTTGTGATTTCATCCAGGTTTCAATAGAAAAACCTTTAAATATCCTCTTTCAAACAATAAGGAAAAACAGTAAAACCTATTAGCTGCTTCAGCATTAGAAAGCGAAAAACTGTGTCGAAAACTAATCCATGAAGTTCATGCAACTGTGTATGATCAAGCATTATTTCTTGGTGTTGGGGTATGACCTGTGAGAGGATATATGGAAACTAAAGCCTTTTTTATTTATCTAAAAAGTTTTAAAGATCAAAAATTGAGTAGAGAGAATCCTGTTAAACAAAACTGTCAGTGGGGTTCCCCCCTCTCTCTCCCCCTCTCTCTTTATCGGAGGTCGCCATGGTCAAGTGATAAACATACCGACTTCGGATCCGAAAATTGAAACCCGCTGGGGGGGGGGGGGGGGGGGGGGGGGGGGAGCAAGGCTTTTTCATGACCTTCCCAGACTTAAAGTACTGGTCCAACACAGGAAGCGCCGAAAGGAATTAGTATAAGTTCCAAATCGATGTAATATAACTACGTCTAAAGTCTCCTTCGCTTTTCCCTTCTCTAGATCCGCGCATGTCCTTCCAACGTTCTCAGTGACTCTGCAAATAAACTATATTGGAAAATAAAAGTGAAGTAACGGACTTTGATTTATCATTGAACCCTCGTATCTTGTACAAACGAAAGCTGCCATGGTGAATGTATCTGTTATGAGGCTTAAAACTTTTATTGATTTCGTGTTTCTTTAAGTGTTTGTATGTGATTTTATTTCATAGCTTTATTTTTCCGAAGAGCATTAATTGCTAGATGGAAAGGGAATTAAATTAAAAAAAAAAAAAAAAAAAAAAAAAAAAAAACATGTGTCCAGCGGTTGTGCTTCGATTAGTTTACATAGCTTTAAAGCTTAATGTATTTCTGTTTTTTATGTCAATTATGGTATTTAGGAAATGTTAGATCGATTTATAATTATAAATGAACTATTTTGAAATAATGCAGCAAAATTCATTAAATTCACAAATATTCTTTTAAAAAATCAAATTACGGTATTTAAAAACAAAACGATTATGTAAAAATTGATGAATTATTTATAAATACATGAAGTTTTAAGAAAATTAAATATGTACAATATTATTAAGATTCCGCTTTGTAACATGTAGCTGGGAAATATAAAAATATAAAAGAATCATATTTTTATTGCATGCGATGATGCATACTTTTTAAACAAATTTATGACATGGTAAAAGCCCTAATTTTTACAAATGAGAGGATCAGAGTGACAACTACGATAGTTTTAACCTCCCCATTCGAAAATATTTAGTATATAGTTTAAAGTTGTATTTTGTGTTCACTGCGTGTTATTTACAATAAAATATGTTTTAGATATTTAAAAGAAATATTTGATTTCATAACAAATATTGCAAGCTTTTGCGGTAAATATTTATGTCAGCTGTCTTATTTACTCTTATACAGTCAACTTTTGATAAATCGGCATTCGATACAATGGCATAATCGGGTTCAGGCATCTCTTAACAAACGCAAATTTGTCTGCCGGTATCGACAGCAACTCTCGATACATTGGCGAAATCAAGATTTACTAACACTGCAAGCATTGACTGTACCTCGTTAAACAAGAATGTTAACATGAATTTAAGTTTATAAAGTATTTTTAGCGCTAAGAATTGTTTGTCGAATTCAAACCTGTTTGCAATTACTCTGAATGATAAACTTTATTAAAACACGAAATTGCCAAACTAGAGAAGAGAGAGAGAGAGAGAGAGAAAAAAAAAACACCTTCAGATTGGAACTGAATTTCAAAAATATAAATTAAATTTGCTTGGCCTAACTGTTTTAATTTTCATTTCCAGGACTGATTCATCATCCTAACACTACAAAAATGCAGGATTGCCTACCCTGAGCTCTCACTAGATGGAGCTAACCAGCATATACCCCAAACCATGTGACTGTGTGACGTCATCCAGTTTCCTGAACATTTTGCACGTGATATGCTTGATTAGTAACGTGTGCTTTAACGTAGTTGAGTGTTTTGAGGGTAAGTCTTTCTATAATTTTAATTGCAATTCAAAGTTATACGTTCCATTTGGTCTTATTACATATTATATTTTTAAAGCAAATTTTCTTGATGAAACCAATCGAAAACATGTTGATGATGGAAAACATGATGAAGATAATAATGGTGGTGTCGAAAAGGAGCAGGTGGGGGTTTTGATATTATAAACATGATGATGATCATCATCATTTGATGATCATGTTGCTGAAAAGCCTGATGATAAAGAAAAACTAATGATGATGGTTTGGTGCCCGGATAGCGTAGCGGGTAACGCACTGGTTGTACACCGATTCACACCGGGTTCGATCCCAGGTCGGTCAGATTTTATATGTGTGAGGGTATGGGTCGACATTTTGGTATTCTCCAGGTACCCCGGTTTCCTCCCACACTAAGATATACGGGATTGTGATCAGTAGTGCAAACGAAACTATTTCATAAGCGATATCGCTTTTTGTCCTATCGTTGTTAAAAAATAAAGTTTAAATGATAATGAAAGCTAATGATGATGACGATGATTTTATGAACGTGATTATGATTATACTGATGAATTCTATATTATTATTATTATTATTATTATTATTATAGGAAACTTCGACTTAACGATGTCCGCCATTTTGAGCCGATTTTCTACGAACATGGTCTTTTACGTGAACAGCATATCCGGAAACGGTCGACTAACGTCACAATCAATTTCCGGTTTGAAGCTTTTAACAGGTACATGTATGGTGTATATATATAATACTGCGATATACATAATATCGCGATATAATACTACTGCGATAATAATGCGCATGTTGTTATAAAATAACACATAGGACAAACCCTAAAGTCTAAACTTCCATTTCCGTCTGTATTTATTTACATTATATATTGATAACAAATCATTTTAAAATATGCATATATCCTAATTTATAGGACTGATGAAGGTTAAGATTCGTTAAATACGTATAACCAAAAACATTCCTTTTTCTTCCTGTTAATACTTTCGAGTGAGAGACTTAGGCAGTGCTTTGAAAAGTTGAAAACATTCAGTATATATCATTACAACTTTATGAAAATTTCAAGTTATTTGATACATTAGTTAAACCAATTGTATGCTACGCATCTGAGGTCTGGGGGTATGACTACTCTGATATCATCGAATCTGTTCAAATAATTTTTGTAAATATTTTTTAGGGGTAAGTAACTCTGTTAATAATTGCATGGCTTTAGGGGAGTGCAGTAGGTTGCCTTTATGTATAACATATCAAACAAATTGTATAAAATATTTGGTGTAAAACTGATCAGAAATGCCAGACTATAGATACCCAAAACAGTTCAATTTTGTAAAAAGCATTAGATGAGGCTGGAAGAAAAACGTGGGCAACTAAAGTTTAAAAATCTT
>CM037789.1:11045247-11095247 GCA_021229015.1 Solen grandis
AAGGGAAATTACTGAACTAAAAATTCGCAAAAAATTATGATACTTTCATATGACAATCTAACGCACACATAACTCAAAAAGTTCTATCTTGGAAATTACTATCTTGCTCTGGTGCTTTATCTAAAAAAAAATGCACTCAGTATTCGAGAAAATTTTAAAAAATAGACCACATCTTGCATTTTATAACTAGATTGGTAAATTACAGAATGATTACTTCAAGAAATACAGGGGTTTCCCTGACACAGTTTTGCATAAAAAACTTCATAGCTAACGGATGCAGACAACTTTTGACTACATGTTTAATATGAAAGTACTGTAAAGTTACTTGATTGAGTTGTTTAAACCTTAACAAAGTCATATTTATATAAATATTTCACCTTTTTAAATAGCATTTATCTTTTTTTTTCGTTCATATGAGTAGGAAGACCATGAAGGCAAACAGTGATGACCCTGCTCAGAAAAACTCTGGGTATATAATCTAATGTAATTTTTCTTTAGCGTTAAGGATTAAATTAATAAGATATAGCAAATATGAGAACAATCCTTGTTAGTGAAAGAATACACATTATTATTTGAAATATATAGACATTTACGTAATACCCGAGTGGATCTGACAAATGACCACTTTTTTTGGGGGGGGGGGGGGGGGGGGAGAATTGTATTATTATATAAACTGAGAATAACTGCTGTTGATGAGCCTTTTTGACTCGGTGTGCATTGCTGAGTGTCGTCCTGTTCACTGTAAACTACATCTCCTGAACTACTTTTTATCAAGTAACATACATGTACGAGTATTTACTCCATGGATAAAGCCTAAAGCAAATGTTAAAATACTGCAAGACTTCACCACTCATTTCATATTATCTGCAAGGATGTCAAGCAGTATTGGTCTCTTTCAGTGTATTAAGACCATTTTGAAAACTATTGATTGCTTGGACGCAAACATTTAAACAAATATGCTCCTCTTTGAGACAGTGGACTGTTTTGCTTTGAAACTTCTACATGTTTACCCCTGCAAACAAATGATTGAGGGAGTATACTGGAATCAGCGTATCGGTTGATCGGTCCGTCAATAGGTCCGTCTGTCACTCCCCAAAAAGGATTTCTTTAATAATTTTTGTCAAAAGCGGAATATCTTGACCAAGTTTGGGATAAGTATGCCTTGATGTGCTGTTGGGATCTGATGATTCAAGATCAATGTTAATACTATAAATAGACTTTATAACCGCTAACTGTCTGTCCTGTCTGTCCGTTTTTAATAACTTTTCAGGAATGTTTGTATTTGTATACCTTGTGTTGAGATAAAGTTTTAATGCACTCTTTCGGTCTGTAAGGTCACTGATACTACAAATAGATTGTTCCTTTAAAACTGACGAAAGTTACCTTTTTATCAGGAATGGGATATTTTTATCAGTGTTTGAACATATACGATATAGCTTCTGTGATGTTAGGGGCCTCCTAGGCCGAGAGGGTAAAGTCGCTGACTTTAACACTCACTCAACCCCTCTCCGCGTGGGTTCGAATCCCGGCAGTGTCATTCGGATTTTCATGTGAGGAAGCCTTCCAGCTGGCTTGCGATAGGTCGGTGGTTCTACCTGGATGCCTTAGTGCATTCGGGGTTTCCTCCACCTGTTATTAGCTGGACGTCGCTATATGACTGAAATACTATCGCAGCGACGGTAAACTAAAGAAATCAATCAATCTGCGAAGTTAAGGTGAATGCCATTGTTTTTTCGTCAAGAATGGAATAATACTATAACCAAACTTGCAACATATAGTTGTGTAAAGATACAGCTTTGAATAGTTGTTAGGATGTGATGGGTAAAGGTCAAGGTCACTGTTACTTAAAAATACCTTTGGTACATGTAAATGTTCATAATGTTTAACAGGAATTGACGTGTTAACCATGTTTTGGACACATTTATCTCTTGTGTGAATAAGGTTAAAGTTTTGCATGCAAAGCTATTTTTCAATAACCAATGACTAATTTGGATTAAGCTTCACAGATATTTTTAACACTACGGTATTACCTTCTTTACTATACAATTTAGATTATGTTTCCATCCATACTGTGACAATGCAGTATGCAGGAGTATATGTCGCCTCTTTGACAGTTCTGTCGCTTTTTTGTGTGTTTTTTAGGCCTAAATAAGTATGGAAAAATATCCAATGCATTTTAATTAGACCTGTGGCAAAGCGGGTAAAGTAACTGACTTAACTTCACCAAGCCCTCATCGCTGTGGGTTTGAATTCTGGCAGGGTCACTCGGATGCTTGCTTGTCGTGCGTCGGTGGTTCTGTAACCCGAGTGCCTATGTGCTCTCAGGGTCTTCTTCAACCTGTTTTTAGCCGGACGTTGTATAGGACTTAAATAATGTCGCAACAACAACATTTTACCATTATACATTTCAGGGAATAGGGATCAAAAGCTACCATGGTCGCGTGCGTATATCTCAGACAAAAATAATGAAGTTACAGTAATTATTAACGGCGAAAAAAATGAGAACAAGCCATGTGATGTTGTGTAGCTTAGTTTTTGGCTTGGCATCAGTGGCAGTTCTTAAAACTTGCACAAAACTGTGTCAATGATACTTGTTCTGTATACTTTAAAACTATTTTAGTTAAATGAATTTACAGTTTTTGTTTAACTACGCCATTACATTTATTTTTTATGAAACTCAATATAGAGCGTCGCCTTGGGAGCGGGAGGTCGTGGGTTCTATCCCCGGCCGCGACATACCAAGTCGTAAAAAATGACATGTTATAGCTCCCTTTCTTGTCGCTCAGCATATAAGGGGTAGTTACAGGACTGGTTTGGGTCGGTTCAGGATAATGTGACTGGGTGTGGAGTCATGCCACATGTTACGGCGTGATTTCTGCGTATCTTTTTTTTTTTTTTTTTTTTTTTTGAGGCCCCATATGGGTATCCCCATTTATTTTCCCCGTAATAGGTGAACAGAGGTCGGGGAAACCATCCTCAGTTGACCGTACAATTTTACATAAATTTCAATCATTATAAAAGAATTATACAGAGAAAAAAATAAAAAATTATTTTTACTTTGTATTAAATTCAACCATATAGGCACTTTTTTTTTTTATGGGTTGAAAAATACAAAAAAAATTAATAAAATAAAAAAAAAACAAAACTAAAGTAAATTGTTCTTCACATGTGATTAACATTAAAAGTTTCATAATTCACATTCAATAAAATACAAATCCTTATCTTGATTTTAAATATATATATTAAATCTTCAATTTTCAACTATCTTTTTACAAGTTTTTCCAATTTGTTTTTCTTTTTTAGTGAATTTGATTTTTTTTAAATTTCCCCAAATTTTTTTTACTTCTGCGATTATATCTGTCTAAAAAGACATCGTCCCCAATGACAAAAAAATTTTGGGGGGGGCTTTAAAAACCCAAAAAACAAAAAATAAAAAAAAAATATCAGCGGGGATTTGTTAAAAAAACCCAAAAATAATTATTCCCTAAGCTTAGGGCCTTATTCAGAAGGGGGAATTTGTAATCTGCCCGCAAAAATCCAAAGCTTGGGCCTTAAGAAAGGGGATTTATTCTACCGAAAAAAAAACATCAAAGATTTAGGGCCTTGAACTAAGGGTTTTTAAAATTTGCCCAAAATACATCAAAATTTAGGGGGCCCAAGTCGAAAGGGGGTTTTTTGAAATTTTCCCGAAAATTTGTTTTTCATAAATGGAAATTTTTCGGTGTTGTGGATTTTTAAAAGGAAATGAAAGTTTTAAAAATTTTAAAAGTACATGAAAAGGGGCATTTAAAGGAAGAATCCCCCCAGCGCCTTAAAAAAAACCTTTTTCGCACTATTTTGTTTTATGCCCATCCCTAAATTTGGTTTTAATTAAGGCAAGTTTCATAAAAACTTCGGTTTATGGGAGTTATGGGCGGACACAAAATTGTAAATTGAAATTAAAATTTCAAACACTTGCCTTCAAGTGTGATTCCTTGAGGACTAGCTGCAACCGGGTTTCTGCACTTATCTAAATTATTTTTATTTGGGAAGTTTCAAAAAAAACCTTAAAGGGGGTATAAAGAATGGAGGGACATAAAATTTAAGGAAAATAAAAGGGTTTCAAACCATCCCTCAATGTACCGCCTTTGGGCGACATGACGAACGTTTTTTTGCACATCTCTCAATTAGATATTTTTGAAGCAAGATTCAAAAATCAAAGGGCCAAAATGCGCTGAGGACGGCGACGGGATTAACATTCAAAAACCCGCTTTTTAAAATTATGAAACGTCACTGGACAAAAAACCCTCCGTTTGTTACAGAAGTTCTGTTTTAACATGAAATCCGGATTTAAAGGTCGAACCTTTCTTCAAAAGAGCTGCTACCTAAAGGTCTTCTCTTTTTTGTGCTAGCGAATTCTAAATTTTTTTTTGTATGCGAAAAAAAAGCCCGGGGTTTTTTATTATTTAAGAACTAGAATGTTTCCTACTTTTTCAAATTTTAAGAAATGCCCTGGAGAACCTAATCGCCATCATGAAAAATTTTGTTACTCTTTAGGTCAATTACCCAAAAAACGGAGCCAATTTTTTTTTTACGGAGTCATCTTTTGTAAAAGAGGGGGGGCTTTCTTTTTAAGAAATGTCACGGATATTTTTTTTAAAACCCCCTTTTTGTTTTACCCCCTTTCCTTTTTTGGAAAAAATAATTTTTGGGATTTCCCCGCAATACTTCTGAGACAGATTTGAACCCTTGGTTTGGTCCCCCCCCTTCCAAAATCCCCTTTAAAATTTTACATTTTCAGCGTTTAAATGAAAAAAAAGTTTTTTTGTTTTTTAAAATTTTCAGGGAGGGTTGGTTTTAAAAAAAAAATTTTTGGTTTATTATTTAAAAACCCAAAAACCCCCCTTTTAAAAATGTGAAGTGCGGTGCTTACGAACCATAAAATCTAAAAAAAAAATAATTTTAAATTATTTCCCTTAGTTGAAATTTTTTTTAAAAAAAAAGTTTTTTAAATTTTCTTTAAAATTTTAAAATTTCCCCCCGGGTCAGGGGTGTCTTATGGGGTTTTAAAAAAGTGCATTTCTCGGGAAAATTTTAAATTTTAAATTTTCCCCCCCTTTTGGGTTTTTTTTTAAAAAAGGAAAAAGCCCTTGGGGGCTTTGCAAAAAAATTAATTTATTGGTAGTGTTTTTAACCCCCCACTTAAAAAATTAATTTTCCCCAAAAAGGGCTTTCAAAACTACAAATTTTACTAAATTTTTAGGTAGAATTTTTTTTGGCCCTTTTGAGATTTCCGGTTTTGGGGAAAAAAGGAAAAACCAAGGGATTTTAAAAACCTTTTCCCAATTTTTTCCGGGAAAAAAAATTGGGACCTGCACGGGTTTTTTGGCCGGGGTTTTCAAATTTTTAAAAGTAAAAATGAATGTTTTAAATTTTCCCCCTTTAAAAAATTTAAAAGGGTTTTTTAAAAACCCCATTTGGGTTTTTAATTTTTTTAAACCTTCAAAAATGATTTTTTTTTTTTCCAAAATTTTTTTTTTTCCTTTTTTTAAAAACTTTAAAAAGAAATTTTTTTTTAAATTAAAATTTTAAAATTTTAAAAATTTAAAAGGGAAAGGGAACAGCCCGGGGTTTTATTTGTTGAAAAAAAAAGTTTAAATTTTTTTCGTTTTAAAAAAACCAAAAACCCCCCAATTGAAATTTAATTTAAAAATTTAAAATTTTTTAAATTTTAAAAATTTTCCCTTTTTTTTTTTTTAAGTATTTTTTTCCCCAAAATTTAAATTAAAAACAGTAAAAAATTTTTTTTTGGGAAAATTTTGGGGGGTTTTTTTTTTTAATTTTGGGGCATTTTTTTTTAAAGAGGGAAAAATTTTGGGGGGGGGGGGGGGGGGGGGGGGGGGGGGGGGAAGGGGGGAAAAAAAGGGGGGGCAAAATTTTAAAAAACCCCCATTTATCAAAAAAAATTTAAAAATTTAAAAAATTTTGGTTTTTTAAAATTTTTTTAAAATTTAAAAATTTTTTTTCAAATTTAAAAAACCTTAAAACATTACCCCCTTTTAAAACGGGAAAAATTTTGAAAATTTCCTTTATAAAAAGGGGGCCCCCCAAAAATGCCCTTTTAAAAAACCCTTTTTTTTTTTAAATTTATTTTTCTTTAGGGAAAAAAATTTTTAAATCACGCACCAAAAGAGGTTAAAAAATTTTTTTTATTTTTTTTGGGGGTTTTAAAAATTTTTTCATTTGGGTGGTTTTTTTTTTTCTGCTCCAAATTTTAAAGGTTTAAAAATTTACTTTTCCCCTTTTTGGGGGGGGAAAAAAAGGGGAATTTTCAGGAAAAACCCCCAAAAAACCAATTTTTTTTCGGGGCTTTTTTAACCCTTTTGGGGTCGTTTTTTAGAAAAAGTTTTTAATTCCCCGGGCCCCCTTTTTAAAAAGGTTTTTTCCCGGGGAATTTCGTTTTGTTTCCCGGAAGGCCCCTTCCTTCCAAAAAAACACAAAAGGGCCCAAAATTTTTTTTACAAAATAAAAAAAAAATTTTTTTTTTAAAATTTTTTTTAAAAAATAAATTTTTTTGGGGGTTTACCCCCCAAAAATTTTTTTTTAATTTTTTTGGGGAAAATTTAAAAAAACAAATTTAAAATTTTTCAATTTAAAAAAAAAAAACCTTTTTTAAAAATTTTTTTAAAAAGGGTTTTTTTTCAAAGGCAAAAAAATTCATTTTTTGCCCCCAAAATGTTTTTTAAACAAAAAAAACCCCTTAATTTAAAAAATTTTTTTTAGTTTTTTTTCCCCTTTTTTGGGAAATTTTAAATTTTCCATGTAAAAAAGGGGAACAAAAAAAAGGGCGAAAAAGGGGAAAAAGGTTTTTGGGCCCCAAAAAATTTTTTTTGTTTTTATTCCCCCCTTTAAAAAAAAAGGACCAAAAAATTTGGGGTTTTTAAAATTTTATTTTTTAAAAAAAAATAAAAATTTCCCCAAAAGGCCTACAAATTTGGGAAAAGGGGGAAAAAAATTTCCCCTTTTTAAAAGCTTTTTGGGTTTTGGGTTTTTTAATTAAAAACATTTTTTCGTTTGGGAAAAAATTTTTTTTTTTTTCCCAAAAAATTTTTTAATTTGGGGAAAAGCCAAAAAAAAAAATTTTTAAAACCCCAAATTTTTTTAAATTTTTTTTTCTTAAATTTTTTTTTTTTTTTAAAATTCGGGGAAAAAAAAAAAAAAAAAAAATAAAATTTAAACCAAAAAAAAAATTTAAAATTTTTTTAAAGGGGTTTAAAATTTTTTTTCTGTTTTTTGAAAAATAAGCCGATCTTAAAAACCAAAAACCCCCTTTTTTTAAAAGGTTTTCTTAAAAACCCCAAAAAATTTTGCAATTTTTTAAAAAAAAATTTATTTTTTTTTGGGGCTTTTTTAGGCCCTTTTAAAAAAACCAAAATTTATATGCCCCTTTACCTTTGAAATTTTTTTTTTTTAATTTTTTTTTTTTTCTTGGAAATTTAAAAAAAAAAAAAAAAAACTAAAAAGGTTGGGGGGAAAATTTTACGGGGAAAAAAAAACCCAAAAAAAAAAAAAGGGCCCCCAACAAAAATTTTGGGTTAAGAAAGGGGTTAAAATTTTTTTCCCCCAAAATTTTTTTTAAAAAATTTGCCCCCTTTTAAAAAAGGGGGGGAAAAAACCCCAATTTAAAATTTTTTTAAAAAAAGGGGAAACCCCCCTATTTTGTGCGTATAGTCTTGAAAATTTTTTATGCAACAAAAAAAATTTTCTTTTTCATTTTTAAAAAAAAGGGGGTTTTTTTCTTTTTCCAAAACCTTTTTTTCACCATTTTTTTGGGTTTAAAATTTAAACCCCTTTCCCTTGCCAAAAGTTTTTTTACGCCAATTAAAAAATTTTCATTTTTTTTTAAAGGGTTTTTTCCCAAAAAAAAATGCAAAAAACCCTTTTAAAACGGACCCCAAAAAACAGGTTTTTTTCCCTTTTTTTATTTTAAAAACGCCCCCCCTAGGGGGAAAAAAAAAAAGGGCAAAAATGAAAAATTTTTTTAAAGTAAGGTTTTAAATTTTAAAATGGGAAAAAACGGGAAAAAAAATTTTAAAATTTTGCCTTTTTTCTATCATGGGATATGCCGTTAAAAAAAAGGGGAAAAAAAAAATAAAAAAAAAAAAAAAAAAAAAAAAAAAAAAAAAAAAAAAAAAAAAACAGAAAAAAACAATAGGTTTTCGCCCAGCGATGCGAAAACCTAAAAAAATAATAAAAATAAAACAGAAGAAGAACAATAGGTTTTCGCAAGCGATGCGAAAACCTAAAAACTAGAACCGCAAGCGGTATCTCGGTTTTCGCTTTTAACCTAATCAACTTGAACACTTTATTTCAACTCAGCCACAATTTTCAATATGAAACAGAATGAAAAGGTTTTTGAAGACCTACTCTCATTTGCACAGTTTTTTTTTTTTTTTTTTGCAATGTTAGAACATTCAAACTCTTCTAGCGCCAATATTTTCCCATACCCTGTCCCTTGAACTCCATCACATTCTGTGGTGCAGTCAACAAGGAACAAAATGCTGAAAACCGCATTTCAATCAGACTTTAACATTTTGAGTTATAAGCAAAAGAGTGATTTTAAGCAAAACGCCCTCTAGCGGCAAAATGAGAAAGAAAATTGATTAAAACAGCAAATAGTTCAAACAAGTAAATAAGTCGTACTAGTCAAACCTTTTATTCTTATGTATCAGAATTTGAAGCATAAAACCTGATTTACAATTATTCCAAAAAAGGATCAAACTTTGGACTGCCGTATAATGACCAAATAAAGTCTGATCTTCAAAAAGTAAACATTACTGGAAAGAGCTCTTTATGAACTAAAACTTTTGTTCATATACTCTCAATGAAATATTTTTAGTTTTGGAGCTATTTGTGGCCGAATAAAAACACAATAATCGTAATATGACCTTGACCTTTTCAATTCTTTTTTATTTTTTGAATTGTGAGGCCCTTTCAAACATGACAATACATATCGTGTGAAAATTTCATGAAGAATGAACAGAAAATAAAGTCAGGAGCGACAAAAACATGTTTTTGAAATTTTAATTTTTCCTAAAATTTAGTGAAGTTTGACCGTTTCTAGAGGACAAACCACGCATTTCCTTAATTCGCCATCCCATATATTTTGTGTGTATACGTCTTTTAAATGGTATGCCGCAGACGGAATTCTTCTATCTGATCTCTAACAAAAACGGATAGGTTTTTCGTAGACCTACCTTCATTTGCACAGTTTGTTTTTTTTTGGTTTTTTTTGCAAGGTTCGAACATTCAACCTTCCGTAGCTCAAAAGCTTTCAGCCACACGGACCCTCGAATCCTATCATATGTTATTAGGCTATCAACAGGGAACAGAATGCAAAAAAAACGCATTCGAATCGGACTTCAACTTTTTGAGTAATAAGCAAAAGAATGATTTCAAGAAAAGCGACCCCTAGCGGCAAAATGAGAAAGAAAATTGATTAAAATTTTACAGTTAGGTACCTAGCAAAGCAGCAAATAGTTCAATCAAGTATAGTAACGTTAGTCGCACAAGTCGAACTTTTTATTCTTATGTATCAGAATTTGAAGCATAAAACCTGATTTACAATTATTCCAAAAAAGGATCTAACGTTGGACTGTCGTATAATGACCAAATCAAGTCCGATCTTCAAAAACTAAACATCACTGGAAAGAGCTCTTTAAGAACTAAAACTTTTGTTTATATACTCCAAGAAATATTTTTAGTTTTGGAGCTATTTGGGGCCGAATAAAAACACAATAATCGTAATATGACCTTGACCTTTTTAATTCTTTTTTATTTTTTGAATTGTGAGGCCCTTTCAAGCATAACAATACATATCGTGTGAAAATTTCATGAAGAATGAATCAAGCAGAGGCGAAAACCTAAAAAAAAAAAAAAAATAAAACAGAAGAAGAACAATAGGTTTTCGCACTGCGAGGTGCGAAAACCTAATAAGAAGAAAAAACATAACAAACCCACCAGGACTTTCTGCTTGAGGCAGAAAGCCCTTATAAAAATAATAAACATAACAAACCCTATACGTTTTCCGCAGGTTTGCGGAAAGCCGTAATGAATCAGCTGTTTCAGTGTACTGATTTAGGCAGATAAAATGCATACCATTGTACACCTAGTAATAACGATTGAAAGGGGGACTGAATAGAATGTCATTCATTGATGAACTTTATTCAATACATAGTCTGCCATTTCTCAAACATAACCTTGAGCTGACGATTGGCGCGAGATTAAACCTACAATTACATGCATAACAAAAATCTCGTTATACTTGAATAATAATACTTGCTTTAGTCTTTTTTCAATGTGTTTCACTGCTTCGTTGCCCTATAAAGGATGAATAAACTGGTATCGTAATGTATATCAAGATAACCCGCACGTATTGCATGATCATGTAAAACGTTTTAATGGATATGAATATTACACCCATAATAATAATGACCAAACCTTACAACTAGATTTTTTAATCCAATCCCCTGATAAAAGTTTTTTTTCTGTAAAATAATGCATTGTGTCCTGTGGTTGTTATCTTGATGCTGCTTCTATATTAATGATTATTCAAAACTTTGGGGAAAATAGTTTATTTTATTTGAACATTTCTTTTTGTTCCATTAAAAGTGGATGCAGTGGTTCAATGGTAATGTGCCCGAATGTGATCATGAAGGTTTTGGTTTCTTTCGAACCCCGTTGGGCAAAAGTTGTCATGATCTTCACAAACGCAAAGTACTGGTCCAACCCAGGAAATGTCGAGAGGAATTTGTAGAAGTTGTAAGAAACTTGTTTCCCGATCGACGTAAAATAGATAAGTTAAAAAGTTAAAGTAAATGATACCCCCAATAGTACTTTATATCAAATTTATTCAATAATAAGAGTATATTAGAACCGCAAGCGGTATCTCGGTTTTCGCTTTTAACCTATTCAACTTGAACACTTTGTTTCAACTCAGCCACAATTTTCTATATGAAACAGAAATATTTTCCTTTACCCTATACTTTGAAATCCATCACATTCTGTGGTGCTGTCAACAAGGAACAAAATGCTGAAAACCGCATTTCAATCAGACTTTAACGTTTTGAGTTTACTTATAAGCAAAAGAGTGATTTTAAGCAAAACGCCCTCAGGCGGCAAAATGAGAAACAAAATTGATAAAAAATTTTACAATTAGGTACCTAGAAATGCACAAAATAGTTCAAACAAGTATATAAGTCGCACTAGTCGAACATTCTTTTTCTCATATATCACAATTTGAAGCATAAAAACTGATTAACAATTATTCCAAAAAATGATCAAACTTTGGACTGCTGTATAATGACCAAATCAAGTTCGATCTTCAAAAACTAAACATCACTAGTAAAGGCTCTTTAAGAACTAAAACCTTTGTTCATATACTCTCAATAAAATATTTTTAGTTTTGGAGCTATTTGTGGCCGAATAAAAACACAATTATCGTAATATGACCTTGACCTTTTCAATGTTTTTTTTTTAACTTTTTAATTGTGAGGCCCTTTCAAACTTAACAAAACATAACGTGCGAAAATTTCATGACGAATCAACAAAAAGAAAGTCAGGGGGGACAAAAAACATGTTTTTGGAATTTCGATTTTTCCTAAATTTAAGTGAAGGTTGACCGTTTCTAGAGGACAAACCACGCATTTCTTAAATTCGCCACCCCATATATTTTGTGTGTATACATCTTTCAAATGGTATGCAGGAGACGGAATTCTTCTATCTGATCTCTAACAAAAACGGATAGGTTTTTCGTAGACCTACCCTCATTTGCACAGTTTTTTTGCGAGGTTCGAACATTCAACCTTCCGTATCTCAAAAGTTTTCAGCCACACGGACCCTCGAATCCTATCATATGTTATTAGGCTATCAACAGGGAACAGAATGCAAAAAAAACGCATTCGAATCGGACTTCAACTTTTTGAATTTTAGACAAAAGAATGATTTAAAAAAAATGCCCCCTAGCGGCAAAATGAGAAAGAAAATTGATCAAAATTTTACCATTAGGTACCTAGCAAAGCAGCAAATAGTTCAATCAAGTATACTAGTCGCACAAGTCAAACTTTTTATTCTTATATATCGGAATTTGAAGCATAAAACCTGATTTACAATTACATGTATTACAAAAAAGGATCAAACTTTGGACTGCTGTATAATGACCAAATCAAGTTCGATCTTCAAAAACTAAACATCACTAGTAAAGGCTCTTTAAGAACTAAAACTTTTGTTCATATACTCTCAATGAAATATTTTTAGTTTTGGAGCTATTTGTGGCCGAATAAAAACACAATAATCGTTTCACGTTGCCGTAGACTGAATAAATTGATGCTAACAATTGTTTTGTGTCAAAAAACATTCAATAAACACTTAATTTTAAAAGAAATCAAACATGTGCAATAATAAACAAAATCCGATTAATCCACGCCTTCTGTTTGCAGTGAAACAATCACACATGCGCACTTCAAATGGTGTAGTTATAGAAGAATATCAGTATGTCAGGGATAGTGTACTGAACACCTCCACCTCTCTCTCTCTCTCTCTCTCTCTCTCTCAGCATTTCTTTTCTGATCAGTCAGAATTTTTGTTTTTCAGCCATAACTCAACTGATTCAAACCCGATCATCAAATGCTGAAAGGTCTTTCAAAGCACAACATATTATATGTTTAGTGTCTCGATAGAATATTATCGTTTAAGAGATATTTAAGGCCAAAGAAAAAAAACGATAATTGAAATATGACAATGACCGTTGCTTTTTTTCTGGAAACGGAAGTAATTTTGAGCCATAGGATCTAATGCTGCACCTTCAACCAAAATTTCATGCAAATTAAACAAAATGTTAGGCCTATAGGCCGTAAAACCCGTTTAATTTCAGTACAAAAAAGTGTTTAGGACTTGTAACGTCACATGACGACATATAACGTTCATCTTCTCAAAATGAAAAAAAAATAAAAAATACGTACTGACTTATATTCAGTCCAAATATCAGCTTCTAACTCATCTGGAAGCGATGTTATTCGTATTTCAAATTTGACGTCAATGGTTCGAATACTTGATTCGCCATAGAACCTTTGCCTTTTTGAATATGGAAAAACGGACACCGGGATGCACAACTTGAACGTTACATACACATTCTGTGACATTTTGATGAACCTCGGTCCGAATATAATGGCTATAGACCGCGTAATATCTTTTGTAGACAACGTCAAGTTTGACATTATATGACGACTTGGGCATAAGAAAATCAGTGATATGAAATATAAAGTATCTTAAATATATGCCATAAATTTTTCATGTCCTTGGAATCCTTGCAACATACAGAAATTAACCCGTGGAAATAAAAAATTATTTTGACCTCATGACGTCATATGAAAATGACGTTCCTCCTTACAGAATAGAAAGAAGTCTTAAAGACTATATGCAGTGTAAATATCAGCTTTCTAACTCATCTGGTAGCTATTTTATACGTATTTGAAATTTGACGTCAATGGTTCGAATATTGGATTCGCCAGTGAACCATATACAGTGGTCACGTGATTCCTCAATGTAGCGATTCATTGAATACCGGCGATGATTCGAGCTACAAGCCCGGTCCCTTGATTTAGCCCTTCAAAGTCTATATAAATTTATGAGCGATTCTTTAAACATGCCATTTTGCATTCTTCGAGCTCCGTCCTTGGTCCCTAGATAGTATATCCGATATATTTTCTTTGCGATTCCTCGAGGTCGATATCAAAACCTACCTTTATCTCATTGACAACCATACTCCGGCCCTATTACCATCTGTCCCTGTAATTAACACCTTGGTCAAGATGGTTTTCTATTTGTTTTCACACATCGTCATTATTCAAGAGTACATAAGTGAATCGTTATATCAACTCAACTCAGCTCAACTCAATTTATTAGGCAAATCGGCAATACAATATGCCATTGGCCGAACACATATAAACGGTACATGCAAACATGGCTAATATGTAATACATTATGATACATACAAAACGACACAAATACAATAAAATTAAAAAACAAAAAAAATTATAATTTAATTAATTAAAAACTGATTCCTTTCAATAAACGCATTTTTTTATATATATTTTGCAATGTTTAACTGAACTTTAACAGATTTTTTTGACAAAATATATATGAATTTATTAACAGTTGGAAAACTTGAAAAAATAGATAGATACTTATTTCGAATATTCCTGTATCTTGGACAAATTAATAACATATGAAACTCTGATTCTATTTAATTTTGAGTACAATGAACACATATTCTATCTAAATTGTTTTTTAGAATATCATTTTGTATATTTGTGAGATAAGATTCCATGCCAAATTCTTCCTTATATTTGCTGTAATATTTAGCCTACTTGAATTAGTTATGCCACTTTTCCATTTCTGTTTATACTGATCAATTAATCGTTCCCGAATAGCTGGATAGAATGTCATATCAATATGTTCGTTGTACCATAAATGTGAAAGTCCTAAATTATCTAACTGTTGTTTAATTCTAAATGCCCATGATTTATTTTATTTTGATTGGTTATTACGGCATTGTGAATAAAACGCCTCTCTCATTGTGAGAATGTTACTTGATCTTACTTTAAGCCATTATCGAAGGGATCTTTGGACAGCATCACTGATAACGGTATTCTTCCTAACTCGCCTAATACTGCTTGATTCATTGTGCTTTTATTTACACCTAGGATTATTTTACAGAACCTTATATGCAAGCTATTAACCCTCATCAAAGTTAAATATTCCCCACAACTCTGAACAATAAAGTATAATTGGTGTGATAAATTTATCAAATAATGATAATTTAGTTTTAATATCAAGAGAAACCTTTTTGAATAATGATAAGAGATTATTCATTGCTCTAGAAGCTTGATCATTTAATGCTTTTACGGCTGCTCTTAAATTTCCAGTTTTAACAAATTTTACACCCAAATAATAGAAACAATCTACTTCCTCAACTTTCACACTATTTATAAACCATTCAAAATTATTCTTCTGACGGCGTTTTTCAAAAATGCAAATTTTAGTTTTATTTACATTGATAGTTAGACCGAATCTGGTTGAATAATTATAAATATTGTTTAATTGTTCTTGGAGACTTTGCTTATCTGTTGTGAAGAGAGCTATATCATCGGCGAATAGTAAAAGATATATCGACAATTGATTTAAATCTGCCCCAGTAAAATCGCCATTCTTTAAACAGTCACTTATTTCATTCATGAAAAATAAAAATAAAATCGGTGATAGGGGCTCGCCTTGCTTCAAGCCGAGTGCGATATCAAAGTAATCTGACACACTACCGTTATTTGATGTTTTTACACAAGACGAAACTCGACTGTGTAGTTTTACCCACAATGCATCATCAAAACACGACTTGTAATCAATAAAATCACAGTAAAGTTTTTTATTGTTCGATACAATTCGCTGTATAATACTATGTAGAATAAACGCACAGTCAACTGTACTTCGTTTGTCACGGAAACCAAATTGAATATCATTGAGTATATGCTCCTTTTCGCTCCAAGTATTGAGACGGTTTCTTAAACACAATGAGAATATTTTAGCCATCGAATTTATTAATGAAATGCCACGATAATTAGCGGGATTATTTATGTCTCCTTTCTTAAATATCGGAACAATAATACTTTTTGTCAGGATATATACCAGTTTCATAAATTTTATTAAATATTTTACACAAATATGGAGCAATAAAATGTTTTGTATCTATACATAAATCAGGTAAAACCGAGTCGGTACCTGCACTTTTGTTTCTTTTCATAGAAGAAATAGTTTTTATAATTTCATCTTCACAGAATAGTTTATCTAAATCCTCGACACTTATGACAGATTTATTATTCACGCTAGCAAAAGAATTGTTTATGTCCGTATCACTTTTAAACAGATTTGAGAAATGATCGACAAAATCATGTTCGGGTATATTCTTACTTTTGGAACTATTGTTATTTTTTAACTCATTAATATATTTCCGTAATTTTCTAGGATTATTTTTATCTAGTTGTGCAGTACTTTGACGTTGTTTAATATTAAACAAATATTTTTTTTTGTTTGAAAATATATTTCTTTGTTCGATCATATATAATTTATTTTCATTTGTTGGGATTGATTTAAAAACACGTTTACTGTTGAAAAATTCACCTTAGCCTGGTGACACTCCTGGTCAAACCAAGGTACTTTATATGCACATTTATAATTACTTGCCACACGTTTTCTCTGACCGAAATTTTCAAAGGAAACTTTTGATAGAAAATTGGAAAATGCATTAATACAATCATCAGTATTAATAATGTCAGCTAAAAAATCATCAGTTATAGAATCTAGTGAATCTTTTCTTTCATTTAACACAGCACTGAACTGTTGAACACGTTCACTATCCCAGCATACTTTATCTACATACACACTGTCATTAATGTTTTCTGAAATAACATTATTACACTTTAATTTTAAAACAAGCAAGCAATGATCCGAGAACTAGGTTATATCATTAACCCGAAAATCAGAAATATTTTCAAAATTATTTACATTTGTAACAACATAGTCTACTACGCTCAACCCAGCATTACGGATATCCGTAGAATAACAAGTGAAACAGCCAGGTTTTAGCCTACCATTTACTATAAACATATCGTTGTTTTTACATAAATCTAATAACTTATTTCCGAAAGAATTTATCATTTTGTCGCTGGATTTTCTATACGTAAACTGGCCATTTTCAAAATCAAAATCAGGCAAATTTACAAATCTATGCAAGCCTAAATTATCAATAAACTCCTGTTTTTCCCCGACCCGAGCATTAAAGTCCCCCGTTATATAAATATCTCCCAAATCGCGATACAATATAATACAATATAACATCCTCATTCAGTATTTGAAACATATCACATTCAAAGAGATTTCAGCGCGTTTTTTTTATACAATGCAGAGTTTTCAGGTGGAATATAGCACAGACAAATGTATACATCCTTGTTAAAACCAAAGTGTTGCTTCAATAATTTCAACCATATAATACCACGGTTGTCATTCTTTACTAACTGTATTTTATCAGTAAAATAGTCCCTGTATTATATACTTAAGCCACCGCTATCTCTTTTGGCTTTTTTACTACATTTAGGACGATGACAATTTATAACACTGAATCCTTTATTTTGAAAATTTGTTTTTTTTGAAAACCAAGTCTCTGTAAATAATGAAAAATCATACTGAATTACTGTATTTAAAAAATCTTCATCATATATTTTGTTGCCAAGCCCTCTAACATTCCACACGGAAAAAAACAAAGTTGCCGACTGCCATTGTCCTATAAAACGGCATCTCCACGTGCACTTACGTCACTGGCTGTGATACCTCGACCATCGATGTACAGTTTGTCGAAAGACATTGTTGCTTTTTTCCCTCGATCACGTGCCTTTTGCATGATGGGATAAAGAATTTGTCTGCGATCTTTCATCTCCTTAGGGTACTGATCCGCAACTCGGTATGTGCTTCCCTTCCAGTTTGAGTACGCGCTTTGTTTGCTTTTGTGAGCAACATACCGGCCAATGCGATGTGCTCTGTCAATTTTGATCTCACGTGTATCGCTAATTTTCAAGTTGTCAACAAAGAAAGTTTAGATTTTT
Organism: Solen grandis; assembly: GCA_021229015.1. Taxonomy (NCBI): domain Eukaryota; kingdom Metazoa; phylum Mollusca; class Bivalvia; order Adapedonta; family Solenidae; genus Solen; species Solen grandis. The sequence goes on from CM037789.1 coordinate 11,062,935, forward strand.
TCAACACAATTTTCATTACGCCGTTCTTCAAAACTATCACACTCTGATATATTGAAAAGGAGAAGGTTATCCCTCATCGATCCCTTATCGATCTTGCTTGCAAATCAATCGCCTCCTCGTTGAGACGCGATGTATGTTCATTTAAAGACTTAATCTCAGCACATAATTTCTCATTTTTCAACTTTCAACACGGCCATGTAAAACGTATTTTTGCACCTACCGATCATGTAACAAACTGTGACGGGGACGAGGACGCACACTTCAAAAATTAAAATTATGTGCGTTTCGTCGGACGTATGCATATTTGATACATTGAAACTCAAATTATCATGGCTAATGATTTGTCTGCACCGTTTACTCAGTTCAACTTCATAATGTTTTCATAATGGGTTTTCCCCATGCGCTTTGCGACTAGCCTGTTGATGTGCAACATGCTTTGCTTTTGCCGACATATCATAATCCCTACTGGGACCCATGTTTACATGAACTGAAATACACACGCGTGTGTATATATTCTCCAAATCACCTGTCACATGCATTTGATTGACAGATCAGCCAAGGGCGTATTGAATTTCATCACAACATCCATGCATCACTAATTCTTGACCGTGATGCGCCATGTTTGTGTTGGTAATAATTAGGGCTTTCTGCCTGAAGCAGAAAGATCTATTGGGTTTGTTATGTTTTTTCTTATTGTTTTATTCTACTTTTTTCTTCCTTTTGAGGTTCAAATTAAAACAGATTACCGAGAAGGCAACAGCATGAAATTTAAACAGTATGCCCAATGATTATGGCGCTTTTGAGTGCAGCAATTTTTTTCTTCATGTGATGTCACGTGACGTCAGGGTTAAAAAAAGCTTCCAAAGCTTGTACGCGCTCTACAGCCGTCATTTCCTGACCAATTGACTTGATTTTTTCACAGAATATATGGATTGCGATTTAGTTATGCAGGATTATATACATTTTGCAACATTCAAAAAGACCAAGGATCTATGGCTGAAGCAAGTTTCGAACTTTGGACCTGAAAATGTATTTAAGTATTGCGAAGCTTTCATATAAGCTAGAAACTTATCATTTGGACAGAACATGATGCAATGCGGTTCTAATGGTATGCAGGTCTTAATGATCTAACCATTAATTATAAAGTTATTTGTCGAAGGGCAATAGTTGACATGAACATCTTTTTGCCGATTTTTGCCGTTTTCTTGAAAAATAACTTTCTAAATCTCGAAAACCGTAAGAGAAAAGTTGAAACCAATCACATGACCTTGTGAAAACTCTTGACGCCACAGTTTTGGCCCAATCTCCATGACAGCTGGTCAGGGTATTTGTCTACATGATATCTTGGATGAGCTCGAAATTGGTCATTTGGGGCCAAAACCTAGGTCACCAGGTCAAATCTTTGAAAACACTTGTGAACACTCTAGAGGCAATAGTTTTAGCCCAATCTTCATTAGATTTGGTCAGGATGTTTGTCTGCATAATATCTTGGATTAAAAAAAAGTGGGGTCAAAAACTAGGCCAAAAATGGGTCATGTGGGGTCAAAAACTAGGTCACCAGGTCAAATATCAATAAAACCTTGTGAACATGCTTGAGGCCACATTTTTGGCCCAATCTTTATGAAATTTTGTCAGGATGTTCGTCTATATGCTATGACGGATGAGATGAGAAATTGGGTTATGTTGGGTAAAAAAAAAGTTTGGGCCAGATCTTCATGAAATTTGGTAAGGATGTTTGTCTACATGATATCTTGGGTGAGTTTGAAATCAGGTCACGTGGGATCAAAAACTAGGTCACTTAGTCAAATGTTAGAAAAACACTTTAGATGCCACATTTTTCGTCATCATGCCTAACACAGCAATCCTACTCAGGTGAGCGACACATGGCCATCTTGTCCCTCTTGTTTAAAATAACATAAGAAACAATATTATAGCATGATGCAATGCGTTTCTAATGGTATGCAGATCTTAATGCTCGGACCATTAATTATCAAGTTATTTGTCGAAAGGTAGTAATTGACATGAACATCTTTTTGCCGATTATTGCCTTTCTTTTGGAGGAATAACTTTCTATTTCTCAAAATCCTTAACAGATATGTTTAAACATGAAGTAGGTGAATGTTTGAATTCAGAAGACCTTTCTAACGGTACCTAGGTTTTTAAAATCGGACATCAGATAAGGAAGTAACATGAAAAATAAGAATTCATTAAAACCCGTTTTCCTTGTGCTTCTGCAGTTGATCCCACATATAATTCCAAATTTTATTTCTGTTACATAAAAGGTATAATGTGACACAGTAATTTATTTTAATGCTCTGTGCCCTCTTCAATTCAGCAAGAATATTCAATCAAAATATAATAACTAAATGATTTATCTTTTTGGCATGTAAAAACGGACTAGTGATACTTCATTCCCTTGTAGAACACAAGTTTGAGTATTATTGTAGTCTTTTTAAAGATGGTTCTAAAAAAGCTAGCATTATGAAATCATAACTGAAAACAAAGTCACATATTCCCGTTTGAATGCATTGACTTTAAAATCTAAATCATGTCATATGACGTCACAGATTTCATATGCTATTTATATAAGTTTGCACTCTACAGCTGTGAATTCGGAACGGATTTTCTTCATTTCTTTTGAAGATGGTGTATGTCAGAATAGTTAAAGAGTATGATCAGGATTGATATGGTTTGCAGTGCAGAAAACCCTTTCTTTTGTCCAGAACAAAAGAAGTCTAGGTCTTATTATTCTTTTCTTCTTTTCTACGCCTTAATTTCTATATGCTGTAAGAGCCACAGGACCATGACAATTTGATGGGATACACTTCAGATGATGAAATTTTGACGTCAATGATTTTTATATGCCTATGACGTCATACTTGACGTTGTCTACAAAAGTTTGTTCGCGGTCTACATCCATTATTTCTAGACCGATTTTCATCATAATATCATCATAATATCACATACTGTTTATGTTACATTCTAGTTGTGCATCCCGGTATCCGTTTTTCAAAATTCGAAAAGGCAAAAGTTCGAACTATTGACGTCAAATTTCAAATACCTATAAACTCGCTTCCAGATGAATTACGGAGATGATTTTTAGATATATTGTTAGTCTTCAAATGTGTTTTACATTCTGTGAAGATGAACGTCATTTGACGTCATATGACGTCATAAGCTGAAAAATAATTTCTGATTTCTATGTGTTAACTTCTATTTGTTGCAAACGTTCGAGCACCTTGAAATTTCACGCTTTTTTTTTACGCTCTAGTTGTGCATCCTGCTTTTTCCAAATTCGAAAGACAATGGTTTTATGGCGAATCCAAGATTTGAACCATTGACGTAAAATTTATAACACCTAAAAATCGCTTTTAGATGAGTAAGAAAGCTGATACATGTATATGGACAGATTATAAGTCTCCAAGTGTGTTTTACATTTTGTGAATATGAATGTCATTCGACGGCGTATGACGTCAAAAGGTCAAACAGAATTTTTGATATATACGCGTTAATTTATATATGTTGTAGTGTTTCAAAGACCATGAAAATAAATAAGCGTATGCAGCAAATGGTGAACTTTTGAATGCAATGAATGCCATATTCATGTGATTTCAAATAACGTCAGATTAGATGTCAAGACAAAAAGTTTGTATTTGGTCTAAAGCCATTATTTCTGGACCGATTTCCATCAAAATGTCACAGAATGTGTATGCCACGTTATAGTTATATATCCAGGTGTCCGTTTTTCCAAATTCATAAAGGCAAAGGTTCTATGGCGAATCCAAGATTCGAACCATTGACGTCAAAGTTCAGATACGTATTAAAATCGCTTCCAGATGAGTTAGAAAGCTGATATTTATTAGTTTCTATGACTTATTTCTATTCTGTAATGATGAACGTCATTTAACGTCATATGACGTTATACGGTCAAAAAGAATTTCTTATATCTACGCGTTAATTTTTATATATGGCAAAGATCCCAGGGGAATGAAAAATAATGGCATACATTTAAGATACTGCATATTTCATTTCATTGATTTTCTTATGACTATGACGTCATATGACGTCAAACTTGACGTCTTCTACAAAAGATTGTACGACGTCATACTTGACGTTGTCTAAAAATTGTTTGTACTTTCTAGTTATGCATCCAGGTGTCCGTTTTTCCAATTTAATAAAGACGAAGATTCAATGGCGAATCAAATATTCGAACCATTGACGTCAAATTTCAAATACCTATAAAATCGCTTCCAGATAAGAGAGAAAGTTGCTATTTGGACTGAATATTAGACTCCAAGTGTGTTTTACATCCTGAGAGGATGAACGTCATTTGACGTCATATGACGTCATAAGGTGAAAATAATTTCTTATTTCTGCGTGTTAATTTCTATTTGTTGCAAACGTCCGAGTACCATGAATATTTAACAGCATATGCTTGACATAGTTCTTTTTCCATATCATAGATTTTCATTTGCCTTTGGCGTGTTTTGACGTCAAACTTGACGTCGTCTAAAAAAGTTTGTATGCGGTCTATAGCCATTATATCTTGACTGATTTCCATGAAAATTTCACAGAATGAATAGGTTACGTTTAAGTTGTGCATCCCGGTGTCCATTTTTCCAAATTCGAATGGCAAATGTCCTATGGCGAATCCAAGATTCGAACCATTGACGTCAAGTTTCAAATGGATAAAAAATCGCTTCCCGAAGCGTAAGGAAGCTGATATTTAAAATGAATATAAGTCTCTAAGAGTCATTTACATTCTGTGAAGATGAACGTCATTTGATGTCATATGACGTCATCCGGGCCAAAATTTCTTTTTTCTACGCGTATTTTTTCATATATTGAAAAGGGGCCAGGACCATGAAAATTCAAAGGCATATACCTCAGATATTGACATTTATATTTCATTGGTTTCATATGCCTATGACGTCATATGACGTCAAACGTTACATTGTGTATAAAAGGTTGTACGCAATCTACAGCCAGTATTTCTGGACCGATTTTCATCCAGTTTTCACAGAGTGTATATTTTACATTCTAGTTCTATGGTTCTATGGCGAATCCAAGATTCGAACCATTCACGTCAAATTTCAAATATGAATAAAATCGCTACCAGATGAGTTAGAAAGCTGATTCTTACAATAAATATAGTATCTAAGACTTATGTCATATGACGTCAAATGACGTCAAAATAATGTCTTGTATCCACGGGTTAATATCTATATGTTGCAAGGATCCCGGGGGAATGAAAAATTAATGGCATATATTTAAGATACTTTATATTTCATATCATTGATTTTCTTATGCCTATGACGTCATATAACGTCAAACTTGACGTTTTCTACAAAAGATTTTACGCGGTCTACAGCCATTATATTTGGACCGAAATTCATCAAAATTTCACAGAATGTGTATGTTACGTTTTAGTTTTGCATCCCAGTGTCCGTTTTTCCATATTTATAAAGGCAAGGTTCTATGGCGAATCCAATATTCGAACCATTGACGTCAAATTTCAAATACGAATAACATCGCTTCCAGGTGAGTTGGAAGGCTGATATTTGGACTGAATATAAGTCAGTACGTATTCTTTGCATTCTGATAAGATGAACGTCATATGTTGTCATGTGACGTTACAAGTCTTAAACACCTTTTGTACTGAAATTAAACGGGTTTTACGGCCTAAAGTCCTTATTTTTTGTTTAATTTGCATGAAAGTTTGACTGAAGGGTGCAGCATTAGATCCTATGGCGCAATATTACTTCCGTTTCCAGAAAAAAAAGCAACGGTCAAGGTCATAGGTCAATTAGCGTTTTGTTTTTGTTTTTCTTTGGCCTTAAATATCTCTAACACGATGATTTACTATCGAGATGCTATACATATAATTTGTAGTGCTTTGAAAGACATTTCAGATTTTAATGATCGGGGTTGAATCAGTTGAGTTATGGCTGAAAAACAAAAATTCTCTTACCCCCAGTGCGCTTAACAGTTTATATCTCGAATATGTTTGATTTTCGAAAATATAAATATGATTATTATTTGTAGGGCAATGTTTGGTTTTCTTTTGATGCTTTAAGTTTTACGATTGACCTAAGAATCATGGAGTAATGCAAATAACAATATTTGTGCATGTTACCTTATGATAGACCCAAACCTATTGCAATCGGATTGAATGGATATTCAAGACATTTCTTTTGGTAACTAGATTACTGAAATTGATCAACTTGTAAGAAAATTATGTCAAAATAAGAATTGATGTTAAGTTAATATTGACATGCGATATAAAGCTCTTACGTTTGACAAAGCTAGCAGAAAGCCCTATAATTCGTATCAACGAATGAAATCTATTGTTTATTTCTGTTTTGTAAATTATGTCTCCGTCAATAAATAAAATATGAATTGAATTGAAATTAACAAAATGTTATTATTAATAAAGAATCAACATACAGTAATTTAATCAATTTATATATTTTTGTCTCAAATCGTTCTTGTTTATTTCATCAACTGACTGATCGGAAAGAAATGCTGAGAGAGTGAGAGAGGTGGGGGTGTTCGGTACACTCTCCCTGACATACTGATATTCTTCTATACCACTTGAAGTGCGCATGTGTGATTTATTTCACTGCAAGCAGAAGGCGTGGATTAATCGGATTTTGTTTATTATTGCAAAAGTTTGATTTCTTTTAAAATTTAGTGTTTATTGAATGGTTTTTGACACAAAACGATTGTTAGTTCCAATTTATTCAGTTTACGGCAACGTGAAATGCGTGTCATGTGTTATTAACGAAAAGAATATCAAGTCACCGATTCTGATCTCCACTCAGTTTTAGGTAGTTTTGACATGGTGCACAGAGGCATGACAACCTGTACCTAAAAAAAGCATGTCGCACCGAGCGGCTCATTGTTTGCACTAATACATGTACTAAAACCACTGTATAGACATTGAGCAAATGAATCGATGCGTGCAAACTCTAGAGTAGTTTAATATGTCAATAAACAATGAATGGACTTTGCAAAGCTAGACGGCAGACAGTAACGGACATTATTCATATCGGGACAATGTATTTACATAGTGTGTGCATATTTGTAATTTCCAGGGACTTCAATGGAGACCAGGTTACAAAACGCAATAAAGGCATTATTGATAAAAATTCTCGCCAGTGGTACAAACAAATTATGCAATCAATTTCAAATTATGCACACACAAGTATTTGCAGCGTGCAAGGACACATAAATAGAAATGACAGGAAATTTACCAGTACCCGAGCATTTAGTATGACATGACATAATAAATACTCTTATTATTGAATAAATTGGATATAAATTACTATTGGGGATATCATTTACTTTAACTTGTTAACTTATCTATTTTACCTCGATCGGGAAGCAAGTTTCTTACAACTTATACTAATTCCTCTCGACATTTCCTGGGGTGGACCAGTACTTTGCGTTTGTGAAGGTCATGACAACTTATGTCCCAACGGTGTTCAAAAGAAATAAAAACATTCATGATCACATTCGAGCACATTACCATTGCACCCACTGCATCCACTTCAAAGGGAACAAAAAAAAATGTTCAAATAAAATAAACTATTTTCCCGAAAGTTTTGAATTATCATTAACATAGAAGCAGCATCAAGATAACAACCACAGGACACAATGCATTATTTTACAGAAAAACTTTTATCAGGAGATTGGATTAAAAATTTGGTTATAAGGTTTGGTCATTATAATTATGGGTGTAATATTCAAATCCATTAAAACGTCACTCTAAGATATATATATTAAACTGAACAGGAAATTTATATGATCATGAAATACGTGCGGGTTATCTTGATATACATTACGATACCAGTGTATTCATCCTCTATAGGACAACGAAGCAGTGAAACACATCGAAAAAAGACCAAAGCAAAAATTATTATTCAAGTTATACGAGATTTTTGTTATGCATGTATTTGTAGGTTTAATCTCGCGCCAATCGTCAGGTCAAGATGGCAATCAAGTTCTCGTCTGTGTGCATATCATTGAATGGCATTCTATTCAGTCCCCTTTCAATCGTTATTACTAGGTGTACAATGGTATGCATTTTATCTGTCTAAATCAGTACACTGAAACAGCTACTTCATTACGGCTTTCCGCAAACCTGCGGAAAACGTATAGGGTTTGTATTGTTTATTCTTCTTACTAGGGCTTTCTGCCTCAAGCAGAAAGTCCAGTTGGGTTTGTTGTTTTATTTCTTAATATAATTTTTTCTCATTTTGAGGTTCAAATTAAAACAGGTTGCAAATAAGCCAGCAACATGTAATTTCAATAGTTATCAGCGTGACTTTGTCCCTGTTGAATGCAACAATTTTCATCTCCGTATGACGTCATGTGACGTCACATTTGAAAAATGCTACCAAATTTGCTTGACGCTCTGCCGCTGTCATTTCTAATCCGGGCGGTCTGATATTTTCACAGGAAGTGTACATTAGGATGTAGATGTGCATACTTACTTAACTTTTCAAGATTCCAAAAGTTCGAGATTTTATCTAAAAAACGAGATTCGAACTTTGGTCATAAAAACATAATTTCGTATTACAAAGGCTCCTGATGAGCTAGAAGCATGTATATTGGACAGCATATGTGTCTTGAGATCTTCTTTGTATTCCATGACAACTGACGTCGTATGACGTCATTTAATATCAGAACATAATAAGCAATTTTGCATTTGCAAATCGTTTTTTAGGCCCTCAGGCTTTATTTTTTGACGATTAACATGTAACTTTCAGCTAATGTGCAACCTTTTGTTCCGTCGAACATGGTGACATCCGTTTCCGGAAAATCACAAAGGTCAAGGTCATATTTCAGTTATCGGGTTTTTCTTTAATATCTTATAATATATAATATATATGACTTTAATATCTCAAAAAGGATAAATATTCTATCGAGACACTATGGATATAAATTGTAGAGCTCTGAAAGACCTCCCAGATGATATTTAGTTTTTGATGATCGGGGTTGGATCAGTTGAGTTTTGGCAGAAAAAACCCAAGTGCATTTAACTGCTTATATCTAAAGAAACATTGAATTTTGTAGATTAGGGTATGAATATAATTTGAAGAGTGATCTCTTGCCATTCTAATAGAGTTTAAATTTTAAGAATTGGCTTAGGATCCATAAAGCTTTAGGGCGAAAACAAAACTATATGAACATATTTTTGTCGATGTTTGCAGTTTTCTAGAGGTATAACTATTTTTATCTTTAAAGTCATTAAAGATACATCCATATATAGGCATGTTAAATTTATTGAATTTGAAGACCCTTCTAACGGTACCTAGGTTTTTGAAAGTGGACATCATATAATGAAGTTACAAGAAGAAAAGGAATTTAGAAGATTCATTCATGCACTTTTGCAGTGGTCCTTTACCTATCTGTACCTAAGAAGCTGTTACAGATAGGTGAAAATAATAAGAAAGTGAAATAATTGATATTGTAAGAGCTTTCTTACGATATGAAGTTTTATTATATGCCCTAATCATGATAAGGCACTTGTCCATCTGTCAGTCCGTTAGCAATATCAATTTCCATTCAATAACTTGATAACTAATATGTGTGCTGTCTTCATACTTAGATGAGAGGTTGACATGGATAGTGGATGATCACTATTGATTTTGAGGTCATTACGTCAAAGGTCAAGGTCACATTGACAGTTAGTATAAAATCCTTGTTCGCACAATAAATTGAGAAGGAAAACGCATAGAGTTTTGAAACTTGGTAGGGAAATTGCTCATTGTCAGTTGAAGACCTCTATTGATTTTAAGGTCATTCGATCAAAAGTCTAGGTCACAGTGACATTTAATATAAAAATCCTTGTCCGCTGAATTCCTTGAGAATGAATAAGCTCATGTTTGTGAAACTTGTTAGGGACATAATACATGGCCAGTTCACGATCCTGTTTTTAATTAAGTCAAAGGTCAGGATCAAAGTGACAATAAATATAAAATCTTTTTTATATATTACTTGAGAAGGAATAAGCCTATGTCAGTGAAACTTCGTAAAGACATTGCCCACGGCCTGTGACACCTACGATTTTGAGGTAATAGAGTCAAAGGTCAAGGTCACAATGACACTGAGGTCATTTGAGCAGAAAGCCCTATCGTTTGTTCGGGACAAACGAAATCTAGGTATGCATTAATTTTACCAAAAGAGTGATAGCAATGACTACAGCATTAATATTTAAAAAAAATGTCCAAGAGACAACCGTAAAATTTGAAGGGAAAAAATTGAATAGGAATCATTAAAAAAGACGAAAATTAATTGGCCCCGGAATGATCACATGTATGTCAAACGCGAAAGGTAGCCAGTAAATAAAGAAAATAAAACAACTGATTTACTTCTCAGAGCAAAAATGTGTATTTTTTTGTCTCAACGTCTGTTAGTCTGTAATTTGGGTCATCCTGTTTTAATGATTGAAATCCTTCTCTATTATATAATCTTAACGGAGCTGTATTTCAATAGAGATTTAACTGTTTCGTTACATTTTGGAGTATACTTAGTTCATGTAAATTTTAACACCAATGAACTTGCAGTATAATTGGACATTTGTTAAGAAAATATGACCTGTAATTTGATGGTCGTCGCATTACGACAGAATATGTTCAAAAACAAAAACTACAAGATGAAAAAAAAGAAAGAGCAATGCTGTTTTGGGTTAAAATAAACATTATTAGGACTTGCTGCCCTTTCGGCAGAAAGTCCTATTGGGTTTGTAATGTTTTTTTATTATTATTTACCATCGTATTCTTTTGTTCTTCCTCTTATATTTGTGTTACTTTCGAGGTGTTGCTATTGACTCAGAACAATGAAAATTTTATGGCTAATATTTCAAACCATGTGCTTTCGGATGCAATGAATTTTATATTCATACGACGTCATATTACGTCAGATTTGACGTCAGGTGAAAAAGTTTGTACGCGGTCTACAGCCATTATTTCTGGACCGATTTTCATCAAAATTTCACAGAATGTGTATGTTAGGCTCTAGTTGTGCATCCCGGTGTTCGTTTTTCCAAATTCGAAAAGGCAAATGTTTTATGGTAAATATAATATTCGAATTGATAACGTCAACTTTCAAATGCGTATAAAATCGTTTCCAGAAATGCTAGAAAGCTGATATTTAGACTGAATATTACTCTCTATGTCTTCTTTACATTCTAAAAAGATGTACGCCATATGACGTCACATGACGTCATAATGCTATTATAACTTTCGTATTAAAACTTAACGGTTTTTTAAGCCCTGTAGGCTTTATTTTTTGTATGATTTGCTTGAAATTTTGTCTGAAGATGCAGTATTAGATTCTATGGAGCCATATTACTTCCGTTTCCTGAAAATCCCAAAGGTCAAGGTCATATATCAATGATCGGGTTTTTCTTCGGCCTTAAATATCTCAAAAACGGTTAATATTCTATCGAGACGCTATGCGTATAATTTGTAGTGCTTTGAAAGACCTTTCAGGTGATATTTAGTTTTTGATAATCGGGGTTGAATCGGTTGAGGGTGGAAAAATAAAAATTTAGTAACCCCCCATGTGTTTAAGTTTATATCTCGAAAACCTTTGATTTTTGAAAATATGATGATGAATATTATTTGTAAAGAAATGTTTGGCCGTTCTTTTGATGCTTAAGGTTTAATGATTGACCTAAGGTTCATGGAGTAATGGGGAAAAAAACGAAATTCGTGCATATAGCTTTGGTGACTTTTCATTTTTCAGGAGGTTTAAGAGCTTGTATCTCAAAAAATATTAAAAATATTCGTATAGATAAAGCGTGTGAAATGTAGAGAATTTCAAGATCATTATTTTGGTACCTAAAGTTTTGAAATTGATCCAAGTATAAGGAAGTTACATCAAAAATAAGAATTTAAACATGTAGAATTTCAGCGATTTTGCCGTTATATAAGAGTTTCACGGCTTATATCTTTAAACTCATAAGAAATAAGTCAACACATTAATCGAGTGATATGTAGAGAATTTTAAGACGATTGTTTTGGTACCTAAAGTTTTGAAATTAATCAAAGTATAAGGAAGTTACATCAAAAATAAGAATTTAAAGCCAATTGTAAGAATTTTTATAAAACATCCTACTTTCGCTTTCACCTTAATTGAAGTATTTTCGGAAAATGTAAGTTTACAGATATGTATTAGTCATATATATTGCAAAAAAAACAACAACAACAACTTTTTCTTATATCGTATTGATATTACTAGCTAAACAAGTGTACCGTTCCCGGTGGCCGAGTGGTTAGAGCGTCCGCCTCGGGAGCGGGAGGTCGTGGGTTCTATACCAAAGTCGTAAAAAATGGTACAGTTATAGCTCCCTTGCTTGACGCTCGGCATATAAGGGTAGTTGAAGGACTGGTTGGCTCAGTATCAGGATAATGTGACTGGGTGTGGTATCATGCAACATGTCTACGGCGTGATACTGCAGTGTGGCAGCGCTATAACTGCATTAAGTAGACATCGTCTCCAAATGACTGAAATACTGTCGGTGGGACGTTTAACCCAACAAACAAACAAACAAACTAAACAAGTGTTGACAATGATTTAATGTTATGTCAAATCATTTTATTTACGTTACTTATACATATCAGTTGCAGCATTGCGTTACCCATAATCCTTTGAGCGTTTTGACACATGTCATTTAGATCGTTGTTTCAACATTGCAATTTCCCGACTTTATTGTTGCATCAATCGATAAATGTTGTACAAACTATATTCCAAATTTATGATAAATATAGACGTTTGAAACAAAATGATCAACACATGTCATCCGTTCAAGACGCTGCAAGCTAATTTGTCCGTTAGCTAAAAGCGCAAAATGAAGTAACTTTGTGTAATACAGTCGTTTCGATCGTATGTACAAGCGTTATTGGAATTTAACTCACGAGGCTACACGCGTCGACGATTCTATTGCATGGTAGCATTTACTATTTTATTCCCGCGACTGTACACGAAAATAAAAAAAAGAATTTTGATATGCAGAATTAAGAGGTTTAAGTTTAATTGCTTATATTTTGAATACCTATAAAACTAGACCCAAATATGCTACAATGGAATTGTCGGGATTTTCAGGTCATTTATTTTGGAACCTAGAATACTAAAATTGGTCAAGTTATAAGAAAGCGATATCAAAATAAGATTTATTTATTTTTGCCATATGGCTTATTTCACAAAGTTCATGCATGAGAAGTCCATACGAAAAAAAAGTAAAAGGTAGGGAATTTAATATATATTCTTTCTAACGATATTAATCTTTATATTTTTCAATGTTAGCAGAAAGTCCTATCATTCGTATCAACGAATGAAATCTAGTTTCAAATTGCCTTCACATACCATCTTTTCTACATCCGTTCAGCATTTTTTCCTATTTTTTGATTAACAAAAATAAATAAATTTAAAAAAGAATTTTACCACATATATAAGGCATATAAGAACTAAGTGCATTTCGGTTTTGAAAAAAACAACAAAAAACAATGTAATGCCCAGGCATTACTAATTTTACTTATCTTGGGTTGGCTCAATGTATCTGCTATTGGTGATTTTGCAGCGTTCTCTGACAAATCACATAAATTTTGACAGATGACTGACTTATTTGCCAGCTCAACTAGCCAAATTAATGCATTACGCCAGGAATTTTCTCTACACCTCCGTGTCACACAAGCACTCTGTCTCATGCCATGTAAATCCATTTGTGTAATGTCTATATTTAGATACTCACTGTGGTTTTAGTGACATATCCAGCTTGATTCACTTCTACAAGTTATTGTTAAGGTTTATGCTGAGTAAATCCGTTTGCTAATAGGTAGAACATTGTATTTATAAAAGTTTAAATCTGCACACGCCTGTTTACACGTGGTCGGCCATTTTGTATTTACTATTTCCGGCTGTTGCTATGTGTACTGTACTATACGTACAAGCTTTATAAAACATTACATAACTATGGCCCATTTGATAAATAATAGAAAACGATCAAACCAGTCGTGCGTTCAGTTAAGCGTTCATCTTCTCAAAATGTAGGAAGAGGAATCAGCTTTCTAACGTATGGTTCGAATCTTGGATTCCCTATAGAACCTTTAACTTTCCGAATTTGGAAAAACGGACACGGGGATGCAAAACTAAAACGTAACATATACATTCTGTGAAAATTTGATGAAAAATCGGTCCAGAAATAATGGCCGTAGACCGCGTACAAGCTTTTTGTAGATGACGTCAAGTTTGACGTCATATGACATCATAGGCAAATGAACATTATTGAAATGAAAATTTATGTATTTGAAATAAAAGCCATTAAAATAGCATGGTCCTGGGACCGTAGCATCATATAGAAATTTGTGCCTACAAATAAGAATTTCCTTTTGAATTTATGACGTCATAATACGTCATATGACGTTTTACTTCACAGAATATAAAAGACACATAGAGCTTTACGGTCTCTCCAAATATCAGCTTTGAAACTCATCTTGAAGCGATTTTATACGTATTTGAAATTTGACGTCATTTGTTCTAATCTTGGATTCGCTATAAAACGTTTGCCTTTTTCGAATTTGGAAAAACGGACACCGGCATGCACAACTAGAATATAACATGCACATCCTGTGAAAATTTGAAGAATATTGGCCCTGAAACAATGGCTGTAGACCGCGTACAAGCTTTTGTAGACGACATCAAGTTTGACGTTATATGACGTCATAGGCATATGAAAATAAAAATCAAAATGTCCGTATCTGAAGTATATGCCATCAAATTGTCAGTGTTTTTGGACCCTTGCTACATATAGAAATTAAGGCGTAGAAAAGAAGAAAATAATAATAAAAACTAGATTTCATTCATTGATAGAATGATAGGATTTTCTGCTAAAATTGACAAATGTAAAAGATAAATACCGCTTGAAAGAATAAATGTCAAATTCCCTTCATTTTTTCATATGGACTTATAATGCATGAACTTTGCGAAATAAGCCATATGACAAAAATAAAAATACAAAAATCATTTCAATATTGCTGTCTTATTATTTTTTTATGGTCCTGGGACCATTGCATATAAAAGTTAACGCGTAGAAATAAGAAATTCTTCTTGACATTATGACGTTATATGCCATCAAATGACGTTCATTCATACAGAATGTAAAGAACACGTCAAAACTTATATCATTTTCAAATATCAGCTTTCTAACTCATCAGGAACCGATATTATACGTACTTTAAATTTGACGTCAATGATTCAAATCTGTGAATCGCCATAGAACGTTGCCTTTGCTAATTTTGAAAAACGGACACCTTGATGCACAACTAAAAAGTAACGTACACATACTGTGCAATTTTCAGGGAAATCCGCCAAGAAATAATGGTTATAGACCGCGTACAAAATTTCGTAGACGTCGTCAAGTCATATGACGTCAAAGTCATACGAACATCATTGAAATGAAAAAGACAGTAGCTGTAGTATATGCCATTAAATTTACATCGTCCTGGGACTGTTGCAATCTATAAGAATTAAACTCAAAGAAATAAGAAATTCGTTTAGACCTGATGACGTCATATGGCGTCATATGACGTTCATCTTCACAGAATTAAAAAAAAAACACTTAGCGACTTATATTCTATCAAAATATTAACTTTCTATCTCTTTTGGAAGCGATTTTATATGCATTTGAAATTTGAAGTCAATGGTTCGAATCTTGGATTCGCCACAGAACCTTTGCTTTTTCGAATTTGGAAAAAACGACACAGGATGCACAACGCGAACGTAACATATACATTCTGTGAAATTCTGTGTTATGGCAGAGAGCCCTAAAACATAACAATCCCAATAGGTCTTTCTGCTTGAGGCAGAAAGCCCTAATAAAAGTTTGAGGAAAGCCGTAATAATAAAGGCAATATACTTACCGGCCCTGGTGTACACGATTTCTTCCTAAAATACAGATAATTCACTCAAATATGCATCGCAATTCACCATTCAACACGGGCAGTCTTTCCTGTGCGAGAACATCCGGATCTAGGGTAATCAACCTAAAATCCGTTTTCTCTACTTTCCTAAAACTACTAGACTTTCTCATATGAGTCCTTATCCGAAAAACATGAATATCTACTATGTTTGATAACGTAATCACTTGAAATTTTCAGGACTTCCTGCACAACTTAAGCTACGGCAGTCATGCAAATTTGAAGTCATTACCTCAACTTGCCTATTATATAAGATTTTTAAAAAAATAATTCTTGCTTGAATAACCATGACATCATAATCACGTGACTAAACAATTATTCCTTTCAACATGCAACATTGCACTTTCAGTAAGATAATTTTGAAAAAAAAATCATGAGGATTGACTGAACATTCATGAAGCTGGAGCGTTTTAATTTCCTTAAAAATCAGCAATTAAAAGTACACTTTTCGTGTGTGCGCCATAACCCAACTGATTCGATCCCGAACATTAAAACTTTTATATCATCTGATTGGTCTTTCAAGGGACTAAATATTTTACGAATATTGATATTGTCTTCAAAGACTATTTTGTCGCTTTTGAGTTATTTAAGTCCAAAGGAAAAGAATGATAATTGACATATGACTTTGACCTTTGCAATCTTTCGTAAACGGTAGTGACCAGTGACAATGTTATGTTGAATCCCCAGTGAAAATTTTATTCACATCGGTCAAACACTTAGTCCTTCTGTGATAAAAAACCGTACAATTTGGATTAAAAGTTTGTTAACGCGTCATGACGTCATTTGACGTCATATGACGTCAGTCTTCTTTGAGCCGAAAGAAAGGACTATGTTCACTAAGTGGTGAAAATGGCCTAATATTTTCGAGAAAATTAAAATGCATTTCAGAAGAGTTTTTCAACCTTAAACTAGAATAATGAACATTAAATCATAGATTACATGAAAAATCAGTATTTTTTTTTCAAAGGTTGATTGAAATATCAGCTTGAAATCAGCACATGAAGTGTAATTTACACGCGATTTGCTTGAATTTGCACATATACAAGACATTATAGCGATGATTTCAGTTTGGCCGCAGGCCTCGACAGATTCGATATTTACCGTATGCATAACATAGTCATTTATCTTCATATTGTAAAAATATCTAGTTTGTCGAGGCATGCGGCCAAAGTAAATTTTAATACATACTAACATAGAGACGCGTAAAAATATGATCACAGCTTTATATATGCACCGTTTTCGGATTATTCTATTTGCAGTTTAAAAATGGTCGTTTATGCTAATAATCATTTTTTATGAACATATAAATATCATATATTTTTTTCGTAATTAATTATGTACCCAAATGGACAAAGAATATATCTGAAGATCATTGAAAAGGTTGTTTATCGAGAACAAAACGGTCGAAACTGCAGCGGATATTTTGTACGTTACACCGTTTCGTTGGCAACATGTAAACATGTATAATCAAAGTACGGATGTCACAGCATCATTTTATTTTGTCGAGATTTTATCCCGTGAGATTTTCATGATGAATATATGTTCTTGAAATATTCACGTAAGTTTGATTTTTGTATGTTATTTCTTTATCATGCTTGATAAATACGATGGAGTATCAGGTTCAAGCCTTTAAGGTCGTGCAGCCGACAATTAAACCTGACAAAAGAATAATCAAAAAAATATTGTATTACTGAAATATGTATTTGAAATTACATTTGTACAAGATATCACAGTTTTGCAAGTAAATATAACTTTGAAATACACCGGTTTCACGTTGAGTTATTTTAGTTAAAGATTTATTTTATTAATATGTAACACTTTTTTTCCCTGACGACAGCAGAGTCCGCGATAGCTTAGTGGTAATGCAACTGGACTGTCACGCGAGCAGTTCACGTTCAAGCCACATGTCAATCAATTTTTTTTTATTAATATATATATATATATATTTTTAACAGACACATTTCCATTTTTTATACCCTCAATTTATAGGGTTTTATTATTCCCTCTGTATTAATCAACGAATTAATTTTTTTTTATTCAACTCACATACACCCCAGAAAAAAAGAATCATTCCTTTTTTTTAATTTATTCATCAGTATTTAATTATAGTGTGTTTGTGATTGTTTAATGTCTCACTGATAGTATTTCAGTCTTTTTAGAGACTAGGCCTACTTGAGACAGACACTGTGCTGCAATACTGCAGTATTACACTGTAGGCATGTGGCATGATACCACACAAAGTCACATTCTCCTGACACAGGGCCAACCAGTCAAGGAACTACCCTGAACATGTATATATGTTGAGTGTCAAACAAGGAACGACCAGTACCATTAAGATGACTTTATGTCGCAGACAGGGATCAAATCCATGTCTTCAAAAGGTTGACATGTTAATCACTTGGCCATTGGGGACATTTTTTTTTTTTGGCTGAAAAGGGACAGATGTAGTGCTGCCTTACTGTGATATCATGCCTAAGACCAATGGTATGATATCATACCCATTGACTTTATACAGAAATTGAACCAATCAGTTATGGAACTACCCTTACATGCTAAGTACAGGATAGATACAAGAGTACAACTTTATCTACTGCTCTTGTGAATTAAACACCCATCATCCTGCTAACATGGTGTGTTTTCTACTTTTAACTTATACCTCCAGATTCATTAAAATAAAAAAAATAATAAAATAACCAAAACATATATGTAAACTAAACTTTATTAGTCATAAACTTTATTAGTCAATCATTCATACATTTGTAACTATAATATTGTATTTACTTTTTTCAGCATGCCAGGAAGTGGCCCCAAACAGATTAATTGTGTTGTGTGTAATAAAAGGACCAAACCTTCAGACAGAAGAAAAATAAACAAAGCTGTGCGTAGATATCTAACAAAAAAACTGTTTTTGCAAACAAATGAACATGAAGTCATATGCAACAAATGCAGTCACAAATATTACAAAAATGAACATAAAAGTAATGAAAAAA
This sequence comes from Solen grandis, assembly GCA_021229015.1. Taxonomy (NCBI): domain Eukaryota; kingdom Metazoa; phylum Mollusca; class Bivalvia; order Adapedonta; family Solenidae; genus Solen; species Solen grandis. The sequence continues at coordinate 11,081,911 of CM037789.1, forward strand.
AGAATTTTGACACTGATTCTAGAGATCCAGACTTTATCCCAACTTTTACCAGTTCATCAAAGTCTTCATTTATTCACAGTCCACCCTCAGTTTCATTGAACATTCCATCCACCCCCAAAACTCATTCTCGTTGTATTTTGTGCAAACGTCCTGGACCAAAATTGATTGTAATTTCAACGGAGGCACGTTTTGATGCATTCATAAAGTCAAATGTGATCATTGCACAAGGATCAAGATGCTGTCCAGTCCATTTTGTAGATGGAATGCTGAAGTCTTCAGCCTTGGATGGGATGTCGACCCTTGATCAATCTTTTATAAACAGAACAACAATTCTTCATCTTCTTCAGCAATTACGTGATGTGTGTAGACGTCAGAAATCAAAAATTGATTTTGATGATATTGAGGACAGTGATTGTTCAAACCTAACTGGACTTTCCCTGGTTCAATTTATTGATCTTTTCAGCCATGTCAAGGACAAGATTAAAGGTACTCCTTCTAGATCTCCTAGAACAACACTAGGAATTTTTTTGTTGAAAATGAAATCTGGTATGTCAAACAGATTATTATCCACCATTTTCAGTCTCAGTCTGTCTAGTACCAGACGGGCTATTGTGACTGTTCGCAAGGCCATGTTGAGAGGCTTCGTTCCACTTTATCTTGGATTAGATAGTATTACCAGGGAGTCTATAATCCAAAATCACACACGGCCTCTAGCAAAACATCTTTTTGATGTTGGAGATGATACCTTGATACTAGTTTTGGATGGTACATATATCTATATTCAGAAAAGTAATAACTTTAGATTTCAACGCAGATCATATAGCATACACAAAGGACGTCCTCTTGTAAAACCAATGGTTGTGGTGACAACAACAGGGTACTTCTTGACAGTTGTTGGTCCATTTTTGGCTGATGGAAAAAACAGTGATGCTATGATATTAAATCACATGTTAAAATGTAATACGGAAGATATAAAAACCTTCCTGAAGGAGAACGATGTCCTTGTTCTTGACAGAGGTTTCAGGGATGCCGTGCATACTCTTGAAGATATGGGTCTGCATGCACAACTTCCATCATTCATGACAAAAGGAGCAAAGCAGATGCCAACTGAGGATGCAAATACAAGTAGATTAGTTACAAAGGTAAAACAGCTAGTGTACATAATGCATAAATCTTTGTACAGACTTTTTTCTTCCTAAAAATCAGTTATTTTTGCTGTAATGGTTCCTCAGTTTAGTCAGTACTTGACTGATACCTTGGCATCTATTTAACATTTCATTCAGTTAGATGAAAAAAAATACATTTGTTTCTTTACACATCTATAACAATGTGCTTATCATCTAATGAAATTCTCCATAAAAAATACTTCCTCAGCAAATTATCTTAAAATTGTTTGAGAAGTGAAAAATTTAAACATTATTATGCAATTAATTTGTTAACCAGTTAAATTACAATCAAAATAACATTGGGTAAAATTTTAGGGGTTCTAGAGAAGGTCATTCGTGTATGCGTACTTGTTTCGGGGGGTACGAAAAGTATGGGTACGAATCCGATTGATGCGATGCATCAAAATACTTCTTTAAATCAATAAAACTTATTAATCAAAAAGATGTAATATGTTACTTACTATATTATATTGTTAGGATTATATAAAGGCATTAACTAACATATCGGTGGCTTCAACGATCGTTGAATTTAGAGAAACATCTATTTACGTCGCGTGAGCCATTGCCTATGCATGAATTAACGACAATGAACTAAAATACCCGAAAGGATAAAAAAATGTGCATTTCGGGGGGGGGGGGGGGTGCATCAGGCCGTGTTTTGATGTCAAAACAGCATATTACTGGATTTTTTTAAATAATATTTACTCACACATACACACGAGAGAGAGAAATATATCAGAGACAGTATTCTAATTCATATATTATCTGTTTAATTCACAGATAAGATGGGTAGTGGAAGCTGCAAATCTTCGCATAAAACGGTGGAAGTACTTTGATCACACCTTGCCAACCAACCAGATTCCGTATATTGGAGATTATATTCGTATAATGAGTGCAGTTGCAAACAAATATTTCCCCCAATTAGTTCTGCAACCAGTGAAGAATCAGACATCATTCTGGCTACTCACATGAGGGAATTATCTAACCAAGTCAATGCCTTAAAATCCTATGTTGAAGAAGCCAGATTAGATAGGAGACCCTCCCAATGGCAATCTGTTGGTGAGTTTGGGCTTGATTCTTTCCCAAAACTGTCGGAAGAACAGCTTCGCTCCATTACTTGTGGAGTATATCAGCTAAAACTGAGCTCTTCTTATATCCAGGAGCATATTGATGGAGATGCTGATGTACAGATACACAAAGAAAATCATAATTTAATTCGTGTGCGTATCCAAAGTCGTCACACTTCAGCAAGATCATACATGCTTTGGATCCAGTTTAACCAATCTGAGGTTACTGGATGGTATTGCAAATGTCGCTCTGGTGCTCGAGTTGTTGGAGTCTGTTCTCACATTGCAGCCATACTGTGGTATCTTGGGTTTGCTAGGCATAGCACCAAGGATGAAAAATATGGGATACAGAACTGGACAGAATATTTGTATGATGCAGCTGAAGTAATTGATATGTCTGATTCTGATGCCCAGAGTGAAGCCAGTACTGTGGAAGAATAATTATTTTAACATATATAAGTTATGTATGTTAAAATCATTATTATCTCCATAAATCAGCATACCTTCAGTGTAACTATGGATATGTACTTTTGTATATTTCCAGATGCTAACCTTCTCAGGTTATGGACATATTTGATGTTGAACCAGTACAATTTGTATTGGAAGGAATTAAAAATTAAGTCTGTTAAAAGGTTTTGAACCAATGACTTATTCATATACAATTGTACATTGTACATGCATACAATCATAAATACATTTGATAACGCTGTACACAAACAATATTGTTGTTGTTACGCTGTACACAAACAATATTGTTGTTGTTTGAAGTGTAATATTTGAACAATTATATTATATAATCTGTCAGAGGGAAGAATTTCTATAAAGTTATGGAGACTTCAAAATGTAATCTTAAAATCCATAATTATTATTATTTTTTTTTTTTGTATTTTTAATTCCAAATTTCTTCTTAAAATCAAGAAATGACCAGTATTATTATTTAACATATAACTGTCTTTATATATGCATGATATGTTCATACATATATAATAAAAAAAAAAATTCACAAAATGTTATGCATTATGCATACATATATATGAATATTCAGTAAAGAAGCTTGTTCACAGATGGTTAATTACCAAGTATTTTGATTTTTAACTGTGTATCAATATCAATCTAGAAAAGCACACATGGTCGCCCAATACAACATTCTGTAGGAGATGGATGGTTTCCTTACTGCAGGCCATTATTGAATTAATATTTATAAATATAAAAACCCGTATTATGATATCTATATTTGCGTGAACGACTGATCACAGTCAATCTTTGCGCATGGTCTTATTTCACAGGCTGAACTTTTTAGATCGCTACAGCTGAAGAACACAACTGACCATTTTTCTCCGTGATTCGGGGATACCATGCTCGAATTCCACAACCAATACTTAGCGCTAAGTTATTCTTTAATTCTTTAAACTAGTTAGGCACACATTCCACCAATAATACGAATAAGATAATATTAATTTTACCTTAATAACTAACAATCATAGATAAGAAATGAGACATTTGGGTATTTTTATTAGAGAAACAAGAGTTTTGAAATTCGCCCTTAAGTATTTAACTTTTACTTAGCGCTAAGAATTATTGGTGGAACTTTACCCATATACTACATTAAACCAATTTCCCATAAATTGACGTTTATGATAATATCGATTTCACATGCAATGTGACCAAGACTTGGCAATTTCATTTTTCAGAAGACATTGTCTTCACTAACACTAAAGAGGGAAAATAAAAAAGAAACTTGTTTTTATTTCTCAATCATCTGTGAATGGGATGTTTTAAGTACATAACTTAAAAATAATATTTAAAATGGAACATGTTAGTTATTGTTTTTTTAAGGGAAATGCCATTTTTGTAATGTAATGTGTAAGTACATTGCAAATCAAATGAAGTTTTGCAAGATAAAATAATTCATTTTTGTTACTCATATTTCTTTATGTAGATACTATACTTGTTTTATATTCCCAGTTTGAAATCGAGAGAACATCAAAAATCTAAATCTAAGAAACATCTGAGGTATGTTCAACATGATGTACAGTTTACGGATAGTTTGTTCATATCTAGACATATTAGATATTTCATAAAGAGAGATAATTGTGAAATTGTACTGCAATTTGTTATGATGTGATGTGTGGCATTAAAATGCTAGTGTAGTACAAGCAGTGACGGCATATAAAATATATAGAATTATGTTGCTTTAATTATCTATGTAAGGTGTTTATGATATATATAAAATGATGTAACAGAAGTGTTTGTTAACATGAAAATGGTAATTAAACCATAAACTGTTGATACTTTACTATTTACATGATTTGCATACAGATTTACAAGACATTGTAAATGCCATGACATCTTTGACTAAGAATAATAACCTTTATCACACTTAACCTTGAGTATTGTTTTTTCGCACATTCTCACATCGAAGTGCTGACCAACCATATCAAAGTTACAGCACAGAAAAGCTGAATATTTCATATTTTGGACTGGTTTGACCTTGAACAATGACCTTGACCTTTAATGATATACGCATATTATATGTGGCATACTTTAACACATTTAGAATATTTGTAGAATCTTTTTTTTAAATCAAAAACCAGCCACAATAAAATAAAAACTCAATAATTCTGATTCTACCTTATTTTGGACTGGTTTGACCTTGAAGGATAACTTTGACCTTATATAACCCATCGGAATCGTATATGAAACACATTGTCACATCAACATGCATATTCATACCAAATTATTTTACAATCCAATATAAAACGCCAAAGTTATTGTCTAAAACAGGTAAATTACAGTAATTATAGACAGGTTTGACCTTGACCGATGACCTTGACATTGAAGAACCGAAGCCATTAAAGTATTTGACATTATGATGAACCATAGTGAACATTTATACCATTTTATTTTAATATCTGACAAAGCATAACAAAGTTACAGCCCAGACAATACGAATATGATGAAAACAGGACAAAAGTGTAATCCTCGTTGCTATGGTAACAAGGGAATGTTGTGTATAAATAAAAATATCATTTTCACTCACAGTATAGTGTTATTTGTTATGTGTCCAATTATCATTCAATTCTGAGGTTGGGCCATTTTCACCACTTAGTGAACATAGTCCTTTATAAAACACATGTTCTGTTCAAATTTCAAGTTCCTGACTTATCAGTAAGCTTCGTAATGCTTAAATACATTTTAAGGTCCAATGTTCGAAACTTGGTTTCACTAAAGAACCTTGATCTTTCCGATTCTGGAAAAAAACGTATATGGAGGTGCAAATCTAGAACGTAATACATTGTATATACATCCTGTGAGAATATGAGGCCAAAGTCACTGTGCATATTGTTAAATTTCATGCTGCTGGCTCATCGGCAACCTGTTTTAATTTGAACCTAAAAAGGAAGAAAAAGGTAGAATAATAATTAGATTTGTCTGTCCCGAACAAACGATAGGGTTTTCTGCTTTGTAAATCAGTTTAGACCAGATCAGCTGAATATTCCTTTTGCATGTGCTATGTTATCGTCCGATTATGCATAGTGTCATGTGTCTAGATTCTTTGAAATTTCATTTCACTCAAATGCAGTTTTGAGTCTTCAGAGGGTAGGGCTCGAAAATTAATTTGACCACATTCCCTTGAAAGTTCCTAATTTCGGACAATAAAAGGACAAATGCAAAACAAAATCCAGAAAAATCTTACTTGAAAAATTTAAGAAAATACGCCTGTTATGAGATTTTACTTTAGCAAATTATAACCCCTTTTGAACTTAGAAATTTTGATTTAAGTTAAGCGTTCACGTAATAGGCTTTGGAATAGTCGAGGGCGCTGACTTACGGATAACTCCTGTTATTCTTTGCAAGCATTATTTATATTCATAATTCTTGATTACTTACCTGCATCATCTGGCTTTTCAGGTATTAGTTACATGACACGTTATCATCACTTCAATTATATATCAGGTCATATGAAGCGCTATAACCTTTCGTAGCTCACCAGAGCACAACATGCTCAAGGTGACTTTTGTGATTACCCTGCTACCGTCGTTATGCGTCGTTATCAATTTACTTTAAGACATATCCTCTGAAACCATAGGGTAGAAATTGATGAAACTTAGCATGAATGATCCTTGGTAGGGCTTTCACGAAATATGTTAAAATAATTTTGATCCATTCAGAACTCTTGTTGCTATGGCAACCAACAGAATTTTATTTTCAAAACTAAAAAGTGTTTCTCCTCTAAAACTAAGGGTAAGAATTTAATATCATTTGGCACAAATGGTCACATTATAGTGCTCTACTATAAACTAAAAAAATAATCCCTTCAAAAACGAGACCCCTAGGAGGTCGGCTAGTTTCCTCATATACTCTATATAGGAAATTTCAAAATTCTTCCTCAAGGAATTTAATATCATTTAACAGAAACGACCACCTTTTAGTGCTCTACCAAAATTTAAGAAATACAATTAATAACTTGATAAATGAGAACTCCAGGGGCTCGACCTATTTCCTTTTAGACTCTATACAGAACATTTCAAACTTTTTTTCCCATCAACCCAATAGTCAGAACTTCACGTCATTTGATACAAATGGTCAACCCATAGTGTTCTACCATAATTGCTGAAATAAAGTATGAGACTTCTCTATATATAAGTTTCAAATTCTTCTGTCAACTATTTGATAAATCTATTAAGTGAGAAAAATGCGGTCTGCAGAATGATGATTGTCTCTTTAGAATTATGTATATGGAATTTGTGTCAAAACTGCTGAAGGTTACAAGGTGAAATCAAATGACCTGAATTGTTTTAATTAGGTTAATGATACTCTAAGGCCACTATGACCATCTTCTTTCATGGTCAGATATAACAAAGATAAGGTGAGAATCGGGGATATTAGTTACCTTTAGCTCTAGCTATCGTCAGACATTACCTTGACCTAGCGTTTGGTGCACGTTTGCAAAACAAAAATCTCATATTACCGGAATGATTATACTTGTAAGGGTTTAGTGATATGTATTTCAGAAATCCATGCATTTATTTATAAACATTACCGTGACATGGATTAAACTTATGCAGACGCTTGCAAAACAACTCTCATATTACATATATACTTTAACTCGCCAGGGTACTTTTTATGTGCCTCAATGCATTCCTGCCCAAAGGAGGTTAAAATACTCTGGAATTGTAATGTCAACATACCAACACATATTGCATGCTTATGTAAACGTCCTGTTCATTTAAAGTTATATACTTAGAGTAACGTTTTACTGGCTCGTTCATCTATAAAATGTAAAAAAAAACGCATTGCATTGTTCTATGTGATGGTTAATGGTTATTACGGCTTTCCGCAACCTGCGGAAAACGTATAGGGTTTGTTATGTTTATTCTTATTATTCCTTTTTTTCCAACCAAATCTTGGAGTTAATTTCGGTAAGTTGTCAGTGCTAAGCAACATGAAAATTAAACTGCCACGACAAAAAAATATAAATTTTTGAATTCAAGAATTTTTAATTTTCAATGACGTCAATTGACGTCAGATTTGACGTCAGCTTCAAAAGTTTGTTCGCGCTCTAGAGCCTTTATTTTTTGATATTTTATCTTGGTATTTTCACAGAAGGTGTATGTTATGATGTAGATGTGCACCTTGTCTTTCAAATTTTTAAATTCAAAAAATTTAAGAATTTATGGCAAAACCGAGTTTCGAACTTTGGTCCTAACTTTTTTATTTAATGTTACAAATGCTACTGATGAGATAGAAGCATGAAAATTGGACAGCTTATTGGCCCATAGGTCTACTTACTTTTCTCTGAAAGATTTTCTTTTAAGTCACGTGGTTATGACGTCATTTAATGGACAAAATCCTATTTTCTCAAAGATTTCTCTCGCTCTGGCATCATACATTTTGAGTCAGTTTTAATGAAATTGAAATTGCAGCGATAAAAAAGTATCTTTTTATACAAACAATCATTTTCAATTTTCATTGGTGTCATATGAAGTCAGATTTGACGTCAGCTTCAAAAGTTTGTTCTCGCTCTAGAGCCTTCAATATTGGTTTGATTATCTTGATATTTTTACAAAAGATGTATTTTAGGATGTAGATGTCCAGCTTGGCATTCAAATTTCCAAATTCGAAAAGATTAAGATTTCATGGCAATACCGAGTTTCGAACTTTGGTCAAAAATTAAATTTAAATGTTACAAAGCCCCCTGATGCGTTACAAGCATAAAATTTGTAAAGCATATCGGCATAGAAGTTTACATTCTATTATCTGAATGATTTTCTCTTTAGTCACGTGGTTATGACGTCAACAAAAAGACAAAATATCTTTTTAAAGATTTCTCTCGCTCTGGTATCATGATTTTAAAGTTAATCTTAATTATATCTTCAGAATTGATAGAGTTAAAATTGAAGTGATGCATACTGCAAGAAAAGTTTGTTTTGTCCCGTGATTATGTCGTCATGCATACTTTAGCAATAATTTATTTGAAAAATCATATAAAATCGCCAATTAGACCAATGAACTTAAACTTTTCAAAAATGTCGAAACTTATGACGTTCATAAGGTCTTGAAAATTTCAAGTGATTACGTCATCAAACATGGCAGTTATTCATGTTTGATGGAATGCCTACTTGAAAATGTGAAAACAAACCTGTTCGCATTCTCGAAGATATTTTTTTTCTTGATTAATAGAACGTTAGCTGAACATGTCCTTGCAAAAAAAATATTTTTCTTTAGTCACTTGATTTTGACGTCGATAAAATATAAAAATCATTCACTTCAATACGTATTCGCGCTCCAGCGTCATGAGTATTGATGCCAATCTTAAGCATAGCTTAAAGAATTTATGTTGTGTAACTTGTTTATGACAACATTGATGTGTAAGCAAATATATAAACAAGATCAAAAGATTGTATATATTAACTTTAAATAAGTAATAATGCCGTACCTTAACATGCGCAAACAGTTCAGAAAATTTCAAGTGATTACGTTATCAAACATGACTTATTCATGTTTTTCGTAAAAGGGCTAATTCATGGAAATCTATCAATTTGCAGAAAGAAATGTATATGGTCATTGGGTTGGTTGAGCAAGATCCGATTGTTCTTTTGCAGGAATGAATGCCTGCGTTGAATAGTGAATTGTGATACGTTTTTGAGTAAATGAGTCGCATTTACGATGAATTAGTATAATTATACTAGAGCCAGAAAACCTTTACGGATATCTTATTGCATTTGCTATCACGGCTTTCTGAAAACCTGAAGAAAATGACAAATACATGTATATCTACCTATTGATTTTTATGTTTTCTAAATGTTTAACAGTTTCTTTTTCTTAATCTGTAAAAATAAGCAAATATATAAAGCAAATGAATTGTTGAAAGTTTCAAGACGTTTATAACGTTTTCTATTACATAGAAATAAGAAATTATTTTCAGGATTTTGCTTACACCTCTGCCTTTGTTTCCATCTATTTTTGCAAACGTAAAACTCAATAAATTTAAAGGTAGAAATTCATGGATTTCAAAGTATTTTTTTTTCTTTTTTTACAATTTCAATTGTGGATCAAATTGCAATGAATATTTGGTTAGTCATACGCTTACGAAGAAAAAGATATTAAATAAAGAATAAAAAAATTAAAATCGATTGAATAACGTAAGAAAAAATTCTTGAGGATAGTATTATCTTAAAATTTTCCTGTTGTTTTTTCTGCATGAAAGTAAACGGTTGCGTAATCACTTAAGATCCATATATATGCTTTATCGATATCTTTTTAAGAAGATGAAAATAAAATAAAAAGATTTAAAGCTTATTTTTGAACATAAGTTTATATTTATGATAATGATGATTTATGTATTAAATCTTACACCATTATGCATCATTATTCCATTTCTTTGTATTAACTTATATATTCAATACTTTTGAAATAAGAAAACGGAAAGCCGCTTCGTTTGTGTCTTAAACAAACGACTTCTAGTATTGTTGTTGCTTCTATATTAAACAACGATGCTTACAAAAATATTTCAAAATTCTGGTAACAATAAATTCATTTTTGTACCATCAGTGCACTAAAGCATACATGACTTCCAATATATATCTTTTTAGTCATTTAACGGAACAATGATGATCTATCAGTGCATGTCGTACTGACATCCTTGGGTGTAAATACAATGTACATACATTCTGTAATTTTGAAATATATGTCCTTGCTTGCTGCAAACATACATGTGTATTTATTTCATGATTTGTTTTGTAACACTAGTACCAGAATCTTTATCCGTATGCATTTGTTCCCACTCCAGAGACACCTGGAGTTTATGTACAATCAAGTTTGCACTATACGAATACACTGACACTGTAACGTACCCTCGCTGTGTATTAACAAATTACACGTAATCGTGACTGCACGTATCTAAGGAATGTGAAAAAATGACGCATCTCGGTCATATGGGCCATAAAATATTTCGCTTGTAAAAAGTACAAGAAAAGAGTCAACTCGCCGAGAAACATAAGTCAAGGACAAATATGCAAACACAGTTACAACACAATACAAAATGTGGCTAAATATGATTCTCGCAAAATTAACTTCTTTCAAAAGTATTTATTTTTATATATAAATGCCATGATATAAACAGTTTTGAATCCTTACGTGTACAGCGTCGATATGGAACGAATGAGTTACATACATGTCAGTTGATAGATTGGTTATATGTGTATAAGATTTAGTGTAGTCTTACAATAAGAATACACTCCACTAATAACAAGAAATACTTTTCAAAAAGATACTCGGTCGTGGTAACCAGCTTGATGATTAGTGTCTGAATGGTTCAACATATAATAGATTTTGTTGTTGGTTTAATACGAGATGTGATTAACGAATTTTTAAACACCCTATAGCTTTGTTTCTCGCCAACACCTGCAGCACAAGTTTCATGATCTTAACTGTATCTTATCCTTTCAATAGCAAACTACATATATATGTTACACATAGTTGTGATTTCAACATGGGTAGACGTAAAATTGACTCAAGTTTAGAGGGTGTTATAGAATACCTGTTGAAGAAAGGAAATTCCTATAGAAGCATAAAGAAGGAGCTAAAGGGGCATGATGAATCTTTGTCCAAAATACATAGAGTAAAACATTCCATCGGCAAATCTCGATCCTAATACTAAAAAGCCGAAACCATGTGAGTTTCGTAGGCGACCTACTAAGTCAACTGATGACGTCGTTCGTAAAGTCGCCATTTTTATTCAAAGGGTAAATCCTCCAACACAGAGAGATATGGCATAACGTTTAGGTGTATCTCAGGCTACTATTAACGAATTATTAAATGTGTACTGCAATGTAAACTTCGCAAGAAATGCAAAGTTCATAAGCTCAATGCAAATCAAATTGAGAAAAGACGTCAACGTTCATGGCGTCTGTATTTACGTTTAAATAACAAGCAGTGGAAAAATTTTGTCACCACCGACGAGGCAATGTTTTATTTCGCTGGCAGTTATGGTCGTCGTCGGGTTTGTTATTACCGCAAAGGAGTACATGTACATGATGTTTCAAAAGTTAAGTTTGGAAAACGTGATTCGTTTGCTCCAGGATTCATGGCCTGGGCAGGCGTAAGCTTCCATGGTAAAACGGATATCCGTATTATTGATAAAGGTGCAAAAATCAATTCAGACTTCTATATCAATTAAGTTCTGAAGCCTTTTGTCAATAAGATCTTCCCAGAATGTTTCCTGGAGACCAAATTAAAGACATGGTCTTCCACCAGGATAGTGCACCCAGGCATACCTCAAAACACACACTTGCATACTTGCGTCAACAAAAATCAACTTTGTAACGCCTGAAGAATGGATGCCCAAAAGTCTTGATGCAGCACCATTGGATTTTGCTATTTGGGATATCTTAAAACGACGTTTACAAAAACGTAAAATATGTACACTTTGGCAGGTCTTAAACGAGCATTAAAGGATGAATGGAAAAATTAGACTAACAGTTATAATAAAACCTTGCAGTCATTGCCAAAGCGATGTAGACTCATTTACAACATGCATGGATCACATATTGAGCATTTGTTACAGTAAAATGCATATCAGTTTAAAATTATACGCTGTTACAAAGTGTTTCAAAATTCGTGAATCACCTCTCGTAGTTGTGTAGTTCCTGTATCAGCGCAGCTCTTTGAAATACCACGGATCCAAATAATTTATACAATCTTGGTAGACAGTTACAGCCTTAATATATCTGCTCATTAGACTTTGTTTTGCGGGGTACAAAACGAAACTGGAATTTACGTTTTTGTTGAATATAGGATCTGTCAGGGTCGAACAATCAATTCCGAAATTTATGTGTTTCCTATTTTTTTGCGTTCTACTCTTTCAGTTTACCTTAGATTTTTTGTTTAAAACTTTAAAAGCTTTTAATATATTGACGTCAAATGACGTCACGTGACGTAAGTGTTCACAAAATAGAAAAAGACTTCAGTACGTGTAAGCTGTCCAAATTTCATCTTTCCAGCACACCTGGAAGCTTCAAAATGCGAAAAGACATTGAGGTCCTATTGATTAAAATTTTACCATTAGGTGCCTAGCAATGCAGCAAATAGTTCAATAAAGTAAACTAGTCGCACAAGTCAAACTTTCTTTTCTTATATATCAGAATTTGAAGCATAAAACCTGATTTACAATTATTCCAAAAAAAGGATCAAACTTTGAACTGCCGTATAATGACCAAATCAAGTCCGATCTTCAAAACCTAAACATCCCTGGAAAGAGCTCTTTAAGAACTAAAACTTTTGTTCATAAACTCTCAATGAAATATTTTAGTTTTGGAGCTATTTGGGGCCGAATAAAAATACAATAATCGTAATATGACCTTGACCTTTTCATTTTTTTTAACTTTTTTATTTGTGAGGCCCTTTCAAACATAACAATACATAACGTGTTCCTAAAATTTAGTGAAATTTGACCCTTTCTAGAGGACAAACCACGCATTTCTTAAATTCGCCACCCCATATATTTTGTGCGTATATGTCTTGCTAATCGTATGCAGCAAACAGAATTCTTCTATCTGATCTCTAACAAAAATGGGTAGGTTTTTCGTAGACCTACTCTCAT
>CM037789.1:11095347-11145347 GCA_021229015.1 Solen grandis
GTACCCCCAAGCAAAGCCGACAGTCATGTATATATTTTTATGTATATTTCCAAATTTTCTTTAGCGCAGCTTTCGAAAGCTCTGGATGTCACACAAACTATTCATGGTCTTTGTCCTTCTACCAGTCTTAGTGGTGAAGAAAACCCATGCAAGCAAAAAATGCTCTCTGAAGGACATAAAAAAACAACAACAAATAGTGGATTGTAACCAAAGACTGAGTCCTAAATTTTTGTGTTAAAAGAACGCCTGTTTAACTATGAAGAAAGAATCTAAACTTCTCCATATACCATCTCGACAGGTCATGTAAAATATAAAAGGGGGCCCTGCAATGAATTGTTGTTAATTGAAATATGTTCAACCCTCACACCAAAATGACATTAATAGCTACAAGATCCATTTGATGTACAAAATCAATAAAACAGTTCCAATTAACAAGCCACTTGACATTCTCATTGCCTGTTCCAGTTTATGCTTAACGCAGCATTAAGACTCCCAGTCCTTTGATTTTTTTTTTCTTATATATTTCTGTAATCATTTAATTGGAGTAAATGCAAACTTATGGCAACACTTTATCTGTCTCAAGTAGACATTATCTCCAAATGACTGAAATACTGTTGGTGGGACGTTAAACCCAACAAACAAACAAATACACTTATATATTCATATTGTAAGGTAGTCAGTGGGATGGTTCCCAAAGGGGCTAAAATCTTTACAGCAGTTTTTGTATGAGTTACCAGATATTTCAATGACTTTGATACAAGTCATGTTCATTTTAGCTCATAGTTTAAGACACAATGTTAAAGAGTCAGACCATATTATGATATTCATGTCTTTAAAGAAAATGTCAAATTTTGATGTCAGAAAACATGTTTTTACATTTCTAATTCTGAAATTTTATTTCAAATTTCATTAAAAGATAGGTTAAATTAAAAAAAAGCATGTAAAGGTGTACATTATTTAAATTTCTGAAAGCCTCCCTATCAGTGCATTAATTTTTATCTTGAAAAAAAAAAGCATCCCTGCATAAAACTAGATGTGGGTGTTCCTCGGAACACTTGTGTCGCCTGCATTTAAGCATGTTTGATGAAAGAATTGACTAGAAAATCGATCTTTTGACAAATTATTGATAAAGCATAATCTATTTTGTGAGGTACAAAATAACACCAAATCACACACACACACACACACACACACATATATATATATATATTTTTTTTTTTTTTTTTTTTTTTTTTTGGGGGGGGGGGGGGGGGGGTAAAATATTCAAACAGTGCAATATGTAATAATTTTCCCGAGCACTTTCGACTATACAGTCTTCATCAGAGGAGTGTCAGAATGACTATGAATTCAAAACATTAACTGTAAGAAAAATTATGACGTCATTAAGCACTTATGATGTTAATTATATATATGTTGCAAGTTTGTAGTCATCATTATCATTATTGAGTTATCATTCTTGTGTACTGCACTCAGACCAATGAGATCTATCTACTATAAATGTTTAAGGCAACACTTCAAATACTTTACAAGTTATGCACCACACAAGAATTAAATCCAAAAAAATAAACAAAGGGAAATAACTCCAAAAATACAACAGTTATCATTCTTGCACAATGCACTCCATGAGATCTTTCCACCTGTGAGGTTTCAAAGTAATACCTCAAATACTTTTCGAGTTATGGTCCGGACAAAAATAAAATCTCAGAATCAACAAAGGGTAATAACTCAGAAAATACGAAAGTCAGAGTTATCATTCTTATGCACTGCACTCCACCTCAATGTGATCTATCCATGTTTTAAGTTTCAAGGTGATACCTCAAATACTTTTCGAGTTATGCTCCGGACAAGAAAGTGTGACGCCGACGACGCCGACGACGACGACGACGGACAAAGTGATCCCTATGTGTCTGCCATGCTATGCAGGCGACACAAAAAAATCCATCACAGAAAAATATATTATTTTTCAAAGTTCTGTGGTTATTTTTTTGTAAATCCAGGATTTGGCACAATGGAAAGATTATGTTTGATTTTGGTTGTTCAAGCACGCCGAATGGCCTTTTCACTTGCAACTCAAAAGAATATGTTATCATTCAATTCACAAACTTTGACAAAAATTCTCCGAGAAATATCATTGTGTGTGTGGAGGGGGGGGGGGGGTGCCCCACTTCTTATAATGGTCCTCCCCAACTCCACTTCTACGCAATTTATATTTAAAAGTAATTAATATTCTCCCATAAGCTTGATCTTATTTACAAACAAGAAAGGGGACCCCCATTATTCCAAATTTTAGTCACCGTCTGACTACCTTAGATATAAATCTTTGATTTGATTTCTCATATGACACACACACAAAGAAAAAAAAAGAGTTGAAAGATATGAATCCACAACGAACAGTGATTAACAAAGGACAGAAAAAAAGTATTACGTATGTGTGCTAACCTAATCTCTTTTTGCTGCCCATAGCTGCACGTGCACTAGACTTTCCTCCATATTGTTTTATTTCCCGCCAAAGAATCATGTGACATATAGATTTAGCACATGAACCGCATTTTTGCACAGTGTATGTTTATACATATACACGTATTATTATTTGAAACAGTTCATACGAAACTTTTTAGGTTTTTGAAATAAAATTAAATAGATCTATTATTTAAAACATTCATGCGTTACAAATCAAACACCTTTACTACAAATCCGACAAGGCGTGAAAATCCCGTGGGGACCAATTACCTTATCACCATCGTATTTTCGTAAAAAAAGTATAAAGCATAATAAATATCAATATAATTCAGCGTAAATAAATTAATATTTCCTTCCTTCCTTTCATTTCAAACATTAAAAAAATGCTCTTAAATGTCGCCATTTTTATTGTCTCAAAATACGCGTAGCTTTTTTTTTCTCAAAGATACTTGCCAAAGTTTTTTCTGCAAAGCAACAACAAACAAACAAACGTCAAAGCCATTACCTATGTCGAATAAAAGATGCTTTTAAAGTTTATGATGCTGGTAAATTTATCGCATATTAATAATAATATTAATTCCATGAAGCCATATCACACTTATCTAACTAAATTAACAAACTTGATTTAATTAGTTGTGATTATTATGCTATATATATATATATATATATATATATATATATATGTATAAATTTATTACATTTAATATTATATGTGAATATATGTTAGATTGTATGTTATCATTTTATTTCATTTTTTTTCGAAAGCTGAATTTAATATAATAAAGTTTTATGTAAGAGGAACAACTCAAACAAGTTTCAGATTTATTCTCACGGCAGTGTAGATTTCACAAACACCGACTTGCCAACGGAAGTATATCTCCGCCATAAAAGGCGGTCGCTTTGAATGACTTTAGTAAACACAAAATATCTTTTTATAGGAGACTCACAATTTATGCATATATGGCATAAATAAATATGACAAAAGCAATATCTATTCTTAAAGATGTAACTTCTGCGAAGTTTGCAGGTCTTTCTGCAAAAGTTCAGGTATTTTTAACTTTAGGTTTTATAAACTAATGTCAAAATGACAGCACAGAACTTTCTTCGAGAAAACTCACCAAAATAACATTAATCGGAACATTATTTATTTGTACCAAATAGTTCTGATTTCCGCATTATTAATGTTTCTAAGTTCTGTGTCTGAATCACTTGGTTTGGTTCAAATAATTAGGAAGGAATCTGGTTCTTATCAATTTTCAGAAACAACCTATTTCAGCTGATCCTGTTTGAAAATAAAATTATTCTAATAATTTGAAAACCAACTGTACCAGTTTCACACATTTTTCTACCAGGTGTGTGAGTGGTTAGACTACAAGCGTCAGCCCTGGAATCAGGAGATCAAAGAGGTCTGCTCTCCAACGGTGAATTACCGTTGTAAGAAAAAGTTAACTACTGATATAGCTCTATTGCTTGGCACTAAAGGTAGTTTCAGGACTGGTTGGCCTGGTGTCAGGATCAGGGCTGATGCTGGGATCTTTTTTATGAGCCAAATGATGCAAAATTGGGGCCACTTTTTTTTCTTTGAGCCACTTTTTGGATCCAGAATGAGCCAATGCTTTAATGAGAATCTGACAAACTATTGGCATTACATATGTGCTGCCAATGGTATATTTTGTGTTCAGGGATCTTAGTGTGACCAATTATGAAGGAGGCGTTTGTAGGCTTAGGCTTTGAATTTATGATTGAGGGCGGGATGATTGTTTTTTTTTTTAAATATTTAAAGACCCACAGCCAGTTAGCCAATGGTGGTTAGGAATTATGGGACATGTGTAATCTACGGCCCCAGACGGGCCCAACTGCGGCCCCAGTTTGATTAAATCCCGAGACCTGTACCAAATTTCCGGATATCTTAGGCGGGACTATATATAGGGGTATATATATATGTATGTATAATGATAACCACATATAAAGGTCCTGAATCAATATAAAAATCATCATTATCATAACTCATCATCAACCTAACAATAATTTATTTGGTCCGCGAATTATGTAGAGATCCCGGGATTTATAAATGTCCCCCCGTAATATTGTACATAAAAGAAAATAACATAAATATAAAATAAACACATTTTTTACCTTAGTCATAACCTCACTTTTGCGTATATATTACAGATTTAATTTTCATTAACATGTTTAAACCACATAACAAATCAGCATATCTATCTATATATATATTTATACTGGGGCCGCAGTTGGGCCTGCATGGGGCCGTAGATTACACATGCCCGGAATTATGCAAGGTCTTAAATTGAGAATGTAAAATTTTGAAGATCTAATGTGATCTTTTATAGAAAAAAAACTCCCTAACTGCCAAACTTGTGTAACTAGGAAAAGGTTTTGGAGTGTTTCTATTTTTGATATCTTTAAGAGCTAACAAGGAGGAAATCCTTGAAAGAGCCAAAAAATATTAAAAAAAGAGGTGTTCGGGTGTACACTTATGTTTGTCCCCACTGGAATTTCCAACAGGGCTTATAGTGGGCAGGGTTCTGTTTTGTACTTAATTTTAAATGAGTGGGATCCTCCAACAGCACGAGTGGTCTGTTCTTTAAGGGAGTCTTATATTATAGGTGGAAGATAGTATTACATACAGAGAGAGGTGAAATATGGGCTTAAATCAAGTCTGTGTACACCCTTCTATCTCAACACCCAGTCATCGCCGAGAGAAGAAAAAGAGAGAGACATTCAATGAAAAGAAAAAGGGGAATTGGGATGATTTGATGGATTGGACAAGATTATATACCCTTTCATTGTCAGTTATTTAGTTTGCTTGTGATCTTGAGTTTTGCCTTTGATTATTCTTACCGCATGTTTTGATTATCACTTGCCGAACGAGTCTGAATATTGTAAGACTAGACCGTAACAAATAATCTTAGAAGTGTGCCTTTGTTTCTACAGTCAATTGAACAATCATCGTACCCTTAATCTGGCTGTACATTTGCTTTATTTGCTGATAAACTGCTAAATTCAGCAACACATGTGTGTTAACTGCCATAACTGTTAAATACAGAGATACACAAGGTGAAGGACCAGACTGGTTATCGATTTTTCTCAGTCTAGCAATGCTCTGAGGGTATTGTGACTGGTTGGGGTATCACTCTTCATGTCTATGGTGTGATTCAGCAGTGTGTCAACACAAATCATTCTCAGGCAGAGAGTCTCAGAACGGCTCAAAGTAATGTCAGACATTAAGCTCAACATACAAAGACATTTTTCTGAAAAAGATAGCATTTCTGTATTTTATTTGTACTTTCTCCTCTTTTTTTTTTCCGTACAACTTTTGTAACTTACAGTTTTAAAACTTTTACATGTGCCATTCTCAGAAATTTGTAACAATTGTGACCTTCATCATATTTTATATTGTAAGCAAAATTGAAATTATATAGAGCTCTATTAACTGATTTTTCAAGTTTTACTTTTCTCAAATTGCCTTCATTGATGAATCACTTAGTGTGTTTGTAGACTCTATATTTCATTTTCAAGATAAGTTAATCTACAGAAGAAAATCAAGATATTCATGTAGTCAGTCCCCTGTCAGTAATCTTTAAAATATTGTAATTTTATCCAATTTCAGGATTTCTTCCAGCCACTTCTTGATGATGCACAGTCCCTCGGTCATCAAGAGGCAAAATGTTACAGCAACTTTGCCATGAAGTTTCTCCACACCACCACCTCCAAGCTGAAGGTGGTGAAGGAGGAGAAAGACATCCAGGAGGTGTTGTCAGCCTGTGCCATGTGTTGCCGTGTGTACAGACAGCTGTTGCAGGGCCAGGAGGTTGACCAGACATACACTGTCCCTAAAATAGTCTACCACATTATCAACCAGTTTAGGAGTCTGGTTAGTTTTATCATCATGCTCATTTACTCCTTGTAGATTTTTTTTTTTACCCCCAAAATTTGGCAATATACTCCGAAAATGTAGGGACTCTCTTTATTAAGGGGTACAGGTTAAGGAAAAACAGCAATTGCAGGGCTCATCCTAGAGGGCGATTCGGGCGAAGAAGTCGCTCTCGGCTTATAAACTTCGCTCTCTACAAACATCCAAGCGAAATTCACTTCGCCGCCGATTTTCGGCAGCGGTTTGTTCTTGCTTTGATGTTACCAATAGATTATCGGTCTATTTCGCATTCGGCAGAGCGACTTATGCGTTACCAATTCAGAAAACAACCAATCAGCGCATTGGTTTTACCTGTCAGCCTCGATTTCAAATTCACTCATGCATAAGTGCAAAAACATGGAGGGAAGTGTAAACAATCGATAAGCGATAGATAAGAAATGGGGTGTGATGCCGTGTATATCAGAAACTGACATTAGTTGACAGGTAAGTAACGGGTACACAAACCGACAGGGGGACATTTGTTTATGGTATGCTGGTCTTCCTCGCCGTGTAAAAGGTTGATCTTCCCCCGAAAAGTTAGCGAGTAGAACCGAAAGTCACCCCGACTTTTTTGAGTAAATTGCAAATAAGAAATGACAATTACTGGAATATGCATCTTTATAAACCGTGTTTTGTTTGTATTTGGCAGTCTGTCTCAACATTTAATGTTGTTTACATCATTAGTAATCTGAGCAAATTCATGTTGCTTTTTTCATGGTTAAAGGGCGATGCGCCCAAGTCCGGCAGTAAACGTAAACTTGAAAGTCTCTCTGCATCTCTGTCAAGAAAATTTAAAAAAAACTCTCAAAAGTCATATGATTGGTATGAACAGGACAGTAAGTGTATTTGGCACTGCTCTCTGTGTAGATCTGTTAAATTTGATAATGCTTATGCGCGTAGACATGATGCTCCAGCAAAAACCACAAACCATGATCGACATGCATCATGTAAGTATTACGAAATGCTTAAAACTTACGGGAAAAAACAAACACTTTTTTTCTATATGTTTTTCCTTCTATTTTTTTTCTTCTTTTTTTACATATAAAAATCCTTTCTTTCTTTCTTATTTAAAAATCAAGCAACATTTTTTTTCTTTCCTTCTTTCTTTCATTCTATTTATAAATTCAATTATTTCTTTCTTGCAATATTCAATCTCTCACTTCTCCCTGATGTTTCTCCACTTCTCCCTCCTCTGAGCTGAGGGAGAAGTCACTTCTCCCTTTTCTCGGAGCCTAGGATGAGCCCTGCAATTGTATCCCCAACTTCAATGAATATACAAATTTCCATCTTTTTCTGATGGGATGCCTTCAAGTAAATTTTTTACCAAATAACTGAAGTTTTTCTATGTGCCTAACACATGTTTGTAATTTTGTATGCTCATTTAGAAAGTTCTTGATTGTCACCTGATTAAAGCAGAGGCAACACATAAGGATCACTTTTCTGTCATCTGTCACACTTTTTCTGTCACACTTCAGCAGGTGACATGTGTTCCAAAGAACACTCTTGTATATGTATAAAAATAAATGTATTTACAGATTGTGAAATAACTAACCATTGGTATTTTGATGTTAATACTCACTTAGAACCAGACCAAATTAAAAAAACATTAATTTTATTACCAAACATTGAATTAATTATTTTGTTACACAGCCCAGTCATATTGAGAACCTGATGTTGATCTCTGATCATGTGTACTGGATGCTTGCAACTTGTGACCTCACAGAAGAGGCCAACATTCTGGTTAATGGATTGTTTGGATGTCTCTGGAACACTGCATGTAAACTGATGCAGCTTTGTCAGATAAAGGTATATTAGTGCTGTAATAGCATGTTTATGTTTGTAGCAAAATATCAAGATATCCTCTTGTCTTTAACTATTGGCTGGATTTGAAAATATTTTTGGACATGACTTTGTGTTTGTTGGCTGAGTCTCTGTCAATATTGTTTAAACTATTTACCTCCTACGAATATATGGTGTTTTGTGCATATTGTTGGAAGTTTTTTTTGTTTTTTTTTGTTTCATTAATGTCTTGTTACTAATCATGTGTAGGTTGGTATAATTTTATGTTGTTTTCTGTGCCTCAACTCTGTAAATGATTGCTGGGTTAGTGTCTGAAATACTCAGAAATCTATTTGGTTTAAACACAGAGATGATGAAAGCTAAAACTGTTTTCTATTATTGCATTAAGATTTACATCAAGATAATAGCATTTGAATTTCATTCAAGTGCAAATATGCATGTATATATTGTTCAGATTGTTAAATCTCTTCCAGACGGACAGGAATCACTAGCTGCACGACTACGTCTACGTAGGTGCTGCCTTATGTTTCTCTCCCTTCAGTCAAACAGGGAGGAGCTGGTGGAGCGTGTGCGAAGTGTCGCCAACCACTTCATCCAGATCCTTAATGACTCGACCATGGCGTCCTCATCTTCACATAATTCATCCTGCCAGGACCTATCCTGGGATATTTTTAAGTCTGTAATAGCTAGTCTCAGTAGGGAAAGTCTCAGTGAGGAACAAAGGGTAAAGAATGCCAGGTATGTCCTACAGCTGCAGGGGCTACATGTGGAATACCTTGTGAAGTGCTCCAGATTGACAGAGGCCAGGGAAGAAGCTCTGGCTATCTCTGATGCAATTGACCAAGATTTAACGTTAATGGCTGCATCCATCTCTAATTTGTACTTGTTTGCAATAATGGCTATGCAAAATAAAAATGACATTATGAAGAAGAAAGATGTTGAATGTCTTATCAAAGCAAACACTAATGTTAAACAAGTTATAAAAGATGATAGGAATCGTAGTGTTCTTATGTTATTGTATGAACCGTATCTGTTCCTGACACAAATGATTGGGACCAAGATCCAGTCAGTTTCTTGTCCAACCTTGATAGAGACTCTCCTGGAAAGTTGTGACATTTTTCTGGACATCACAAAGACACTCTTGCCAGGTTCTGAACAGGAAGGGAAGGAAAAGGCAGGGTCTAAAGACAAGAAAGAGGGTGTCCGAGGTGGGGAAGACTGGTCCAAACTGTTCCAATCCCTCCTGAAGATCCAGTACAGGCAGCTACACTACATGCACCAGGCACTGCAGTCTGGTGAGTTATCTACCTCAGACTAATGATTTGGTTGTTTTACCCCTGCAAACTAGGAGCTCATTATACCTTGAGCGAATACACTTAAAGGCATTTAAGGATTTTTTTTTTTAGTTTTGGTCATCCCCTCTAAAATTACTATTTAAATTTGTGCAATTTTCCCCCAAATTAGCTATTTGTTCCAGTATTTCTTTTCCCCAATGTAAAAAAGTGGCATTCCCCCCCCCCAAATATTGTATTAACCCTTTCCCTCATATATACTCATTTTGATGCCCTCAATAGGTATCACATAAAGCCTGATCTGCAGAAAAACACAGTTAAACCTTAACAAATTTAATTACAAAATCCTCATTTCCAGGCCACTGAGGAGCAGCGAACAGCATAAAACCTGATCAGCCTGCGAGTTACTCGCAGGCTGATCTGGTTTTATGCTGTTCGCATAGGTCTTTTCATGGTGTCCTCTATGAGGGAAAGGGTTAAGGCTTCTTTCCCACCATTTAGTTTAAACATATTTATTTCTCCAAAGTAGTAAGTGAATACAATACGTAACAATAAGATATACATGTTGAGAATTGGATTAGACTGGAAGCCCAAGGCTTATAAAAGTCTTCTCCATATTATTGTTAATTACATTTGTCGGTGGATACCATAAATTATCATTTTTTCACAATTTGAATGTATCATAAAAACAACTTTCCCACCATTTGAAAATGTTAACTAATTATGACATATATGTTAGACACTCATAATATGTTAAACTGAAAGGTTCTAAAAAAGTTGACTATACTGGAGAAATTGTCATGGAGTTGGAACATAATCCTACCCCCTCTTCACAGAAGGGACCATATAGAAATTTTGCTAGTTTCATCATGTCCTGCACTCACATTATGTGAAGACAAGGTGGGATGTAGAGGTATTAATCACCTTTAGTGATTGTTCTACTTTACACATTTACTTAGAATGAAAGTAGATATTTCATTCTTATAACAACAAGATGTAACAACAGTATAGCTCATGATTAATTTGAAAAATTTGCAATCGACAGTGACATTATTTAGATATTTCTTTATCTCTCAAAGATACAAATACTTCATTATAACATATATATGGCAGTGAGCATTTCTCCCAATCCTCCTACAGGGTTCTTATTAATTCCTTATTTGAAAACCTGGACTCCAATTTTAGGGAAAATAATTGGAACAGTCACTAAACTGGGAATGTCTTGGAGGACTCCAACTTTTTTACAAATCTTTGTAAAGAGCTCCCAACTTTGAGAATCCTATTTAGATCAATGTTCTAAATGAAACACTATTTGACAACTTCTATTTACTTACCATCATGAGGATGTTAATGAGTGTATTGCTGGTGTTCAGGTGTGTGTGGAAGCAGTGAGAGGCTGCTGGACCGATGTGTTGTCAAGGTGACCCAGCTACACGAGGAACTGGAGGGGTGTGGTCAGAGACTGGGCAGTCCTGCTGAACACACTCACCGCTACAACTGTGGTAAGTCTCCTTTTGTAACATAGCAGATTTTTGTATTGCTCCATTGTTATGTGAATGCTAAAACAACCAAGGACTATACCCAAAATGTTTAGTTTTGAATAGTTTATGCATTGTAACAAAATGTTTCAGTATAGTGACAGGTGTGGTTTTATTCCAATGACAGTCGTGTTATTGATTCTCACCATATATTTATATTTTATGTTCATCAAAGATATAAATTTCTGAAGCAATATTCATATGGTAGGCAAAAAACAAAACAATAATTGAATATTTTGTTATTATATCCTCATTTCACAGAAGTGTGGGCTATATAGAAATCCTGCTAGTTGCCCCTAGTTGCGTCCAGTCCTACACTCACATTATCAGTGTCCGACAAATTCTTTAAAATTCTGGTAGCACACTGGGCTGGTAGCCCAGAATTTTGTTGACAAATTCTGATGTACAGCTGTGCTTAGACTCAGTCGGTCTTGACACAATTTATTTTATCAATGTGTAGTTTACAGTTACAAAAAGCAGAGGGAACAATTGAAATGTAAGAATCAATCAAAGACATCAGTAGCAGAGAACTTTAGTTTAACTAAAAAGCATCCATGTACTTATATGTTTATCATCAAGTAGAATGCAAAACTCTCAGGCCATTAATCCTACATGCATAAATATTACATTTTCCAAAAGCTTAGCCTTATGACATTAAACTACATCAGCAAAGGAAATGTATGTTTTGCATAACATATTCACATTTTACAATCATATTGAAATGAAAAACAAAATGTTCATGGTAAGAATTTCAAAGAAATGTATTTGAAATACACATGTATATATTTTGTATTTTCAGAAATTAACATGGCATACATGTTCTTGATATTAACATAAATACATAATTTATGTACACTTAAAGACCTACTTTACTATGTAGAAATCATAATTATGTACATTAGAATAATAATTCATCTCAGAGGAAAAAACATGTTAAAATACAAAAAAAAAGAAAAATATAAATAAATGAAATACTGTTTACTTTTATTTTTCTCATTTCCCCCCCCCCCTTTTTTTTTTTATAATTTCACTTATTTGTAGTTACCTCCCTTGACACTAAATAGAACAAAACTGGACTGCAGTTTTTATTTGCCAATTTTCAGGTTTGATACAGTTTAAAAGTTGTTTTTCCCCAAGATATTAATTAAACAAGTGTATTTTGATGTTCAATCATTTATTCTATGTTTTTGCTCACTTAAAAAAACTGGGAAATAAAACCGTGAAAACACATGACATAATCGACGACAGTGATCAAAGAATTATAATTACCGAAGTAAATAGGTAATTAAAAATACATGTAGATCATATTGCTGAGATCATCTTGCTTATTCTTAGAATAGTTATTTCTTACTTTGCATATGAGAAAAATCATTCAATATCGGTTAAAAAAGGTGTTGATTGTCGAGCAGTTGAAGCCGAGATATGGCGTCTGTTTTTCCGACAAGGAAAATATAGGAATTTACTTTTGGAGGATATTCATGGTTTTCTTTTTACTTTTCCTTAATAATGTTGAGATAGTGTTAGCAAAAAGGATGCTGATGAATGTTGGTCTCAGTTTTATAAGCAGAAAAACGGTTCCTGTCGGAAGTGTCTGCATCTACGAAAATCAAAGATACGAAACTATCCAAGTAATCCGCAGGTATCAGTGTCATCAATTGATTGGATCTTTTGATACCGCTTACAGGCGAATGACTCCACCTTTTTATTGATACCTTATCAATGATCACAGTAGGTATTTCATTACATAATATACTGTGTAGTATAGTAGAGGGTGTACACAGCTTGATGACACCGGGTAACCAGACAGAGAAAATGGCAGTAGCCTGGCAGTCTACCAACGTAAAATAGGTGGTAGCCCGGCCAACAAATTTGGTAGCCCATGGGCTCCAGGTATAGGATTTGTCGGACACTGCATTATATTAAATCAAAGTTGGATGCTGGTTTATTAATAACCTTTAGTGTTCTTCTTTTCTTTTATTGTAATGGCTAGCAATCATTTTTTTTTATTATTATGGCCATACTTTAGACCTTGCAGCCAAGGATTACACATGTGTGGGTTCTGTTTTTGCTGAAGAGACAGCATTGGAAGAGATGGTGGTTGGATACAAGGGAATTGGGGTGTGATACCCTAGCTCATTTTCCAAATAGAACTCTTGGTTCTTTTACATGCCTGGTGTATAGCACTGATACATGGGAGACAAGTTCTTAGGTAGAACCAGTACTCCCAAGTTCCCATAGCAACCCCATTTTGTGTTAGTCCTAGTTGAATTATATTCTATCAAAATAGACAGGCATTGCTGAATTAGGGTGTATGTTGAAATGACAACCCATGAAATTGAAAATCAAAGCATTGTAGAACCAGAATGATGTGAAGAGGAACATGATGTGATGGTACATACTGGTTTCAGGCTACATCTGTTCAAGCCTGGGCAAGTGGTGTGTCAGTGAGAGGCAGTATGAGAAAGGCTCGGCATTCTACAGGATAGCAGTGCAGCAGCTGTATCATTGTAAACAGGTGAGGGGGTGGGGCAGAGATCTGTAAGGGGTGGTGCTAAACTGATGAAATATTTCTAATATTTTACGTGTAGGTATGCACTTTAAATTGTTATTAATATTTGTTTTTCCATAAGATCTAGAAATAAAGGTATTATATGTAAGCAGTGCCCCAGCTACCCTTAAATAGCTGGGCGTGGCGCCCAGCTGCCCTTTTGCCACGCCCAGCACGGCCCTTTTGTCGGCAAATTGCCCTTGCCCTTTTGTCGGCAAATTACCCCTTCCTTTTATCGGCATGTGCCGCTTGTCATGTTTATCAAAAACTCCGGAAGTTACAGTACACAACTGAGTGTCTGTCAGCGAATCCATTGCTATGAGCAACAGGTCATCATGGCTACCATTGCTGATGATTGTAGAGGAAATAAGTGAACACAAACCTACAACCCTTTGGTAATGTTCACAGCTAGCTTGTGTTAATTTCGAAGTGAAAGTAAAAGTTGATTCTACGAGACTGTTTTTGTATACGAAAAAAAGATAGCCTAATTTGGCATAAATATTTGCAATATTTCAAATCTGGCATTCTGCATCAACACATTATCATACTGTCATAATCTTTATCATTAATATTCAATTTAACTGCCTCTGACAGTTTTAATAGCATATAAAAAAGCATGCTTGAATATAACTTTGTTTACTTCCAGCATGGTTGAAGAAACATGCACTCATAAATCTTGTTTACAGTTATAAAAAAAAAGGTCAGAAAGCTTTAGAAGTGTTTAAAAACATGAATGATTGATAAAAAAAAATTAAATGCATATTTTACACCATTATTTGAAATTAAGGCTGACTTTGATCTTACAATAATATGATTGTACTGAAGTGGGTGGGGTAGTGCATTGAGACAAAATTGCATTATTAAAAAAAAAAAATCCTAAGATTATTGAAAAAAAATAATTGAATTTTCACATTTATAAAGATTTATAACTATGATTTAAAAAAGAGTTGATGAAACTGAATGGTCTTGGAGATTATTAAAATCAAATAATTTAAATGCAAAAAGATTTGAAACAATTTTAATCTGAGTCTATGCACAAGCAATTTAATTAACTTAAAAATGTTTTCTGTATTGTAGAAATCCTGTTAAATTGGAAAACATACCTTCATGTTTTAGTGAGTGTTTTAAAAAACTGTTCAAAAAATTAATTTGGAATCTGAAACATATTAGAATTTAGAAATATTTTTTTTATCCAAATTGTATGTACACCTGTCCTTTTTGGTGAATTTACCATGCCTTTTTCATATAATGATAATGTAGTAGTATAGTCATCAATATGAAACGGTTAACCTCTTATATATGTATATATATATATATATATATATATATATATATATCGAGGGCTCAACGCAAAACTGTCGTAACTCCATTTTTTTCACAAAATGATGTTTTTGCATTTTTCACATTATATTACAATGCTCTATCTGTGGAAATAATTTTTTGAAAAAATATTTGTATTTAAGTAGTAAAAATGAAAAATGGTCCAAAAGTAGTATAATTATTTGGTTGATTTCATTTGTGCAACACTGTCGTAACTTAGTTACATAAGTTTGCACTGAAAAACATGCACATTTTGAATCAAATGATATGCAACATGTAGTATCTAACAATATTTTTAAATGATGTCATAATTCATAATGATGATGTCATAGTACTGTGATGTCACTAAGCACTTGAAATAAATACAGTTAACATTTATTAAACTTATTTAACTAATATTTTACGACTTGCTATTATGGAATCCAAACACTTTTTAAGATTCATTTATCATACCATTCTTGTCAAGTCACATACTTTCGGTATGACACTCACTTTTTCAGACCTAAACTCACAAATGCCTAGAGATATCAAAAAGTAAATACTTTTAATAACAAGAAATGTTTTTTAAAACAAGATATGCAGCAATTATGGGGATTAAAGTAATGCATAATGTAGTACGGTTATATGATATACATGTACAAATTATTATCTGTGAAAAGTTTCATACTTGGAATCAAATTAAGCATAGATAAAGCATCCATTCCACTGCAATCAGCAGAAAAAAACAATATGGACTATAATTGTCATTCAGTGAATAGGACTGATATATATTTTTTTGATTGTGCAGAATAACATTTGGTCCGAAACAGGTCTCAATGTTTATCTAAGAGAAGTGTATTGATAAAACAACAATATATTTATCAAATAAACTGTAATTCAGTCAGGATAATTTAGTGAATATATAGGAAGCATATATTTCAGCTAGTTATCTTAACAAAGAATTATGTGTAACTTTTTCTCCAAAGAAGATCTATAGGCATTTTTTTTACCAATGAAAATCATTCAAATATTCATTAAGTCTTATCTTACGCCATAAACTGCAGATAGGTCAATGTATATTTAGGTAGACATTTACGGTGAAAATACAAAACAAAATCAATTATCCTCACCAATAAGTTGTACTTCAAACTGATTGAGGTATTATTAATTGTTGTGTGATGAATCTTATACTGTTGTGACATATGGTGACATGATGTGCACAGAGCAAAATAATTTAAAAGTGACATTTGAAGATTGCATTTGCTAAGTTTTTTAAATTCACTTAGTTCCTTTTACTTCCCAAAGTTGATGTCATTAATGATATTTGGTTGGAAGGAAATTTTTCCTGATACCCAATATACTGTTTATTGTGTTGCTTGCTGTAAGCAGAAGTGACACATATAGGGATCATTTTCCCGTCTTCTGTCTGTCTGCATGTCCATCTCTTTGTCCGTCCGTCCGTCATGCTTCAGCAGATGACACATGTGTTCCAGAGAACACTTCTGTTTTTGTCAAAATATATGTGTTCTAGGTGGTGCAACACTCATGTTTTCAGTTGTTGTTGTTGTTGTATTGGGGTTTACCGTCGCTGCGATAGTATTTCAATCATATAGCGACGTCCAGCTAATTACAGGTGGAGGAAGACCCCGAGTACACAGGGGTACCTGGGTAGAACCACCGACCTACCGCAAGCCAGCTCGAAGGCTTCCTCACATGAAAAATCCGAAGTCCCTACTAGGATTCGAATCCACAGCGGTGAGGGGCTGAGAGATTTGTAGTCCGCGACTGTAACCGTTTGGCCACGGTGGCCCCCATATGTTTTCAGTCCTAAACAGTCTCAAAACTAGATAATTTACCATTATTTTTTGCTTTTACTGTTGAAACACAGTTTTTCAGTCACAAACAATTAAAAATATTGGAACTCGAAATTAGTTGTTTCACCAGGTAGCAGTTGTCCAAAACAGGAATTTTAGGGCCAACTCTAAATGAATCATTTAGACAACAAACTTATTGATAAAAGCCTATTAAGAAGAAAATGAAATAAAGTTTTTTTGTGTATTAATTGATCAGTTTAAAATTTTTTTTTTTCATACAGAAATATATTTACTATCTCTAACTTGTAGAAATATCTACTTTTAAGTTCTGACATACTACTTGCCTTTACAGCCTACTTGTATCTATAGGTAATACTTATTTGTAGTCTACCTTCAAGCAAGTGCTCGATCAGCCAACATGACATGTTTACCTCCGGATCATTGAATATATTTGTTAATTCCATAGGAGCAGCTGTCAGACATATGGTGCTAGGAAGTCATATGCATGACCCGAAAAAACCCTCACAGGTACCCATTAATACACTTGGGTGGAGTGGAACAATTCAAGGTTAATTGCATACTCAAGGAAACAGGCAGCCACACGACCTAGATTCAAACCATGAACCCTTGATCCTGAGATGTGCATCCTATCAGTGGCAATCACTGAACTACCCTGCTCTTCTTTCACTTAATTTTGTTCAGCAAATGTTGTCTTAATAATGGGCTTAAATGCTTAAAGTGTCAGTTTTAAATTTAACTTCTCATGCAGTGATGACACCAATTTCTATTTAAAATTCTTCACATTTCCCACCATGATCTGAGCACATGCTACAACAATCCGTCAGGGTTGTGAAGAGTTTGACAGTAGAAAAAAAAATTTATGTAGATACATGTATAATATTGAATGCCCTTTACTGGTCAACAGACTTTTATAAAGCAGCAGCCACTGCATGGAACACTCAATCAGAAAAAGAAGTGAAATTCTGTGTCCTTATGTATGACTCTAAATGATGCTTTAGCAGCAGGTCAAGAATCAGATTCTTCCAAATGTATTTTCAAAATAGTATGATTCCTGCTCATAAAGAACAGGCACAGGATCTATTTTGATGACCCCCTTAGAAGGTCTTATCAAGTACTGTCATTTATAATCTGCAATGGGTCTGCTGTCCTCACTGGTCATGAAATTGTTGGGAGCTAGTTTTGTTTGTAAAACATTTAGTTTAGTCTCTAAACCTTTAGTGCAAGTATACCATTCATGCTGTTCACAACCCCTTTTTCTTCCTACTCCCATGTGAAAATGTGTAAGTCCTCAAAGTAGCAGGTGAAAGTGTGAAGAAAACTTTTTCTTTAGTGATGTTTAATACCGTAAAACAATTAAAATGTCAGATTTAAATCATGGCGATTCTTTTAAATCATTTAGATATGAATAATGCAGAATGATAGTCAGGGTTTTGTTAATACAATTAAATACTTTAATACAGTATCCTTAATCTCCCTCCAAAATGTAAAAAAAAAATGTGTACATATCTGGAAATACAGAAAAACAAAATGATCAAATGATGCAAATGACTGTATTTGAAACCAAAATTAAACTAAACTATTTGAAACAAATACTGTCTAAGAAACTGATAGTATAACAGAGTTTGTTATTTGAAAAGTGTGGAGTAAATCTTGGTTTCCTCAAGACAGTTGATGCTATGGACAGAAAAGTCTGGAGAGCAGCAAACAGGAAAACGGGGAAAAAGTTATACCCAGTATTAAGATGCTGATGATGATGCAGATGATAAAATTATTTGTTAAGAAGTTATACAAATTGTTTTATGATATAATATCTGCTCAAAAGCTTGTCTGCATTGTTAACCTAAAGCTGTCCGAAAAAAATGTTTTTTCCTGTGACAAGAAAACAACAACAACAGGTGAATGGAATTTGAATGAAATCTCGCTGAGACGCTTCACGTCATGGAGACGATTAACAGACAAATACTTTACAGGAGTATCACTCATAAAAGTGTTCTGTGATATACATATTTGGTTTAATCAACAATAAATTGAAGAGAAAACTTAGTATATTTATCATTGATATGAGCAATTTTACGCATCTCCCATTATCTTGCTGTCACATTATCATACACATAACTTAACGAGAACTTCTCTTGATTTGCTCTTTGCACATACCTATATCAGAGATGAGAATCTCTGTTAGGTTATTAGGTCTTTGGTTTACCTACATGAGGTATTGTCATGGACATTGGTTTCTTTATGTTGTTCATTGACAGCACTTTAAACTGTCTTTAATAACACTTGCAGTTATAAAAATATTAAGTTTAAATGGTGTTAATGAACTATTTGCACATTTTCAATTCAAATACCTGGGGTCTCTCAACCTGATGTACTCTAGTTTAGTTATTAGAGTAATACTTGTATGGCTCTAATAATATAAAGCATGCATTGATAAAAAATTCCTCAAAAGGTCAAAATGTTGGTCATCAAAGTTTGTCATCAACTCTGGAATGTCCCCGTGTCATGAATTTGTTTGTTATACCTAATGGACCCCTTTTTATATCATTTAAAATTGGTGAAAATGATATTGATACAGTGTTGCATAAACTAATTTTCCAGAATTCATATGATATGAGGTGGAATACTGTCGTAAGTCAAGATACTACAGTGTTGCATTGATTTTCTTTTCGATGAAACCTAACATTTGAAGTGGAAAACTGTAGTAAGTCAGTTTATCCTCAAAATCACCTTTTTTATTAAATGTTGTAAAAAATACAATGAAGTTTATTAAAACTGACATATAATGCAGCAATTTTATGTTAAAACACTTGTAATATATCCAACACAAATAAATTCAGAAAGTTTTTTCCTTCTCCTGAACAATTTTAAAAAACGGAGTTACGACAGTTTTGCGTTGAGCCATCGATATATATATATGAAGTGCATAAATTAATGAACATATAAAAAAAGTGGGGGATTTTCACAATAATCTGAGGGAAGAGTCTTGGATGCTCAATTTAATTGTTCTTTAAGCTATATGAAATTGAAATGCAAGGTTCATATCTTTTTCTGTTGGCATTATTTTTATTGATAACTTGAAATGAAGATTTGTAATCAAAGAATGTTGATGCAAATTTGATTTCTAAAAATCTGCATAAATTTTTCTGTTCAGATCTCCATATAAATAAGTCATTCTTGCAGAGGCCTTTTTAGCTCACCTGAGCACAACATGCTCATGGTGAGCTTTTGTGATCGCCTTTTGTCGGTCGTCCAAGCGTGCGTGCGTGCATGCGTCGTCAACAATTTCTTTAAACAACATCTCCTTCTAAAATACTCACTGGATTTTGATAAAACTTCACAGGAATGTTCATTATGGGGCCCTTTACCAAAGTTGTTAAAATTATTTTGATTGGTCAAAAATCTAGGTCACAGGAGCTAAAAATAGATTTTAAAAATGAAAATTTTAAAAATCTCCTTCTCAGAAACCACAAGGCCTAGCCTTTTGATTTTTGGTATGTAGCATGATCTTATGACTCTCTACCAAGATTGTTCAAATTATGACCCTGGGGTCAAAATTGGCCCCGCCCCAGGGGTCACTTGATTTAAAATAGGCTAATATAGGAAAAACTTGAAAAATCTTCTTCTCAGAAACCACAAGGCCTGGGGTTTAGATATTTGGTATGTAGCATGATCTTATGACTCTCCAAGATTGTTCAAATCATGACCCTGGGGTCAAAATTGGCCCTGCCCCAGGGGTCACTTGATTTTACATAGGCTAATATAGAAAAAAACTTGAAAAATCTTCTTCTCAGAAACCACAAGGCATAGAGTTAAGGTACTTGGTGTGTAGCATTGTCTAGTGGATCTCTACCAAGTTTGTTCAAATCATGACCCTGGGGTCACTTGATTTAACATAGGCTAATATAGGAAAAACTTGAAAAATCTTCTTCTCAGAAACCACAAAGCCTGCAGTTTAGATATTTGGTGTGCAGCATTGTCTAGTGGATCCCTACCAAGTTTGTTCAAATCATGACCCTGGGGTCAAAATTGACCCCGCCCCAGGGGTCACTTGATTTAACATAGGCTAATATAGGAAAAACTTGAAAAATCTTCTTCTCAGAAACCACAAGGCCTGGAGTTTAGATATTTGGTATGTAGCATGATCTTATGACTCTCTACCAAGATTGTTCAAATTATGACCCTGGGGTCAAAATTGGCCCCACCCCAGGGGTCACTTGATTTAACATAGGCTAATATAGGAAAAAAAATTGAAAAACCTTCCTCTCAAAAACCACAAGGCATATAGTTAAGATATTTTGTGTGTAGCATTGTATAGTGGATCTCTACCAAGTTTGTTCAAATCATGACCCTGGGGTCAAAATTGGCCCCACCCCAGGGGTCACTTATTTAACATAGGCTAATATAGGAAAAACTTGAAAAATCTTCTTCTCAGAAACCACAAGGCCTGGGGTTTAGATATATTTGGTGTGCAGCATTGTCTAGTAGATCACAACCAAGTTTGTTCAAATCATGACCCTGGGGTCAAAATTGGCTCTGCCCCAGGGGTCACTTGATTTTACATAGCCTAATGATACCAGGTGAGCGATCCAGGGCCATCATGGCCCTCTTGTTTAACATCTTAATTTGAAAAAAAAAAGTGTTGAAATGTTGTCTGTTTAGAAAGATATAAATGGACCACTGATCTACATAACTGTGAATATGGAAGAAATGTACAAAAGCTGCTGTAAAACAAAATTTCTTGTCTGAAAATGCAGGGGATGGCTTCTCAAGGGTTTGAACTTAAACAATCTTCTTGGGGTGGCCCCCCCACACACACCTATCCCCACTGTGGATCTACGTGCCTCAAAGTGCTCTTTTAGGCACCACCACCCGGCCCTTTTCAAATCCTAGCCGGAGCACTGTGTTAGTATGATGAAATAATTTCTTCATTTAAACTTGCTTCTTTTCATCATTTTGTCTCAACCTTGTGATACATTCTTTGTCTGTTATTGATTGTGTAATAAAAATGCCATGGTTTCATGCGGCATGTTTAGGGTGCAATTAATACATTGTACTTTTTCACTCAGTTTTAACTTGTGTTTATTTTTTTCACTCAAAGCTGTTGAAGCAAACAGTCATTTTGATGGGTCAGTCGGAGCACTATAAACAAACATATATTTAATTTTGGCCTTACAGTATACACTGTTACACATGTAATTTGGTGCAGGGGAACCTCCAGCAGCTGTATGAGATGTTGGTGGAATGTTACCTGAAGCAGGAGCAGTGGGTAGAGGGGACGCAAGTCTGTATTGAGGCCCTTGCACGGCTGGAGGCAGGCCTCGTCCCCACTGTAGCCATGTGGACCAGGCTGAAGGTGGCAGCCATAGCCCGGGAGCAGCTCATGTTGCAGGATCTGTGAGTACATTTCTTTTACTTGATCATTGATGGCCTCCACCAGTCCCGGTGGCCGAGTGGCAAGTGTCCGCTCCTGAATCGGGAGGTTGTTGGTTTGATCCCTGGCCACAACATACCAGTCATAAAAAAATGGCACTGGTATAGCTCCTTGCTTGGTGCTCAGCATGGAAGGATAGTTCCAGGACTGGTTGGCCTGTTTTCAGGATAATGTGACTGGTTCACATGTCTAAGGCGTGATACTGCAGTGTGGCAGCACTATATCTGTCTACAGTAAACATAGTCTCCAAATTACTAATACTGTTGGTGGGATGTTAAACCCAAACAAACTGGGTGGCCTCATTTTTAACATTGTAAACTAATGAAAATATATATACATAGCTTCAACAAATAAATGCATGAAGACCCTGAGTGTAGTAGCAAATTTCCTTCAAACTCTTTGGTTTTTAAAACAAGTGGAGAGGATTTCCATTTATGAGAGAGTCAATTAACATGACCTTGATTCACCTTTGGGAATAAATACCGGGTATGCATATTGGTTTGATCAGTGAAAGGCTTTACAAAGCTACAACAAACAAGTGAACATAAACCTTGCTTTCAATAGTTATCTTATTTCTGAGGTATTTGGGATGATGATATGCCTGTTTTGGTGTCTTGTTAATAGGTCATGAAATTGAGTGTATTTGTGTGTGGGTAAACTAGGTATATCTGAATGCACTTCAAGTGCAAACATAAGAAAGGTTTATTAGGGGTAGAATAAAGGTATAGATTACAGATGTTGAAAAAAAGATAAACAAAAATTGTTTTCCATAACAAAATCAAGATATATAAACTCTTACTGACTTGTTTTGGCCCTTCTCTCCCCTACAGAAGCCTGTGTTCTGCTGTGAAGAGTGCAGGTGTCAGCCTAGCAGGGGTCACAGACAGACAACTTTTGTTTGCTGAGTACCAGGCATGGAAAAAACAAGCTAAGTAAGTTGTGACATATTATCTACAATTGTTCATTGTCGTGTTTTGTAAGGTTTTCAGATATCAATTGTTCATGATGGAAATCAGGCACATGACTTAGGTTTCTTTGATTGTAATGTTTTGTTACTTTTATGTAAGCATTTTATATAGAGGTATTAGTTTTTTTTAACTAGATTTTCAACAAAATTCAGGTCATTAGAAACGGGTATGTCTTTGGGTGGGTTTATGGGGGTCAAACATTTCATTTCCATCGAATATCTCCTGTTAGAATAGAGATACAGTTTTCATACTTGGTAGGTAGATACTTTATATATGGGAAGAGGAAGATTTGAATTGATTTTCAGGATGATCAATAGATTTTTCATTTTCTTCAAATAACTTCTTTCAGGAGTGAGGCATGATAATCTGATTTTGTAGATAGATAACCTTATGGGAAGAGGAAGACTGGGATTGATTTTCAGGTCAATAGGGTCAAAGTCTATGTCACTGTTATTAAAAAATAATTTTGCTTGCCTAGGGCAACATTTGAAAACCTGGTTTTATGTCAATTGACATCTTTCTTGTTTAGTATATTATTTTAAATAGGCTGTCAGCAGGGTGTAGTATCATGCCAGTTGTGGATGATGTTCTGACTTCTTTTTCAGGGGTCAATCATAGGCATCTTTTCCTCTGAACATTAATTCATGCATTTTTAGCTCGACTGTTCGAAGAATATGAGAGCTATTGTAGTCGCCCTTGCGTCGGCGTTGTCGTTGCAGATTTTGGTTAAAGTTTTGCATGCAAGTTACTATCGACCTTATATCTCAATAACCATTCATGGTATTGACTTGAAAATTTATGAATATGTTAAGTGGCACCAGACAACCAAGTAAGATAACACTTGATGGAATGTATTACAAATTATGGCCCCTTTTTAACTTAGAAATTTTGGTTAAAGTTTTGCATGCAAGATACTCTCATGCTTATATCTCAGTATCCAGGCATGGGATTGATTTGAAACATCTTTAATATGTTTAGGGGTATCATACTTTCATGGTAGATAACTCTTGATAGAATATGTTACAAATTATTGCCCCTTTTTAACTTAGAAATTTTGGTTAAAGTTTTGCATGCAAGGTACTTTCATGCTAATATCTCAGTATCCAAGCATGGGATTAATTTGAAACATCTTTAATGTGTTTAGGGGTATCATACTTTCATGGTAGATAACTCTTGACAGAATATGTTACAAATTATTGCCCTTTTTAACTTAGAAATTTTGGTTAAAGTTATGCATGCAAGTTACTTTCATGCTTATATCTCAGAGTCCAGGCATGGGATTGATTTGTAACATCTTTGATATGTTTAGAGGTATCATACTATAAAGGAAGATAACACTTGATGGAATATATTAAAAAATTATGACCCCTTTAAACTTAGAATTTTGGTTAAATTTTTGCATTCAAGCTACCTTAAATTGCTTAAGGAATTGACTGAAGTTGGCTTTAGGGGCATCAGAAAACTAAGGAGGATAACTTTTGGACTGAATTTTATGCAAATTATGGCCCCTTTCTAATTTGGAATTTTGGTTAAAGGTTTGCATGCACAGTGTTAATTGTGCTTATGTCTCAGTAACTAGGCATAGGATTGATTTTAGACATCATAAAAATATTAAGGGGTATCAGACTATCAAGGTATATCATTTTTGACTTTTATTATGTACAGTGTATGTGAAGGGCAAGAATTGAAATAGATTTCATTTGATTTACCAACAAGCATTTGGAATAGTCAAGCGTGCTGTCCTCTGACAGCTCTTGTTCCCAAAAATTGCAACCAAATAAATGTCATTTTTAGCTCGACTATTCGTAGAATATGAGAACTATTGTAGTCACCCTGGCGTCGGCGTCGGCGTTGGCGTTGCAGCTTTTGGTTAAAGTTTTGCGTGCAAGTTACTATCAACCTTATATCTCAATAACCATTTATGGTATTGACTTGAAAGTTTATAAATATGTTCAGGGGCATCAGACAACCAAGGTAGATAACTCTTGACTGAATTTATTATGAATTACGGCCCCTTTTTAACTTAGAAATTTTGGTTAAAGTTTTGCATGCAATAGAAAATTTGGTTAAAGTTTTGCATGCAAGCTACTATCTAGTTTGTATCTCAATAACCATTCATGGTATTGACTTGAAAGTGTATGAATATGTTTAGGGGCATCATACAACCAAGGTAGATAACTCTTGATGGAATATATTACAAGTTTGGCCCCTTTTTTCTCTCATGCTTAAATCTCAGTAAGGGATTGATTTGAAACATCTTTAATATGTTTAGGGGTATCATACTTTCATGGTAGATAACTCTTGATAAATTATGTTACAAATTATTGCCCCTTTTTAACTTAGAAATTTTGGTTAAAGTTTTGCATGCAAGGTTCTTTCATGCTAATATCTCAGTATCGAGGCATGGGATTGATTTGAAACATCTTTAATACTTTAGGGGTATCATACTTTCATGGTAGATAACTTTTGATGGAATATATTACAAGTTATGGCCCCTTTTCTGACTCAGAAATTTTGGTTAAAGTTTTGCATGCAAGGTACTTTCATGCTAATATCTCAGTATCCAGGCATGGGATTGATTTGAAACATCTTTAATACATTTAGGGGTATCATACTTTCATGGTAGATAACTTTGATGGAATATTTACAAATTATGCCCTTTTTAATTAGAAATTTGGTTAAAGTTTGCATGCAAGTACTTTCATGTTAAATCTCAGTATCCAGGCATGGGATTGATTTGAAATATCTTTAATATGTTTAGGAGTATCATACTATCAAGGTAGATAACTTTTGATGGAATATATTACAAGTTATGGCCCCTTTTTTAACTTAGAAATTTGGTTAAAGTTTAGCATGCAAGGTACTTTCATGTTTATATCTCAGAGTCCAGGCATGGAATTGATTTGAAACATCTTTAATATATTTAGGGGTATCATACTATCAAGGAAGATAAAACTTAATCAAATAAATTAAAAATTATGACCCCCTTTTAACTTAGAATTTTGGTTAAATTTTTGCATTCAAGCTACTATCAAGCTTATATCTCAGAAATTGCTTGTAGAATTGTCTAGAGAGTTGCGGAGTGTCTTCAAGGGCATCAGAAAACAGGAGGATAACTTTTGGACTGATGCAAATTATGGCCCTTTTCTAACTTTGATTTATTATTATGTACAGGGAATGTGAAGGGCAAGAAAAGATACATTTGATTTACCAACAAGCATTTTGAATAGTCGAGCGTGCTGTCCTCTGACAGCTCTTGTTATGTTTACTTGCCTGACAGGAAGGAGTATGAGGTTCGCCACAACCTGCTGTGTGAACTGTTCAATGTGAAGCAGCCTGGTGCCCAGCTCGCAGAGGTGATGATAGAGCTGGCCATCAGTATGTGTGTCACCGGGTACCAGCACAAAGGCAGGTGGGTACAGGGTGGTGCTTGTGAGAGAGATGTTTATAGATAAAGATTTTAATTGTTAATAAGATTTTAATTTTTGAATTATCATTAAAACTGCTTTAGACTTTTCAAACTCTTAAGTAATTTTCACCCCTAATAGACCCAGAGAAATGCATATTACGTGAAAGGTACAAAAAAATGCAAGTTGCCACTTTCTTTTTATTTAGCTCACATCAAATTCATCAACATGATCTAGAACATGACCTTTCCACTTTTCTCTGTATAAACTGAACAACTATGGATTTGTGCCATTAGATATGAGTGTGTTATCATGACAATAGGTGTGCAGTGTGATTTTGCAGTGCAATGACACTTTTTCTGTAGACAGAGTCTCCAAATTACTTAAATACCTCTAGCTAATCATACTCAACAAAAATCAGATGTCAAGATTTGTGCTGTATTCCAGGGATGCTGGAGAGATGTTGACCAAGGCTTTGTTACTGCTGGGAAAACTGTCAGGTCCCACAGTGGAGGCATTGACCGCCCTGGCATGCTACACCAAGTATGTAGTCACTCACGAGGAGGTCATAGAGGTATGGTCCACTTTTCATCATATTGTACTATCTCTCTTGGGAATTTCATTATTAATTTTAAATAGATTACAGATACAAAATAACAACAACAAAAAAAGACGAGATTTGACATTTTTAAATATTAAGAATTTCTAATATTGCTAAATAACAATAATTTTTTTTTGCAATTTTAAGCAATCACTTTGATCAGCAATCATTTATTAATGAAAATCCTGCTCTCTTTAGTGACTATGTAATTAACCAGTGTTCATAAGTAGCCTTGCAAAACTTTTTGTTTAAGTCACTATATCTTAATGTTCGAAAGTATGTAAAAGAAATAATATTTTATATCAAATTCAGTTTATGATCAGACTGTTTGGAGCAAAGAAAGTATTAAGATACAAAAAGACTTAATAGGAGCCAAAAATAAGGAATCTTTTTATTTAAACCTACAGTCGATTCCCCGCTATTCAAAATCCTGGTGATCAGCTTTTTATCTCGAGTAAGGCATGTATTCGAATAACCCAAATCACATCGACCATTGAGACAAAAACCTATCCCACCCACTTTTTCATGCAGTGAATGTAATATATAATGAACTCTTATTAAAATATTTTATTATGATTTAGGAACGTAAATGAAAATGACTATAGATAATTATTTTTTATTTTTTAACTTTCATCTTTTTGTGCATAAATTATATCCATAACAGAGATAATCAGTGCATCACTCAATAACAAAGATACATTCATACATGAACTTTCATCAGGTCTGACTAAATCACAAGACAGTACATGAATAAAAGTGATATCGAAATGTTCATTTAAAAACAATGTAATTGTTGTCTGCTTGTTACACTTGTTTAAATCTTCCTTTACCAGCGTATCCGAAATACATATCATTAATCATTACCTTTATGAACTGGACAATCATCCAATCAATTTACAACTTATGCAAACTGTTAGCGGCCGTCTCCCACCCATTTTGGTAATAAATTGACATTTGCACCTTTCCATTGTTTGTTTTCAAAATGTTGCCGGTAATTAATGCTTGTCAGTGACTTCAGATAAGGAGGTGGGAAAATCATACAAATTGATTGGCATGGGTCAAAAAATCTTTTCGGATGAGGCCAGGTATTCGAATAACACAAATTTGAATAACCCAGATACTTTTTGTATAGAAATAAGAAGGAGGGTGATTGGGACCAACAAAGTATTTCGAATGATGCCGGGTATTTGAATGAGAGGTGATGGAGTAACCAGGGTTTGACTGTATTTAATTCTTAAAATAAAAAAAGACCTGCAAAGAAGTATATTTTCCCCATTTTATCTAACCCACCCATACACACACTGCACTTGGTATTCTAGAAGCTGAAGCAGTCCCAGGCTCCAACTTGTGAAACTGACCCCATCTCGGACCCACCCCCTGCAGCCAGCCAGGGGTACTCAACCTTCTTCACCCTACAATCTGAGAGACCCTACCTGCCCTTGCTTGTCAGGGCCATTCAGTTGTGGGAGGTCAGTCTGGGGGGTAAGGAGACAGGGTCAAAGGACAAGAAGGGGCTGCCCCAGGGGGATTCAGTGTGTGTTGATGTAGACCAGCATGTGGATGCACTTATCATGTGTGGGTCTCGACTGCTGGCCATGAGACAGGTTAGTCTTTAACAATCCTTAAACTGAGGCATAAGCTTAATTTCATTATCCCCACTTCACAAGGGGGGTATGGAGCTATGTATAGGAATCTTATGCTGTCCTCCATTTCATCCTTTCCTATTTTACTATTAGAATTACTCCAGAATAGCAAATACAGTGTTTTTATCAAGCTGTACTGTAAGTATAAGCACAAATTTACATTTAGAATGAAAGGTCTACTATGAACTTAATAATGTGCTACATGCTTTTCAGCAACATTGCATGAACACCTGGTTTGTTCCTTTACAGAAAACTCCATTTATATGAGTTATGGATATCTTCTATTCAGAATATACTTCTTTTTTTAATAAATGCCTGACTCAATTTCTTGATTTGGTAATTTTCACTACTGTTACATTGTATTACTCTTATGTAAAATGTCTGCAGTTTTTCTACTGAATCCTGTTTGTTACAGACACACCTTGCCCTGAGAGCATTGACAGTAGCTAAAGCCCAGCTGAAGAACGTCAGTGATGCAAAGCAAGCTGGAGACCTCACCATACACCTGGCCCGTGTCCTCATGTTACTGGGTCGCTACAAAGAGGCAGAGTCCCTCATCACCAACATTGTTACCATGGAAACCAGTGACAAGAACTGCCTCCTTCAAGCTGAACTATGTCTGTTCATGGGAAAGGTAGAGTTGAACTTTTTGAAGCAGACATGTATTAAGCCAGTTTGCTTTATGTACCATTAATCAGTTCTCAGCTTATAAAAAAAAAGAATTATGTCTTATACATTTTACTTTTTTTTTTTTGATATTTCTTTGTTGTGCAGACTAAAATCT
Organism: Solen grandis; assembly: GCA_021229015.1. Classification (NCBI taxonomy): domain Eukaryota; kingdom Metazoa; phylum Mollusca; class Bivalvia; order Adapedonta; family Solenidae; genus Solen; species Solen grandis. Next base: position 11,124,888 of record CM037789.1, read on the forward strand.
CAGCTACAATACAATACAATACAATACAGGGTTCGATTTTAGCGATATTTACCACTAGCAAAAATTAGCTTGTACAATTTTTATTCACTAGCTAAAATGAAAAATGACTAGCTAAAATTTATGAAACAGTTTTAATAGCTCATAATTAACATTCAATTTCTTGGGCCATGTGGGGCCGTGTTTGGCCTCTTCCTTCGCTGACCGTTGAGCCACCATCTCCTGACTGCTGGTCTAGGATCAAAATCTTTGAATCTGATGTTGGCAACAGAAATCCTCATTAGAGTGTCCATCATATCCACACCAAGGTTACATCTCCAGTCAGTTTTAATGCATTTGATTGAGCCACAAGTTTTAAAACCATAGTTTTCAGGGACCATGAAGTAATAAAGAAGATAATATGGAAATACTATCATCATACTAAGTAATCATTTAATCAGAAAATGACCAGTGGTACCAAATGGTGTTGTCATAAAATGAAAACAGTCACTTAGTTTCTAGAATACATATGGCCTACCAATTTAAATTTATAATTTCAAGGGCCATGTAATTTTAAATAGCCTTCCTTAAACACGACAGTCCTAAAAAAGCAGCAAACCCCTAACTGGCCTCTTCAGTACCTATACCGAAAAAAAATTGGCAATACCCCTCCCTAGCCTAGGCAGTTTTCATTGCTTCCCCCACCCACTCCACAGACCATATGAAAGATTGGATTTTACAAGCTAAACAAAATGGATAGAAAGGGGCAAGACCATATTTATAGATACATATGATCTTTCCATTCTGGGAAAAAGCTAGATAATCGATCTAAATGAAGTTATAGATACCTTAGATGCACTGTCAGCTGGTGCAAACATTTTACGTGTTTTACAAGTCATTTGAGTCACTGTGGATGAATCGCTGGACAGAACGATTTCCAGGTCAACATTTAGTTCCTTCTGCCATTTCTTGGCCGTTTTCAGGCTGTCTTTTCAGAGCTCTCCCCTAGATTTGATGTTTTTGATGTACTGGCACCGTCACTTTCATTGGATTTATCCGCCGGCCGTTTGAAAAAATTTGTAATGGACTTTTGCGACAATTTTTTTTTTACCTTGTTAATATTCACGTGCTACAGTAAAGCATGACGGTAATGGGATTTCTACTGGTCTATTTTAAACAACGAATCAGAGACGAAGACTAAATTAAGCAGCCAATCGTAGCCACGTGTTCCGCGAAACGTAATATTATACATTGACGTATATGCCCGAGAAATCCGAATTTGTTTACGATAGAGATGCCCAGACAATATGACTGTTATTTCGGCCGCTTTTCATGTTTGTTCGGTTTTTTTTTTTTTGTTTTTTTTTTTTTTTTTTTTCGTTTTAAATTTCATTTGGAACATACAATGTGACAGTTAATTGAAAAGTAGATTGTAAATGATTTAGCTTCTTTATTTATTCACTCGCTCAAATATGCGAGTGGCTTTTATTTCCACTCGCTATTCGGCAGACCTACAAGCTATTAGCGAGTATGCGTGCCTAATTTCGAACCCTGCAATACTCTGATCTGTTTGTCAAGGCATTAAAACAAGTCTATATGAGGTGAAAGGTTAATTTAAAGCATGACATCTACCATTTTTATGTCACCTGCTGTAAGCAGAAGTGACTGATTGGGATCTCTTCTCGTCATCTGTTAGTCCATCTGTCACTTTTTATGCCCCCACAAAGTGGGGTGCATATAGCGTTGCACTTGTCCGTCCGTCCGTCAGTCCATCAGTCCATCAGTCCGTCAGTCCGTCCGTACGTCCCGAAATCTTGTGAACGCAACTCCTCTTAAACCGGATGGCAGATTTTGCTTAAACTTCCAGGGATGAACAACCTTAATGTGTAGATGGTAGTAAAGAAAGGAATTTTCGCGGCGACCAAATTTAACAGAATTATGGCCCTTTGTTGATTTGTTCACTATATACCATATAGAAATTTTGTGAACGCAACTCCTCTTCAACCGGATGGCAGATTTTGCTTAAACTTCCAGGGATGAACAACCTTAATGTGTAGATGGAAGTAAAGGAAGGAATTTTCGGCGACCAAATTTAACAGAATATGGCCCTTTGTTGATTTTTTCACTATATACCATATAGAAATTTTGTGAAGCAACTCCTCTTAACCGATGGCAGATTTTGCTTAAACTTCCAGGGATGAACAACCTTAATGTGTAGATGGAAGTAAAGGAAGGAATTTTTCATGGCGACCAAATTTAACAGAATTATGGCCCTTAGAAATTTTGTGAAAGCAACTCCTCTTAAACCAGATGGCAGATTTTGCTTAAACTTCCAGTGATGAATAACCTTAATGTGTAGATGGACAATGTACAGATCTTACCAGCACAGTATACGATACGCAACCTGACATAATCCTAGGTGATTTCAACATCAACGTTGATTCAGTTTGGTACAGAAGACTATCTGAATCTCTGCTTAATTATCGCCAGTGTGTGACATTACCAACACACTTAAGTGGATCTATTATTGATCTTGTCTATGTAAAAGATGAGTTGCCACAGCCAAAAGTAACTGTATACCCAACATATTTCTCTGATCACAGCATTGTGTTCCTGCAGTTTTAGGAGACCAGACATGTGTTTCAAAGTTTTGTTTTATTCAGACACTAATATTGTATTCCATCTGTAAAGAAACCAAATATGATGCCTCAAGAGTTAGGTAACTTTTTTATCATTAATACATAATTGAGGAAATTTCAACTGAAACGCTATAATAAGAACAGAATTTTGTAGACATTAAATGAAGCTGCTCTTGTTTACGAGCACATCTGCACAGTGGGGGCATCCGTGTCCTTTGGACACAGTTCTAGTTTGGTCATGCTTCTTTCAGCAGGTGACACACATGTTGAATCTATGACGAGCCTTTATTCTGTATAGAATTCAATTAAAATAGATAATAAGGTATTTAATTATAATAATAAACCACACCAACAAAGTGAAATAGTTTATTTTTGTGTTACTGTAAATAGAAAGAAGAAGGAATGGCGACACTGAACACTGTTATAGAGAGGCAAGAGAGTGGACGAAAGACCCAGAATGTCTTCCTGGTGGATGGCACTGCCAAGCGTCTCTTGTCCATGTTCCTTTGCTTCCCAGAGGGTCACATGATACTCCCAACCAACGAATATCTGTTGTCCCTGGCGTTCGAGGCAGTGAGGTGTCACATCTCCGTCCTGAAGTTCATCACCGGCAAGAAAGAGATGGAAATTAATACAGGTGGGGTGTGTTCTTTGTTTTGAAACGATGTGTAATGAAGACAGGGAATGATTCATTCATAAAACAATTTCTGACATTCATCATGTTTTAGCCATTTAAAAATCTATTTCAGGAATGTGTAAAAGTATATATGTGACGCTGCATTATATATTTTTTTTTTCTGTGGAGAAATGCACCATAACCTGACTACAAGATATCTTTATTGAAAGAGTGACTCTTTTTAGGTCATCTATCAGGTACATAGCATGTAGTAGTTGTTCAAGGACTGGTCAGCTTGATGTTTAAAAGATGGGTATGAGGTGCCATTATCTATCTCTGTTTGCTGATATTTTCTGTTAGTGTAACAACCAAGCAGTATGAATATACTTGGTTTTGTCTTGTCTTGAAATGATTGAAACTCTGTTGAGGGGATGTTAAAACAAATCATCCCTGTGTATTACAGACAAGTGGATGTTGACGCATGAGGTCCTTCAGTCCTTGCACCACCTATGCCAGCTGTATCGGATCATTGGGCTGCCCAGGGACGCTCTGTGTTACCTGAGAGAGGGCCTTGCTATATCACAGGCCATGGGACTTCCCAGATGGTGAGTCCACTGTAGCTGCTGAGTACTTGATTAGTTATGTAGGTGGGGACAGGATTCTATGATACTTATACAGTGACTTGGAAAAAATTGTTCTTCAAATAGCCTTTTCATATTTTTCACAAAAATATATATATCATATTCTTTGAAAATCTTTTAGAATTTCATTGTGACACATTCTCTGTCATTTCAGTGGGACACATTTTCTGTCTTGCTCACATGTTGTTTCCTGTGGTATTGACACAGTGAAACTAAAAAATGTCTAGTTACTTGCTAGTTGTATAGCTGGAAAAACTTGTTTGGCTAACCACATTCTATTTAAATAAAAATAATGCTTTAAGAATTCTAAACATTGGTATTAGAAGGTGTATCACACCTTTGAGTTGTAATCGTAAATAAGTATCATTTTCATTATTAATCTTCTTATCATCCCTTCTGTGCTCAGGTCCTGTGAGTTCCTGTTTGAAATACTGCACATCCGCTCCCTGACAGCCGAGTGTGACCAGGCCATACAGACTGTCCAATCCATCCATGATGTCCTGGCTGCAGGGGACGGGGAACAATCTGTTATCATGGCAACGCCTAACCCTGCTGCAGCAGCTTGTAACAAAAGCAACACACCTAGCCTTCCAAGACAGGCAGAGGAGAAACAGGCAGAGAATAGAGATATTGATGATTGCTTTGGATTCAATATTCAACCAGACACAGTCGATGTAGAGAAAACACCAGAGAAGGATTTTGTGAAGGAGGAGATGGATAGTGCTAAGAAGAACAAGATGTTGAAGGTCACGGTGCCTGAGTGTATCTGTGTCACACAGGGGACAGACACATGTCAGGACATAGTGAGACACCGGTTGTGTATAAAAGCGGGGGTGGTGTTGTCCGAGTTTCTGTCCCAGGTTGACATGAAGGCCAGGGCAGGCACACTGTTAGCTGAGGTGCAGGAAAGGTTTAAGAATGGGAGCTCGGGAGATGGGAGATGTGACTTTGAAGCTCTGATTAAGCAGGGTGGGTTGACGGGTAAAGTTACTGTGGACCCTCAGATAGTTTATCTGTGTCTGGAGGCAAGTTGTGTGCAAGCTGAGGCTTACCTTGGACAGAGGGAGTATGGGAAGGTTCACAAAATCTGGAAGCAGTTGTCTAGTTTGGAGGCAGCGGGTGTGTTAAAGAATGTGTTACACAGCAACATCCTGATGACGAGGCTGGCACTTTGTGAAGCCACTGGTTGTTTGTTCTCTGGCAAAGCATCCGCTAACCAAGCAATAACACACACTGCATACAATGACTGTGATGATTCAGCTGTGTCCAGTCTCACTAAAAATATGAACTCTTTAACACTGGGTAAGAAGGTCTCATTTGGGCAAGATTTGATTGTTACGGGTACAGAAATAAAGGCCGTCCGGAGAGAACTGCTGACAGATAAAGAAAATGGAGACAGTTCAAACTGTGATCTTTCCAGTTCAATGAGTAAGGACCAAGATGTCCCTTGCACTCCCATGAAGTCTCGATCTGGCATGGATGTCGGTGTGACTCCACAGGCCAAGGGTATGTCCTCGGTGCTGTCCAGCTGCAAGAAGCAGAAGTTGAGCCAGTTGTTGATGACCCCTCTGCACAGTCGGCAGGCAGCCCTGGATCTACTGATGGATAGCGACGGGGAAGAGGATAATGTAGTCTTCCCTGTGGTCAGACCAGTCACTCCTAAAGTGGACAGGGTGGACAAAGTCAAAACAAAGTCAAAAACAGAATTAAGGAAGTCTAGATCAACAAAGGCTAAAAAGGTGAGTAAGAGTGATGGCTTGCTTAAAGAGTCACCAGATAGCTTAGCTGACATGATAAACACAGAACTTGCAACTGCTGAACAAATGGAGCTGGCTATTGAACCTGATGACAATGCATCTGAAGTTTCTGTTGTGGATCTCCCAGCACAGACAAATGTGAGACCCAAGTCCAAAATACCACTGGCAGAAAAAAGAGCAGTTGTTATAAATGAGGGTCTTAAAGTTGAGGGTCATGCTGCCAAGTTGACAGAAACTGTTAAAGTTAGTAAGGGAAGAAAAGCTATTAAATCAAAAACTGTTGCAGAAACTCCCAAGCATGAAGTTACAGTATTCAATGATATTGAGGAGAAAACAAAACCTGATAATCGCAATGCAACAGAAACAAAACAGAAAAAGATTGGAATTAAAAAGTCTGTACTATCATCTTCAAATTCCAAAAATTCTGTAGATATTAATGATGTTAAAACATCTGTGAACTTATTAAAGGGTGATGTATTTGACTTTGATCTGGAAGCCTCACCAGCTGTTAAAGATGGGGCAAAGCAGGGAAAATCCAAAGGCAAAAAGGCAAGTAAAACAGAGACTAAGAACATCAAAGCATCCAAGGTAACATCTAAGGGAAAAGAGAACAAAATTAAAACTGTTCCTAATGTTTCAGAGGAGATGAATGAAAGTGAAACACAGTCAAAGTTGACCAGAAATCGCAGAGGTAGACAGACGGAATGTAGCAGAGAATGTTGAAAATGTTCGAAGAGTGTCATGTGACTCGGAGGGAGAACTCAGTATATCATTCCAAGAGATAGAATCTGACATGGAAAATATTTCCAGGCCGGACTTGAGTGATCTCAAAAATGATTCTCTGATGAGGGATTCTTTTGGCATTCCGAAGCTTGACTTTGAGGCAGGTCCAGATGTGTCTGGCTATTCCGGAACGGGACTTTCACCGGTGACACCAGCTTCGTCCCCTGTTCTTCAGGAAATGTCGCTGGATGTGAATAACCTCATTTGTCTAATGGAAAATAACAAGTTGCTCAATAGTGATACAGAAAAAGAGAACAGCAATTTAAAAACTAGAGGTCAACTTTTTAAGTCTTCAAATCTCTCGAATAGTGTTCATAGGAAAACAATGAGTTGTGATAAGACCGGTGATCTTAGGAGTCCGGTGCAAAATGTTGATGAGTTAGAACCTATTGAAATTATGCGAGGAGACACCAAAGGGAAGTCTAAAGCTAGGTCATCGCGGCAGAAGAAGTCAAAAGAGTTGAGTGAGACAGAAGAGGTGGAGCAGGCTGTATCGGCAGGTGTGGAGAAGATGAGAAGTGGGCGTGTTGCAAACATGAGGAACATCACAGACAGGTTGGCGGACCTTCCTGGGGCAGAGCCCAGAGTCAGGGCTAGTCCACAGCCAAATACAGGTAGGACATAGTTTGTTGTCATTCTTTACTTTAAATCCATTAAAGACATTTTGCAAGATGTTAGATTCTGTTGTAAAGCTAGATCAGCCAGCAATTAATGCATTGTTATCAGCATGATCAGGATTTGTATTCATTGTCTTTTCTTCTCCTTAGCAGTTGATCGATATTGATCAGTATTTGATTCATCACCTGTGTATTGAAGTGTAGATGTGACTCATTACTTGAGGTTATAAACAAACCAAACCCATAACTGGATTTCATAGTATCAAATTTGCTTAATGTGAGTCAGCCATTTTGAGTCAGGGTTCTCTCTAGTTCTCTCAAAATGGAGTCCTAAAGAAAGATTTGCAAAAAAGGATCCTCCATGCAAAAAAGATGGGGTCCTCCAATAGTATAGTATACCTGTATAGTGGCCAAATATATTAAGTGTTCAACCTGTATTTTTGTCAGTTTTGATATTACCAAACTGGCATTTTGTTATATGTTTAACCTTCATTTAGAAACCACCTCTGTTAAGCAGCCACTTTCTCCTGTTCCCTTAACTGACTGCATCAATATAGGAGATGTGGAGGAAAACAGAGTTGTTTTCCTGAAAATTAGGTGCCTTGGGACTCTAGATTAGGAGTTAATGAGAGCCCCGTTGAGTCTTTATTCAGTAACATACTATACAAGCCACTCAAAAGGTTTCTTGGTCATTGATTTGAAATTTCATTATTTTATTGTCAGCAGGATGCGGAGGATTTGGGTTGGACATAATACAGTGTCTTGAAGGTGTGTATGAACAGAACCGCCACCTGGCTCCGTACCCCCAGCATCCGGACATCTGTCACCTTCTGGCCCTCCACTATATTGACACCAACCCACAGCGGGCTGCTTTCCTTCTGTCGGACTCCATAGCGGTCACCTTCCGACACCAGGCCATGCTCAACGTCGGCAAGAAAGTCAGGTAGGTCTGGGTGATGATTTAAAGATAGTTACATAAGTTTTCTTTAGAGCTTGCTTGTGTAAAAAAAAGTTGAGCTATTATGATTATGAGTTGTCGTTGTTGTCATCGTCGTTGTCCTCGTACAAAAACTTTAATGTAGCCCATTACTCAAACACTTTTAACAGACGAGTGTTGGCATCCCCATCCCCATATCACATCCTACACTCACATAAAATGGAGTCAAGGTTGGATGTAGTAGTATTAATCCTTCCTCAGTGAGATTTGTTAGAGATAACTATCAAATCATCATAATCTGTTATGTGGCTTACAATGTTTACTGAAGAAAGAGTTGCAGTTTTACTTGGGACTGCATTGCCAATACATTTTATATCATCTTTCATTGAAACACACATTTGTAAAAATTAACTTTTACATTTCTGAACTGTTCTTTGTGGAGTTAGGAGCCATCTCATAAAAAAATGTGCCATGTTTTTACTTCTCTGCACATTTTCATCATTCCAAGATGATAAATAGAAATGTAAACATTTTTCATGTCCCAACTTCTCGAGTTTTATACAGGAATCCCATGTTACTTCCCACATTCTTTCCTGTCTGCCTGAACTTATGTCTTAATATAGACTGTTTGCTCATGCAATATTGAAGCTTAGATCTTATAGTCTGCATGGCAAAGAAAATTCCACAATTTCATGTGCCATTTAAAGCTCAGTCAATTAATATTCATCAAATCATAAACTTGTACATGAATATTCATGAGGTAAAGGATTAATGTTAGCTCATTATACCACCACTTCTACAATAAGTAAGAATCATGTTTGTCACATTCCATCTTGTTACCTAAAGTGATAATTCTAGTTAATACATCTCAGCAGTGCAGATACAAAATATCATGTCTATGGTTGTGTCCACCAGGAAGCAGAGCGAGACGCGGGTGGGGGAGAGGGGCGTGTCTTGTGACCAGCTGACCAGTGTGAGGGACGAGTTACTGTTTGACAAGGATGAGCACCACCTGGAGAAGATGATCAGTGTTATACCACGAGGTGGGTTTTCCTTGCTGGTCCTTATTTTGGAGACTGTCATTGTCATCATGTTTCATATGTTTAATTTAAATCTTATCTCTTTTTATGTTGATTAGGAAGCAAAGTCTTACAACTTGTACTTATCTCTCTTGACAATTTGTGGGGTAGACTATTTCTTTGTACTACCCGGAATCACCAACAATTCTTGAGAGATGTTAGGATATAATTGACATTACATTAACTGTAGCATGTCACAATAACTTAAGGGTGTACTGGAAACTCCTTTGCATAGCACAGTGTCAGCATCCATGGGTCCTAAGTTTCAAAATATTGTTGACTTGGTGCAGAAATTATCTGTGATGAATCAAACATTCACACTGTGATTGTCTGCAAACAGTTGATGTACTGTCAGTGAATAACAAAATCAATCGAATGCAGTGATATATAGGATACACAAAAAACTTTGCCTGCTAGTTTTTATTCACATTTTTTCCTTACCATATATATACACTGACGGAAAGTTCTAGCTGATCATTTCAAATTTATGAAATATCTCAAAACCTCGGGAATTGTAAGAATCAACATTAATTTCATTTTCTGATATGTGAAAGGTGAACAATTATTGCAAAATTTCATTGAAAGTGGTTGCGAATTACAATGACAGTAAGCTATGATGTAAAGCTGCCCTCAAAGGTCAGTCAAAACTGATAATTTAAAAACTGATTTGTTAGAACTTTTCGTCTGTGTATATGTATGTATGCTGACTATAACAATGACTGTGTATGACTTGTCCCCAGACTGGTGCGTGCTGCAGCTGTCTGTGATCAGTGCTGGTGCATACAGGCACTTCATCCTGACACAATTTGTTGCTGACCAGCCTCCAGTAGTCGTCAGACTTCCAGGATTCTCTACACCCCAGGTAAACACAGGGTTCATGCTACATTTAGCATATGGTTTAGAATGGGTAAATCAGTGGTTATGATAAATTTTTTATCGTGTCGCCTTCTGTAAGCAGAGGTGACACAAAGGGATCACTTTTCCGTCTGTCTGTCCATCACACTTATTCCGTCACACTTCAGCAGGTGACACATCTGTTCCAGAGAACACTCTTGTCAGATTTTAAACTTTGTGAAATCCTTTTATGGTCACCAGGAATTTTCATTAACTGGTATGGTTGTCCCTGAGTGCCTGTGTGCACTCTTGATTTTTCTTCAGTTAGCTGGAAAATACTGTAATTTATAATGGAGAATATTGTCTTTTTGACAGTAAAGTAAACAAAAACAAACTTTCTTTAGTATTACTTAGTTCAAAATATTATTTACAGTTAAACAAAAATACAGAATTTGTTGCTAAATTTTACAATTCTTGACCCAAGTGGAACTTGAACCCAGCTTCCAGGATATTTTATGCAATCTGTGTGGTTTTGCAGCTGAAGTTTAGATATTTATTGAAACAAAGCAGAGTTGCAAGGGAACAAGAGGATGTGACCGTTTAACATGGATGGTCGCTAAATGAAGGTTAAACATAAAACAAAATGCTAGTTTGATAATAGTAAAACTGACTGCTAAATGCAGGTTGACCTTTTAGTACAGGTTGTCTTTAATACAGGTTCAAATGAATAAAGTTTTCCTCTAAAAGTATTTATCCTAAATTCAAGAAAGGAGATGCATGTGAAACTTATTATAATTTGTAATACGTAGAATATATTATTCAAATAGTTTTAGTTATTTCATCTGTTGTCAAAATATACCATGGTCATAAATTTCTGCTAGGGACAAATATTTTAGGAAAGAAAAAGAGACAAAAAAAATGATATGGATACCAATTTCAAGCCTGTAATGGAAAATTCTTTAAATATAGATTCAATAAGTATTCGACTTATTCTGCCCCAGGGTCGGGAAATTCTGAAGGACTTCAGCGCAGTTTTGGAGGAGAACCGTCGCAGTGCCAAAATTGACTGTAAGGAGGATTGGTGGGCACTGCGGGTCAAACTGGACACTGAGCTGCAGGTGAGGGCTGAAGTGGTGGAGTTACTGGTCACCTGGCTGAAAGTGAATTGTCAGTAGTAGGGTTTAAGTGCTCATTGTTTTGAACATCTTCAGTAGAAAAAGATCTTCATTTTGTTTAATTCATGAATGTAGGATTCTATGCTAGAAAATCATTTTAAATGTATTTTAAAAAGAAATAATCATTGTGAGAGTATGGAATATCTGGTTGTAAGGGTCATAATTGTGGTTATATATTTAAAGTACTGTAAAATCTCATGCTTAGTGTGCATTTCTCAGACTTCGATTTCGGTGAAGGGGTGCGCACAGTACATGAGAATACAGTTTCTTCATAGTTTTTCCAAACTTTACCCCACCCACTAAGAAGCTGTATTGGCTAAGTCTGTGGGCATATTTCATACTTTAATTTGGTATTAAAGCTTTATCGTATTTACTTTGCCTGAGAATTGTTGTTGATTTGTGATATCTATAATGTTGTTGTGAAATAAATGCTTAACCCTTTCCCTCATAGAGGAAACCATGAAAAGACCTATGGGAACAGCATAAAACCATAATTGATCAGGTTTTATGCTGTTCGCTGCTCCTCAGTGGTCTGGTAATGAGGATTTTACAATTAAATTTGGTAATGTTTGAGTTTGGCTTTCTGCAGATCAGGCTTTATGTGGTACCTATTGAGTGTGTCAAAATGAGTCTATATGAGGGAAAGGGTTAAATAATCTATACATGAATGTGCACAATACATGAGCATTTAATGAAGTCACATTTTTGTCCCTTCTTCACTATGTTGAGGGTGTGATGGGCTCTACTGGGATCACTCCTGTCCAGTCACGTCCTGCTAAGCTATTGTTTTCCACCCTACTACACTCACATTATATAAAGACAAGATGGAATGTTGGGTTATTAATCACATTGATGATGGTTCTACTTTTAAATGAACATTGTCATTTCTAAAAGATTTTTGTAGTATGAAATTAACTTAAGTCTTGTTTTTGTTTCAATTGTGGAAGATGTGCTGCTTAGAATTGAATATATATTGGCAATAATGTTGTGACAATGCAAAAATCTGTGGTCATTTTTTACAGACAATCATTGACCACATGGAAACATTCTGGATCGGTCACTGGAAGTCTGTGTTTGTGCCAAGACAGTTCTCCAAGACAGTGGTCAATAAAGTGCAGAAGGACATCAAGAAGGTCACCAAGATGGACGTCAGTCCTGGACATGTAGAGGTAGGAGATGGATATATTTATAATCTGTTTTTAGCTCACATGAGCACAACATGCTCAAGGTGAGCTTTTCTGATCGCCTTTTGTCCGGCCTCCGTCGTCCGTGCGTGCGTGCGTGCGTCCGGCGTCAACAATTGCTTCAAACAACATCTCCTCCTAAACGGCTTGGCCAATTTGAAAAATATTTTGCAGGAATGTTCCTTGGATGAAGCTCTACTAAAGTTGTATAAATGGTTCTGGTCCATCGCATAATTAGGTCACAGGAGCTAAAAATAGATTTTAAAAATGAAAATTTAAAAAATCTTCTTCTCTGAAACCACAAGGCCTAGCCTTTTGATTTTTGGTATGTAGCATGATCTTATGACTGTCTACCAGGATTGTACAAATTATGACCCTTGGGTCAAAATTGGCCCCGCCCCAGGGGTCACTTGATTTCACATAGGCTAATATAGGAAAAACTTGAAAAAATCTTCTTCTCCGAAACCACAAGGCCTAGCCTTTTGATTTTTGGTATGTAGCATCATCTTATGGGCCACTACCAAGATTGTACAAATCATAGCCCTATGGTGATAAATGACCCCGCACCAGGGGTCACTTGTTTTACATGAGTTATATAGAAAAATCTTAAAAAATCTTCTTCTATGAATCCATAAGGCCTAGAGCTTAGATATTTGGTATGTAGCATCATCTTATGGGCCACTACCAAGATTGTACAAATCATAGCCCTATGGTGATAAATGACCCCGCACCAGGGGTCACTTGTTAGCTCACATGAGCACAACGTGCTCAAGGTGAGCTTTTCTGATCGCCCTTTGTTTGGCGTCCGTCGTCCGTGCGTGCGTGCGTCCGTGCGTGCGTCCGTGCGTCCGGCGTCAACAATTGCTTCAAACAACATCTCCTCCTAAACGGCTTGGCCAATTTGAAAAATATTTTGCAGGTATGTTCCTTGGATGAAGCTCTACTAAAGTTGTATAAATGGTTCTGGTCCATTGCATAATTAGGTCACAGGAGCTAAAAATAGATTTTAAAAATGAAAATTTAAAAAATCTTCTTCTCTGAAACCACAAGGCCTAGCCTTTTGATTTTTGGTATGTAGCATGATCTTATGACTCTCTACCAGGATTGTACAAATTATGACCCTGGGGTCAAAATTGGCCCCGCCCCAGGGGTCACTTGATTTCACATAGGCTAATATAGGAAAAACTTGAAAAAATCTTCTTCTCCGAAACCACAAGGCCTAACCTTTTGATTTTTGGTATGTAGCATCATCTTATGGGCCACTACCAAGATTGTACAAATCATAGCCCTATGGTGATAAATGACCCCGCACCAGGGTCACTTGTTTTACATAGAGTTATATAGGAAAATCTTAAAAAATCTTCTTCCATGAATGCATAAGGCCTAGAGCTTAGATATTTGGTATGAAGCATCATCTTATGGGCCACTACCAAGATTGTACAAATCATAGCCCTATGGTGATAAATGACCCCGCACCAGGGGTCACTTGTTTTACATAGAGTTATATAGGAAAATCTTAAAAAATCTTCTTCTATGAATCCATAAGGCCTAGAGCTTAGATATTTGGTATGTAGCATCATCTTATGGGCCACTACCAAGATTGTACAAATCATAGCCCTATGGTGATAAATGACCCCGCACCAGGGGTCACTTGTTTTTTCTTCTATGAATCCATAAGGCCTAGAGCTTAGATATTTGGTATGTAGCATCATCTTATGGGCCACTACCAAGATTGTACAAATCATAGCCCAATGGTGATAAATGACCCCACACCAGGGGTCACTTGTTTTACATAGAGTTAAATAGGAAAATCTTAAAAAATCTTCTTCTATGAATCAATAAGGCCTAGAGCTAAGATTTTTGGTATGTTGTAGCATCTAATGGTACATTACAAAGATTTTCAAAGTCTTGGCCCTACGGTGATAAATGACCCTGCGCCCAAGTCTTCTCTGAAACCATATGGCCCATTGCTTAGGTATTTGGTGTGTAGTATTGTCAGGGGTAAAATGTTTTAGATTAAGTTATATCAGAATCCTTGTCTGTTTAAAAACCTTGACATCAGTTGAAGCAATGGTACTCAGGTGAGCGATTCAGGGCCATCATGGCCCTCTTGTTTTACATAGAGTTATATAGAAAAATCTTAAAAAATCTTCTACTATGAATCCATAAGGCCTAGAGCTTAGATATTTGGTATATAGCATCATCTTATGGGCCACTACCAAGATTGTACAAATCATAGCCCTATGGTGATAAATGACCCCGCACCAGGGGTCACTTGTTTTACATAGAGTTATATAGGAAAATCTTAAAAAATCTTCTTCCATGAATCCATAAGGCCTAGAGCTTAGATATTTGGTATGTAGCATCATCTTATGGGCCACTACCAAGATTGTACAAATCATAGCCCTATGGTGATAAATGACCCCGCACCAGGGGTCACTTGTTTTCCATAGAGTTATATAGGAAAATCTTAAAAAATCTTCTTCTGAATCATAAGCTAGAGCTTAGATATTTGGTATGAGCATCATCTTATGGGCCACTACCAAGATTGTACAAATCATAGCCCTATGGTGATAAATGACCCCGCACCAGGGGTCACTTGTTTTACATAGAGTTATATAGGAAAATCTTAAAAAATCTTCTTCCATGAATGCATAAAGCCTAGAGCTTAGATATTTGGTATGAAGCATCATCTTATGGGCCACTACCAAGATTGTACAAATCATAGCCCTATGGTGATAAATGACCCCGCACCAGGGGTCACTTGTTTTACAAGAGTTATATAGGAAAATCTTAAAAAATCTTCTTCATGAATGCATAAGGCCTAGAGCTTAGATATTTGGTATGAAGCATCATCTTATGGGCCACTACCAAGATTGTACAAATCATAGCTTATGGTGATAAATGACCCCGCACCAGGGGTCACTTGTTTTACACAGAGTTATATAGGAAAATCTTAAAAAATCTTCTTCCATGAATGCATAAGGCCTAGAGCTTAGATATTTGGTATGAAGCATCATCTTATGGGCCACTACCAAGATTGTACAAATCATAGCCCTATGGTGATAAATGACCCCACACCAGGGGTCACTTGTTTTACATAGAGTTAAATAGGAAAATCTTAAAAAATCTTCTTCTATGAATCAATAAGGCCTAGAGCTAAGATTTTTGGTATGTAGTAGCATCTAATGGTTCATTACAAAGATTTTCAAAGTCTTGGCCCTACGGTGATAAATGACCCTGCGCCCAAGTCTTCTCTGAAACCATATGGCCCATTGCTTAGATATTTGGTGTGTAGTATTGTCAGGGGTAAAATGTTTTAGATTAAGTTATATCAGAATCCTTGTCTGTTTAAAAACCTTGACATCAGTTGAAGCAATGGTACTCAGGTGAGCGATTCAGGGCCATCATGGCCCTCTTGTTGTCATTTGTCTTATTAAAGGGGATTACTTTGTTATCCATTTTTTTTAATTATACCATCTTTTTATAGAAGCAGGGCCATATCGGTTTCCTTGTCAATGTGTCTCATCACATCCTGCAATGTCATGTTCCATCCTACACTCAACATACAAAGTGAAACTGTCTCCAGTGGCCGAGTGGTTAAAGCATCCACCTCAGGGAGTGGGAGGTCGTGGGTTGGATCCCTGGGCAGTGACATACCAAGTTGTGAAGAAGGGTACTGGTATAGCTCTCTTGCTTGGCGCTCAGCATATAAGGGTAGTTTTAGGACTGGTTGGCCTGGTGTTTGGATAATGTGACTGGGTGTGGTATCATGCCACATGTCTGTGGTTTTATACTACAGTGTGGCAGAACTATATCTGTCTCAAGTAGACATAGCCTTCAAATGACTGAAATACTGTTGGTGGGATGTTAAACCAAACAAACAAACAGACACAGTGAGATGAAGGGATATCAGTAATCTTTAGTGGTAGTTCTAACTTTAAAATGACTTCTGCATCCCAATGATTTAGTGGTAGTTCTAACTTTAAAATGACTTCTACATCCCAATGATTTAGTGGTAGTTCTAACTTTAAAATGACTTCTGCATCCCAATGATTTAGTGGTAGTTCTAACTTTAAAATGACTTCTACATCCCAATGATTTAGTGGTAAGGTTAATAATTCATTCCTCTCACCCTGACTATCTTTTTTTCCTGCATTTTATGACAATTGATGGTACATTTATAAAGTAAGAGAAATGAATGGAATTTTACTATTACTATAGCATGTTACTGTGTAAGATTGGGAAGGATTTAAAGGAGCATATAAAGCATTACAGAGGTACTGTTGATAAGATGTTGCTGTAACTACACTGCTTGTTTCCCCCAGATCCTGCTGAGCTCTGTGAACTGTCTGTCTGACTCCCAGCTTCAGTGTGTGTTGGGAGAGGTGCTGGGCCCAGGACCCAGCCAGTCTGACCTGGGCACCGTGGTAACCATCCTAAAGAGATTCAGCCAGCCAGACATAACAAGATCTGAATCACACCATGTTGTACTGATACTTGATAAGGTGCGTACATCTCATTATAACTCACTGTGAAATCATTAATTTTCATGGGACCTTGAAATTCTGTCAATTTTGTGGAGGGTTATATCAACGAATAATAATTTCCACGAAAACTTGCTTCTTATGTAGACCTTACGTATTCTAGGACAGATCCAAGAATAAATGTACCCACGAAATTCACTTAGGTACATAATCAACAAAATTTAATGTCGAAGAATGTAGAATTTATTTTTTAACAGTATTCAGTCCCATTCATAAAGTGAAAAGGAGCGATATAGGAAATTATTATGTTGTTCTGTTCTGTCTGATCTTGAACTGATTTCAGGATTTTCAATTTTAAACAAGTGCAGATCAAAATCATCAGTTAAAAAATCAATAGAAATTGGTTGTTTTGTGCAGTATTTGAAGTTGAAATGTCAAAAATCCAGGGATAAATTGTAAAAATTGTAATTCATTAAGCATTTGAAATTCTAATCTAATTAAATGCAGTTTTCCAGTTTTGGTGTTCTATTTTTTACATTATGAGTTATGCTTCCATTCTATATTTATGGGAATAACATGTAGCTGAGCAGTTATATAAAACATTGGAAACATGAACCAGTTACAAGCATGCATTTGAAATAAAATAAATTAGGAGATATTAGATTTTTATGATTCATGGACTTGGTATTTAAACAATGTTTACATTTCTCTTGGGATGGTTGAACCAATGTAATGGTCAAAGGGAGGTTATGATATTGATAGTTAACATTTTCTGCAACAATGCTGTTTATCTGCATCATTTACAGACGGTACAGCACCTTCCCTGGGAGTGTATGCCAGTGTTACAGGAGGTGTCAGTTTCCCGGATGCCGTGTCTGTCCCACTTATACACACAACTCAACTACCTCCACAGGCAGGAGAGCTCCGTGTTTGTGCGGGGTGTGGACCCCAGCCATACCTATTATATTGTCAATCCTGACTCCAACCTGCAACAGACCGAGGACAGATTCAGGGACTGGTTTCAGGGGTGTGTACTTTGTGTCAAAGTCTAATAATTTATTTTGTCACAGCTCACTTGCCTGGACCATCTGGCAAACAGATTGGAGGCCTTTATTGAAATATATCTTCTTTGGCAAACAATCATTTTCTGATTATTATGGCCATATTTTACTAATGATTCCCTTATTTAATGACTTGGAGAAATGGTTGTGCGTGCATGCGACTTTCAGCATGCTCTGAAGGAAGATGGTATTTCTTTTTGAGCTATTGTGATTACCCTGCATCCATCGTCCTTCGTCAACAATTGACTTTAAACGACATCTCCTCTGAAACCGCTTGGCAGAATTTGATGAAATTTGGCAGGGATGTTCCTTGGGTGAACCTTCACAAAAGTTGCTAAAATAAAGTTGATCCATGTGGAATTCTGGTTGCCATGGCAACAGAAAGAAAAAAAAATGAAAACTTTAAAAATCATCTCATTCAAAACTATTGGCCGGATTTCAAAATAATTTGGTACAGATGTTCCTTGGGTAACTCTCTACCAAGAGTGCTAAAATGATTCCAATCCGTGAAAAAACTTGGCCACCAGGGGCGGGGCTAATTTGCCTTATATGACTTTGTATATAGAGAAATCTCTATGACATCACTGAAACTGCTGGACAGAATTTGATTTAAATTGGCAGGGATGGTCCTTGGGAGAAACTTCACAAAAGTTAAAATTTCGATCCATTAAAAAATATGGCTGCAAGGGGCAGGACTCATTTGCCTTAAATGTATATATTGAATCTCCTCTGAAACTGCAAGACAGAATCTGATTAAACTTTGCAGGGATCATCTCCTTCAAAACTACTGGCCAGATTTCAAAATGTTTTAATACAGACTGATGTTCCTTGGGTAGCCCTATACTCAGGTGAGCAATCCAGGGCCATCATGGCCCTCTTGTTTCAAAATATCACAATTGTGTTGATGAAGAGTTTGAGAGTTTTGATTGAGGAAAAGTTTTCAAAATGCAGCCTTGTTTATCTCCCTGTTTCAAGAAAAAATTCTTGTTTACTTCTTTTAAAAATCAATTCCTTACAAGAAACATTTAGATGTAACAGCGATTTTAAAGGACACATTTAGAAAATATAAACCTTAAAAATAGGATTGATTTGAATTATTGTAATTACAGTGAGAAATCATGGAAGGGAGTATGTGGCACTCGACCCACAAAGGAGCAGTTTATAGAGGCTCTGACTCAGAGGGACCTCCTCATGTAAGTATTGTTTCTTTGTAGGGTTGTGTTGGTCATTTGGAATGAAACTGGGGGGGGACCATATGTACAACAATGGTGTGCGGTATTGACATTTTTATAGCCCCTGCTTCGCTGAAGTGGGGGCTATGTAGAAAGCATGGTTATCAAATCAGACAGGTGGGATGGACCGTCCCTGGTGGCCAAGTAGTAAGAGCATCCACCTAGGGAGCAAGGAGGTTGTGTGTTAGATCCCCAAGCACAACATACCAATGTTGTTAAGCTCCCAGCATGGTGCTGAGCATATATATAGAATAGTTCCAGGACTGTTTGGCCAGGTGTCTGGTTGTGATATCATGCCACATGTCTATGACATTATACTGCAGCACTATATCTGTCTCAAGTCTCCAAATAACTGTAACACGGTTGGTTGAATGTTAAACCTGATAATGTGGCATACAACACATTTAGTTTTAAATCAGTGTTAGGTACTTTATTATCTGTCTCTGTGCAAAACTATGAGAAATTTTATATAGCAGATTTTATAATTTAGTAGCTTACACAAACGTATTTAAATTTTCTTTAAATTATCTCCCTGTTTCAAGAAAAAATTCAATATGTTTACATGTTTATGCATAGCGAAACTTCTGTAAGATAGAATTGTTTTATATTTAGCATTATGAATAGCGATGGAATAGATAACAATAATGTGAAATAAAATAAAGTATCAATAGGCTTAGTTTTGAGTTATCTGCCAATGAAAATGGCATTAAAAAAAATGCTAAAATATAACTTTCGGGGGAAGATAACTCAAAAAGCAGCATGGTGACCCCCAATTTTTTTTCATAAATTTGTTTCTAGTATGATTCTTTATAATCATGCAAAGTTTAAACAAATTCTACAATGTAGTTTCAGTTTTCCTTCTTTGTCTATATATAAACTGTAGCATTTGTCTTTAATTCCCTTAACCCTTTCCCTCATATATACTCATTTTGACGCCCTCAATAGGTATCACATAAAGCCTGATCTGCAGTAAACCACAGTTAAACCTTACCAAATTTAATTACAAAATACTCATTTCCAGACCACTGAGGAGCAGCGAACAGCATAAAACCTGATCAGCTTGCGAGTCACTGGCAGGCTGATCTGGTTTTATGCTGTTCGCATAGGTCTTTTCATGGTGTCCTCTATGAGGGAAAGGGTTAAGTGATAGTTCTTGTTTATAGAATGTCCATATTTAGATTATTTATTTGGGTTTACTTTTCTGTCGTCTGTCTGCCTGTTGGTCACACTTTTTCTGTCAAGCTTCAGCAGGTAACACATTTGTTCCAAAGAGCACTCTGGAATGAGATAGGGCTGGACTAAAATCATTTATTGTTATATCCTTCTTACCTATACTACTTGTGCTGGTCATTGTACTCCAATGAAATCTGCAACAGTTGTTCAGGGTATTGGGGTTGAGTTTTGGATATGTGTGTGTGTGTGTGTCAGGGTTATTTATATCA
>CM037789.1:11145447-11195447 GCA_021229015.1 Solen grandis
CACACACACACACACATGTAACCAGCTTACATTTTGCTGTATATTCACCTGCCTGCCTACGTTTGTAGTTATTTTTAGTGATAAAATGTATTTAGAAAAGAAACATCACAACCCTACGTACATTTCGATGGCAATGATTTTAATGTAAAGTCCCTGTAATTGTTCCGCTACGTCTTGGACCAACCTTCCAACATGACATTCCATTTGTAAACTTTGTAAGTAATGTTACTGTGAAATCTAACTAAGTAAAACTTCAGAGGCCATAATATTCGGGGAAGTTCGATTATAACTTACTATACACCATCTGTATATCTTAATAACTGAACTTTTTCCACTCGGTGAAAGACTGCTGTTAATCAATATTGATTTAGGTAAGTTAAAGTAAATTTATTCTCCTCTTATTACAGTTTTCTAAGCATCAACTTATTAGAACTCGCCATAGAATAGTTTAAATATATATATAGATACGCGAGGGATGTTTGGTAGCGTAATAATGGACAAACTAAAACCAATTGAACTATTTTTATTTAGTGAATTCGCCCTCTTGGTAAAAACATTAGACAAATATGTTTAGACCAAACATTTAACAAACTTTACTAAAACATAAATCGAAACAGGACCCCATGCACATGTAAACAATATACGTGTAACATTTTGACAATAATAAAGCTTCTCAGATCCCGGATTCAATTCATTCTGACTTGGTATTAAGCGTCAAATGAATTTGAAAAACGAAATATCTCCGGGAGATATTATTTCGAGATTCAAAACAATGTCTGCGTTATCGTTATGTGAAACAACAGCGATCTGATTGAAATGAATAATAAAATAAAAGTCAATAATTTTTGAAGCAGAGAAATCTAAGTCTGAGAAGCTTTGAATTATTATAGAATACCGAATTATCACACAAAATATTGCGATAATTTGGATATGTAAGTTGAAACTCTACAGGGAAAGAGGTATTACCATTTATTAGACGAAAGAAAAATAATTAAAACTGATATTTATGGAGCTTTCATTTTCTGAACATTGTTACTAAAAGTTAGAAAAAATAAAAGCATTTATGGTAAAAATAAAAATTCAAAATATTGTTATGGATAAACAAAACTAAAGAAAATGAGCTATACGTATACAGTTTCTAATATCGTGGTTCTTATTCAAAACAAATACGAAAACTCATAATGCTATTAACATACACCAAAGTATAAGTCAAAGTGAAAAAGATCAGCGCGCCATAGAAAATCAAGTAAATAAAGAAATCCTCGCAAGTCGCCATATGGAAAGGTTTTGTTTTCTTTTTCTATTAGTCTAAAAATCCTCACGAAAATGGGAGCTAAGCTTTAACTAAAGATTGTAGGCTAAAAATTCCACGGATGATACATGGAGAGTAGCGGAATAAGCCGTTCACAGGTATGGTTTACGATAGCTCCACCTCAAGCACCCATTTCCTCAGGGTAAAGTCCCTTTTATGGTTCCGCTACGTCTTGGACCACTTAAGCTTTACCAAGATAACAAAGGTAATGAAGCATTGGGAAACCTTGGTGAATGGCCATGAGGTCCAAAATGTAGCGGAACCATTACAGGGACTTTACCTTAAGCTAATAAAAACACTACTTCTACCTGTCAATTCCATAATAATACATGAGAAGCTATTGTTTTGAAATAAAATGAACTTAATTTCATGCTGGGACTATGGTATCTCTCACTTTATTGATGTGGGATATACAGTGTTTATACTGCCCGTCGGTCTATACGCCCGTTTACAAAGAGCTGAATCTGTTAATTCACTTATGGATTTTGGCTGACGGATCACTCACTCTCTCTCTCTCTCTCTCTCTCTCTCTCCTCTAAAACAAACACATAAGAAAAAAAAACACAACAAACCTTGACAAGCCCCAATATGTACAGATATGTTTTGAAAGGTTAAAGATTTTTTCATCAGAGCTAGGGTGATACTTGGCAAAATCTAATATTCTGACCACGTGTTAGCTTTTAATCTGAACAAGCTGACCAATAATTGACATGTGTACACTTCTGAAAGAGTAGCTGTTGGTACCTTTTCTATCGTCATTCTTAACGTCAAAAGCCTTTTTATTTTTGTTTACTTGGAGACGATGAATCAAGAATCCCACAATTTCTTCTTCATTCTGCAAATGCCCTTTGCTTTCGCTTCACTATTGTACATGTTACACCTGCATTTCAATGGTTCGAGAGATATAAATGTGAGGCGAACGATCCTGGAATGTTTTAGATTTCGATCGATTTTGAAAATAATATTCACTAAAACAGCTTTTGTTCAAATGTTTTGATTATATTTGTAGAAATGAGTCTAGGAATAGCTACCTATATGTATTTGAAGGTAAAGTTATTTACATTCATCATGATACTGATTACATTTTCATCATTCTAGCCGTTGCTACTGGCAACCGGGACATTCTGTGCATTCCGCCTGAGCGCAGCATTTTGAACTTGGTTTTTTACATCCTTTGCACGTGGAAGATGGACACGAACCAGGGGCAGTAGTCGTTGTAGTCGGAGTAGTCGTAGTCGGAGTAGTCGTAGTCGGAGGAGCTGTGACATCGAGGGTCGGTGCAGGGGTGAATGGTTCCGATGGCTGGCAGATGACACTGTTAGATACGCATTCACCTCCTATACAGGACTAGAATAGAATCATGTAGAAAACGTATAAAAGAAAAGCAAAATCTTTAAAAAAAATACAGATAAAAAACAGTACCTCAAATCTCTTTTTAAACCATCTTATTGTGTTGCAAGTCATTGAGGTAATCTACCCATCATTAAATCATAGTCATGGTCCTTCAAATGCTTAAAAAAAACTTGATGCAGATGCAAGCTTCCATTAACTTAGAGCTATATGCTCTTTTGCTTAAAGTCTATAGAGACTTATATTTGCTATAAAAATCCTATGATCACTTGATGGACCATGATCACAATTTAAGGATGAATGGTTACCTTAATCAGATGAGGCGATTTACATAAAAAGGCTTCCATTTCAAGAATCATTACGAAAATTTTGTGGTTATCTTTTCTTTTACTTCATATAACCATGTTATTTTCATAAATGGTCCTGTGGTAGTCTTAGTTCACCGGAAGGAGCTTCATTACGTTTATGTCTAAATAAAGAATCTGAATGTTAGATTAATGAGTATCTTATACAGAAAATAAAATGTAAGGAAGAAACCATCACCATCGTGTATATTATATGTTTGTACATAAATTAAGAGACCGTTACTTCACCAAAAATGTTTTTTTTTTTCAATTTATTACATAACTATTATTAAACATAAACATCCTATAATATTTAAGGAGCCCTTTTCAATAATACACTGACGATCTCAATAAATGGGCCAATAAAAATATCACTGTCGGACTGGGGCCAAAAGTGATATTATTTATTCACTCTGTTTTTTTTCCTGCAATTTGATTGGTTAATAATAGTGAAAAAATTGTCATTAAATAAGTGACAATAACAGAGCCAATATCAAATCACTTATTTAATAACATATTATAATCCTTGAAATATTCTCCTCTCATACGAAAGTTCAGAGTTCCAATTTACATACATGCACGACGTGATGACCATACCACGAATGCTGAATTGAGGATAATCCCTCTAGACGTGAAACCTACTTTCCTATGATGGAGGACTGATTCATTTTCGATTTTGGTAATAAAAAACTTACAGACAGTCTCTCTGAAACTGTGAGATCGCTGAAAAGATACTCACAATAGGTCTTATTTTGACAACAACAATACCGGTACTTTTGGATCTTGCTCATCTTTTCTCTCTAGAGTAGTCACAACTGACTACAGTGTTGAGTACTTCATTGATACTCAAGTATGTTTAACATGTAAGGACAAATGTGTGTTTTGATAAGATTTTTTTAAATATGAACTAGTCCGCCTGAGGAGCCGGGAGCGGGAGGTCGTGGGTTTGATCTCCGACTGCGACATACCAAAGTCGTAAAAAATGGCACTGGTATATCTCCCTTGCTTGACGCTTAGCATATAAGGGACTGGTTGGCTCGGTGTCAGGATAATGTGACTGGGTGTGGTATCAGGATAATGTGACTGGGTGTGGTATCATGCCATATGTCTACAGCGTGATACGGCAGTGTGGCAGCACTATATCTGTCTCAGGTAGGCATAGTCTTCAAATAAGTGAAATACTGCTAGTGAGACGTTAAACCCAAGAAATAAACACATTAAACATAAGCTTAGTACAGTATCAACCAATTCCCCCTTTTCTCAGACGCCTTTGCGGGACGGCATCTCACACCTTCCCACAATTGTCTTATCGTATTTCACATCCACCCACAATATTCTGTTATCTCATTTCACATCCACCCACAATATTCTGTTATCTCATTTCACATCCACCCACAATATTCTGTTATCTCATTTCACAACTTCCCTCGATATTCTGTTATAGCATTTTACAATTTCACACGATACGATGTTCCTTTTCCCATTGTCAAGCGGGTACCGTCGCACAAGAACGACAACTCGCTCATTACGTTACGAAGAGAGAGAGAGAGAGAGAGACCAAGCAAGACTGATCCCGACTTACTTTGTTTACACCACATTCCCCTCCATCCTGGATGAGTATAAAATAGCAGTATCGACCTCGACGGCATAATGCATGTCGATTTATGCAAAGCAGGTCCAGGTTGTCTGGAAGATACTGGGTCTGTAGAAATACATGACATACATAGTATTTTTTAAGTTTTTTTTTTTTTATATCTTATTCAGTGAATCCGTTATAGCTTACATCCAGAAACCAGAACAGGAACAAACAATATACATACATTATATTGAAGAAAAAAAAATACCCCTACACGAAAATTGTTCCAAATTTACTAACATCGTTCTAAACCAGGACAGTATTAAATTATTTTGCAGAAGGGTGGTTTATAATTATTATATTACAGCCAATTTAAAATTTAAACGGGAATGTTAAAACAAATTGAGTCCTACAGGGCTCTTTCATTGTA
This sequence comes from Solen grandis, assembly GCA_021229015.1. Lineage (NCBI taxonomy): Eukaryota > Metazoa > Mollusca > Bivalvia > Adapedonta > Solenidae > Solen > Solen grandis. The sequence goes on from CM037789.1 coordinate 11,150,460, forward strand.
CAAATGTCCTTATCGACTGGTAGAGAAAACTTGAAATAGAATAGTTTGTGTTATGGGTGCATGTTAATTGAAATTGTTAAACGGATGCATTAAAATGCATTCAATTCTGATTACGGTGATGTATTTTTTTTAAAAATAAAAAGCCCATGTAAAGTAAGATATGGACCTAGCATGTTTGTTTTTATTCATAATAAAAATAAATATCTGTAACAGTAGATATTAAACTATGTGTCAACTAGTCCTCTGAAATGAAATGTAAATGTGCAAATGTGAACAAAGTATAATTGATTAATCAGCGTTTAATATGGCTACCTTAAATATATAATTTTCACGATCTATCGATTTCCACACTGCTCAGTAGCAATGCACCGAAGTATTTTGAACCTTTCAACCGTATCCCAACAATCGCTTTCACGAGGTTCTTCTGTGGAAAGGTAAATAATACAATACGTACACAAACGCCTTCAACATCCGGAAATTCCATACTGCATTGTTCTAGAAAGGTACTAAAAACAGCCCCCGTGTAGTAGACACAGCTATCCGGGATCGCATAAGTTCTGTTATCGTAATTTGTTTGAAGGCACTCATAACCGCCTCTGAAAAGTTAGAAGACGTTATTTGACCCTAAATTCTAAAAGAAGGATAAATGAAGCAACCTGGCGAAAATATTTATAAGTTGTGCCAAATCTTATCGTTACGAAACATGACAGAACAAGTAATTGGTGTTGCACACAACACATGAGTCCCCTACTGGTGAGGTACATTTTATTTTCCGTTACCATAGCAGCCAGAATTTTGGTCCAAGAAAAAAAAAGGGACGTGCAGAATCTCCATACGGCCATCTCTTCATATACCAAGATTAATAACTTTATAGGGAGCCTCCGTGACCTAGAGGGTAATTTCGGTGACTTTAATACTCACTCAGCCCCTCACCGCGTGGGTTCAAGTCCCGACAGGGTCATTCGGATTTTCATGTGAGGAAGCCCTCCAGCTGGCTTGCGGTAGGTTGGTGGTTCTACCCGGATGCCTCTGTGCATTCGGGGTCTTCCTCCACCTGTCATAAGCTGAACCTCGCTATATGACTGAAATACTGTCGCAGCGACGGTAAACTCAAATGAAATTTTGCACGTGGCCATATTGTGTTCTGAACATTACTAACATTACACTTGTTAATAGGTATGTCTTTGATACAACCAAATTTTATATATGTTATACATCAATACGTCTTAAAACCAGCGGATGAAGCTTTGCTAATCAACCCTCGTTACTGTGGGTTCGAATCCAAAAAGGATCATTAAGATCATTAAGATCCATGCCGCTGGCACGGTGGTTACATTCGGGTAACCCTATATACCGTAAACCTATCAGGATCAACCAGGAAAAGGTGGCCTTGCTAGCGAGGTGGTCTTATATATAAGTTAATTTTACCAATGAAGTCAGATCAGGACTTAAAACTATTTGGTTCCAAAATTGAGTGGCCCTAATAGCGAGGTGGTTTTATTTCTTATGTGGACGTAATAGCGAGGTTGTCTTAGTTCTGATGTAAGTGTAATAGCGAGGCTGCCTTAGTTCTGATGTGGGCGCAATAGCGAGGTGGTCTTAATTCTTATGTGGCTTAATTCTGATGTGCGAGTAGTAGCGGGGGGTCTAAATTCTGATGTGGGCGTAGTAGCGAGGTGGCTTTAATTCTGATGTGGGCGTAGTAGCGAGGTGGCCTTAATTCTGATGTGGGCGTTGTAGCAAGGTGGTCTTAATTCTGATGTGGGCGTAGTAGCGAGGTGGCTTTAATTCTGATGTGGGCGTAGTAGCGAGGTGGCTTTAATTCTGATGTGGGCGTAGTAGCGAGGTGGCTTTAATTCTGATGTGGGCGTAGTAGCGAGGTGGCCTTAATTCTGATGTGGGGGTAATAGCGAGGTGGTCTTAATTCTGATGTGGGCGTAATAGCAAGGTGGCCTTAATTCTGATGTGGGCGTAATAGCGGGGTGGTCTTAATTTTGATGTGGGGGTAATAGCGAGGTGGTCTTAATTCTGATGTGGGCGTAGTAGCGAGGTGGTCTTAATTCTGATGTGGGCGTAATAGCGGGGTGGTCTTAATTCTGATGTGGGCGTAGTAGCGAGATGACCTTAATTCTGATGTGGGCGTAGTAGCGAGGTGGTCTTAATTCTGATGTTGGCGTAATAGCGAGGTGGTCTTAATTCTGATGTGGGCGTAATAGCGAGGTGGTCTTAATTCTGATGTGGGCGTAATAGCGGGGTGGTCTTAATTCTGATGTGGGCGTAGTAGCGAGATGACCTTAATTCTGATGTGGGCGTAGTAGCGAGGTGGTCTTAATTCTGATGTTGGCGTAATAGCGGGGTGGTCTTAATTCTGATGTTGGCGTAATAGCGAGGTGGTCTTAATTCTGATGTGGGCGTAATAGCGAGGTGGCCTTAATTCTGATGTTGGCGTAGTAGCGAGGTGGTCTTAATTCTGATGTGGGCGTATTAGCGTGGTGGTCTTAATTCTGATGTGGGCGTAGCGAGGTGGTCTTAATTCTGATGTGGGCGTAGCGAGGTGGTCTTAATTCTGATGTGGGCGTAGCGAGGTGGTCTTAATTCTGATGTTGGCGTAATAGCGTGGTGGTCTTAATTCTGATGTGGGCGTAGCGAGGTGGTCTTAATTCTGATGTTGGCGTAATAGCGTGGTGGTCTTAATTCTGATGTGGGCGTAATAGCGTGGTGGTCTTAATTCTGATGTGGGAGTAATAGCGAGGTGGTCTTAATTCTGATGTGGGCGTAGCGAGGTGGTCTTAATTCTGATGTGGGCGTAATAGCGTGGTGGTCTTAATTCTGATGTGGGCGTAGCGAGGTGGTCTTAATTCTGATGTGGGCGTAATAGCGTGGTGGTCTTAATTCTGATGTGGGCGTAATAGCGTGGTGGTCTTAATTCTGATGTTGGCGTAATAGCGTGGTGGTCTTAATTCTGATGTGGGCGTAATAGCAAGGTGGCCTTAATTCTGATGTGGGCGTAATAGCGGGGTGGTCTTAATTTTGATGTGGGGGTAATAGCGAGGTGGTCTTAATTCTGATGTGGGCGTAATAGCGAGGTGGTCTTAATTCTGATGTGGGCGTAGTAGTGAGATGACCTTAATTCTGATGTGGGCGTAGTAGCGAGGTGGTCTTAATTCTGATGTTGGCGTAATAGCGGGGTGGTCTTAATTCTGATGTGGGCGTAGTAGCGAGGTGGTCTTAATTCTGATGTGGGCGTAGTAGCGAGGTGGTCTTAATTCTGATGTTGGCGTAATAGCGAGGTGGTCTTAATTCTGATGTGGGCGTAGTAGCGAGGTGGTCTTAATTCTGATGTTGGCGTAATAGCGAGGTGGTCTTAATTCTGATGTTGGCGTAATAGCGAGGTGGTCTTAATTCTGATGTGGGCGTAGTAGCGAGGTGGTCTTAATTCTGATGTGGGCGTAATAGCGGGGTGGTCTTAATTCTGATGTGGGCGTAGTAGTGAGATGACCTTAATTCTGATGTGGGCGTAGTAGCGAGGTGGTCTTAATTCTGATGTTGGCGTAATAGCGGGGTGGTCTTAATTCTGATGTTGGCGTAATAGCGAGGTGGTCTTAATTCTGATGTGGGCGTAATAGCGAGGTGGCCTTAATTCTGATGTGGGCGTAGCGAGGTGGTCTTAATTCTGATGTGGGCGTAATAGCGAGGTGGTCTTAATTCTGATGTGGGCGTAATAGCGAGGTGGCCTTAATTCTGATGTGGGCGTAATAGCGAGGTGGCCTTAATTCTGATGTGGGCGTAATAGCGAGGTGGCCTTAATTCTGATGTGGGCGTAATAGCGTGGTGGCCTTAATTCTGATGTGGGCGTAATAGCGAGGTGGCCTTAATTCTGATGTGGGCGTAATAGCGAGGTGGCCTTAATTCTGATGTGGGCGTAATAGCGAGGTGGCCTTAATTCTGATGTGGGCGTAATAGCGTAGGTGGCCTTAATTCTGATGTGGGCGTAATAGCGAGGTGGCCTTAATTCTGATGTGGGCGTAATAGCGAGGTGGTCTTAATTCTGATGTGGGCGTAATAGCGAGGTGGCCTTAATTCTGATGTGGGCGTAATAGCGAGGTGGTCTTAATTCTGATGTGGGCGTAATAGCGTGGTGGCCTTAATTCTGATGTGGGCGTAATAGCGAGGTGGCCTTAATTCTGATGTGGGCGTAATAGCGAGGTGGTCTTAATTCTGATGTGGGGGTAATAGCGAGGTGGTCTTAATTCTGTTGTGGGGGTAATAGCGAGGTGGCCTTAATTCTGATGTGGGCGTAATAGCGAGGTGGCCTTAATTCTGATGTGGGCGTAATAGCGTGGTGGCCTTAATTCTGTTGTGGGGGTAATAGCGAGGTGGCCTTAATTCTGATGTGGGCGTAATAGCGAGGTGGCCTTAATTCTGATGTGGGCGTAATAGCGAGGTGGCCTTAATTCTGATGTGGGCGTAGCGAGGTGGTCTTAATTCTGATGTGGGCGTAATAGCGAGGTGGTCTTAATTCTGATGTGGGGGTAATAGCGAAAATTTACTCGGGTTCTTCCTCCGCCTATTAGCTGGAAGTCGTTTTATGGTTGAAATAAGGTCGTTGAGACAGTTAACGCCAACACAGAAACAACTATAAGCAAAATAAAAGGGCAATTTTAATACCCGGAGACCATGTCTTCGAAAAACTCCTCGCTACAAACGGAGAACGTATCCCAGGTGTCGTCGATGGGGAAATTTGCAGGCGTTGTCATAATGTACTGAGAGTCGAGACACACAGGGTTAGTAATGACACCTTCAGACGCGATGTCATGGCGAAATCCAAGCCTAAAATAGCAATTGCATTTAGGTCATTGTTATATCATATATTATTATATACATACAACTAAAAATTAGTTCATTAAACAAGCTTTAAAGCAGCTCGTTCACAGATGATCAGTAGAAATAATTAAATAATAAGTAAACAAATAAATAAATAATTAAAATAAATAAATAAATAAATAAATGTTTTTTTGTATTTGTTAATGTTGGTGAATTATTTGTTTCCTAAAAATTAAAATCGGCAAGTGTAGATCACATTGCACGAGAAACGCTAATATCGAAAATAGCCGTTTAAAGAAAAAAAAATGGTTAAATATAGAATACGGTATCCCCAAAGCAGGATGCTCGTGTGATACCACGTAATACGTTCCGCAAAGTGGCGTCTTCACCCCATTTCCGGGTAGCGAATTCGTAAGTCCAGCCTGTGAAGTGAGCGCATGCGCAACGAGTTAATGTGCTAATGTGACGGCACACGAAAATAGGATTTCTAAATACAGGATTTATCCATTCTGAATATAGATTCAATGCCGTGCAGTGGTGTAGAAACCGTCCATCCATTATTATAATTATTATTATCATTTACGTTTTTGCAATCACTGAATTTTGCATTGGTTGACTATGCGATTGTAGATGGGTATTGATAGACGTAATACACACATACAGTTACAAATCAAATTCTTGGTCAATGACTGTGAGCGAGCTGCTTTGATAAAGAATACGAGGAGAGTGATTATTAAATTATGAAGCTACATGCATTGGTTAAATATTAATAGTAAATATTAATTAATAATTAATACTTATTAAATTAATTAATTAATTAATTAATTAATTAATTAATTAATTAATTAATTAATTAATTAATTAATAAGTGACTGGTTCTAACGAACAGATTAGTCTACTGACTCATTTTGTATTTGTGAATAAAATTTCTTAAATAAATTTTGTTTACTTATTTATGAATATTATTAACCTTAAGAACAGTCGAACCCCGGTTACTCTACCACCTCTCATTCAAATAACCGGCATCATTCGAAACACTTCGTTGGTCCGGATCACTCTCCTTCTTATTTCTATATAAAAATATCTGGATTATTCAAATTTGTGCCATTCGAATACCTAGCCTCATCCGAAGTCGCTGACGAACATTAATTACCGGCGACATTTTGAAAACAAACAATGGAAAGGCGCAAACATCAATTAATTACCGAAATGGGTGGGAGACGGCCGCTTACAGTTTGCATAAGTTGTTCATTGATTGGATGTTTGTGCACTGCAATCATAAAGATAAAGGTGATGATTGATGATTTTATAGGTATGCGATACGTATTTCGGATACGATTGGAAAGGAAGAATTAAACAAGTGTAACAAGCAGACCACGATTACATCCTTTTTTAAATGAACATTTCGAGATGAAGTTGATATCACGTTGATACATGTAGTTTCTTGTGATTTAGTCAGACCTGATGAATGGATGTATGCATTTATTATGTATAATTTATGCAGAAATAGATGAATGGTGTTAATTAAATATCAAATATCCATTTGCTGTTTTCAAGACGACGTTGATATTGGATACGTGTAGGCGCATGAGATTTAGTCATACCTGATAAATGTATGTTGTATTTTAGTTATTGACGTATGCATTTATTATATATGCATCAATATCATTTATGCATAAAAAGATGAATGTTAATTAAATATCTATAGACGTTTTCATTTACGTTTCTAAATTAAAATAACATATTTTAATATAAAATACATCATATATTACGTTCACTGCATGAAAAAAGCATGGCTGGGATGGGCTTTTGTTCCAACGGTCGACGTGATTTGGTTTATTCGAATGCATGCCTTATTCGAAATAAAACGCCGATCCCCAGGACTTCGAATAACCGGGATTCGATTGTAGTTTTAAAAGTTTTAAATTCATTTTTTTTTAAGTAAGGAATAAATTCTAAAGCAAGGTATACATATGCTTTTTAAATCCAAATTTGGCTGAGATATTTTTATAAACAGTCACAGTCTTAGTTTCGGTGTCCAGGTAATGACTCAACAACAGCTTCCTTGTGTACCCTCATTTTCGCCTAGTCAGTGGATATTTTTGGACAAATTACACATAAACATATAAATATGAAATACTGGTTGACATTCACCATTCACATAAGGCCTTAAAGTAATCTATCCATCGTCAAATTATAATCATGGTTTTTCAAATGATTTAAACGACTTCAGTCCAGATAATAATTTTTAGATTTTTAAAATTACCAAGATCACTTGATGGAACATGATCACAATTTAATGATGGATGGATTACCTTAATACATTAATCCGAAATATTGGTTGATATGCATCTACATTAATCCGAAATATTGGTTGATATGCATCTACATTAATCCGAAATATTGTTGATATGCATCTACATTAATCCGAAATATTGGTTGATATGCATCTACATTAATCCAAAATATTGGTTGATATGCATCTACATTAATCCGAAATATTGGTTGATATGCATCTACATTAATCCGAAATATTTGTTGATATGCATAATATTTGTTGATATGCATCTACATTAATCCGAAATATTGGTTGATATGCATCTACATTAATCCGAAATATTGGTTGATATGCATCCAACACACCAGACCTTATCGTATTCAATGTCATGCAGTGATTGTTCATTGTACTCACATGTGTCCAATTTCGTGGGCCAAAACATAGCTGACCCGGTAAAAGCCCTCGGTAATTGAATAATATTTATCTGGTTTACACACCGTGCGGAAATCCGCTACAATTCCTGAAAATAGACAAGCCAATTATCTAAGACTCTATTAAGACATTTCTACAGACAACAGAAGAACGAAGCGAGCTTACCGAGCACAGTCTTCTATTGTCTGAAGAAATGTGTCTAAATAGATTCTATCTAACTCAGAAGTCACCATAAGTTTGTAAAACACTTCATGTTGTCAAAAAGAGCGATTTATTTGGTTATGGTAAATAGAAATATTTCCGGGCATCTGATTGGCCACAAATTAGGGTCTTACCTATTTCAGTCAATGTAAGAAGAAAAAAAGACCATACTCAGAGGCAGAAAAGACCATACTCAGAGGCAGAAAATAGCCAACCAATATATATATAGTTGTTGTATTGATATTGAAAAAGCATTGTTTCCTGATTCTAAATATGTCTTATTTTTGAAAAATACAATTATAGTAGGTGATATATCGTGCATTTTGTACCTTGAAAACACATTTCCGACCGGAAAAAGCTGATAATCGATCGGAATCCCATAAAATCGATCGATCGATTTTTACCTATCGGGATATGACGATCGAGAACAGGTTACCTCCTATCGGAAAACAGCGATCGTTTTTTTTTTCTGTCGAGAAAAGCCGAACGTTTATAATTGAACACAAACGTATTTCATATTGAAATTGTTTGATTTATTTGTCGTTAAAGAACGACTTACTTGTGGAACTTTAAAGGACGAATCTAGTGTTACGCTACATCCGTTGTTTTAGACCAGTATTGTGATCTACAACGAATCATATCCTGATTCAGATACAAAACTGTTGTTGTTGTTGTTGCACCTTTGTAGCCTTACTAATTATCTAAATTCTTCTCTATTTATTTTTTCTTCTTATCAGTAGACAATCAAAGGCATTGTGTACAGTATTGGAATACGTTTCTAAAATAAAATTAAAGGATTTGATTAAAGAATAATTTATGTTTATGAGTTCATGAAAAGATCACAATTGGTCTGTGTGTGTGATATATGTGTATATATTATATATAATAACAATCACAACATGCACCGGGTGAGCAAAATATACAGCATGAACAGGACTAAAACCCAAGGCTTTTTGCTTATTGGGCAATGCGCTACTGATCTAGCTAGCCGAGTCACTTTACATTAATCTCTCACCGATAAAGGTTACTAATAGAAGACCTCTCATGGTGAGCACTCTCCGGCTTAATGGTTACGAATGCTGACATTTTATCACGTGGCTCCTTTTCATAGTGGGTTCGAATCCCAGCAGGATAAGCAAGCCTTCACACTGGCTTGTGGTAGGTGGATGAATTTGCTCGAGTGCCTATGTGCACTTTCTTTACATGTTATTAGCTGGCCATTACTGTATATATAACTGGCGTAATGTTGCAGCGACAGTTAACTTCAGTTAAAACCGTAACATGACTTGATTTGTCTATACAAATTCCACTGACATCGGTTACTACAATAGGCTGTAAGATAATGAAAATGAAATAAGCACCAGAGAATGTAAGTGTGCTTACTGTAAGTGCAGGAGTAAAAAAAGAGACTTCTGCTGTACTGGTGTTCAAACAACTAAGATAACAGGACAGATATTGTTCTCCAAGAGTAGGAGAACTCCCAAAACACACTATGGTGCACATTACCTCCTGAGATAACTGGACGGACTATTCTACCTACACTCTATTGATTGAGCATCGGGATCACTTACAAAATCTGTCATCAACAAAGTATAATAGCCGTTACATAATCCCCACCAATTTGGAATTACATTTAGTCACTGAATTTACTGGAATGAGGACAAATAACAATCCCAAGAGCAGTATTTACTTGAAAGCCCAATGTAACTAGTTTAAAGAAATGTGACAGGGAATCAAACCCAAGAGCCCCCATATAATACATAATCAATTTAGCTACAGGATGACTTAAATAAAACTTTACTAAAAAGGCTTAATTGATAACTGATCTAAGCTATCATTTTATAATGATTTAAGAAAAAAATCAAGCAGCTTAAACAATTTATTTATATTGGTACATATGATGACGCATGTATTTTTTTTTGTTGTTGTTGTTGTTGAAACAGAAAACAGGAAGTTGTGGGGGAAAAATGGCTCACTTGGACCAAAATTAAGAGCCTCAGATGCACTCACAGTGCCAAAAAATTTATCCATTGCACTGTTGAGCCATTTTCCATCATTTGTTTTAAAGCTGTTGTTTGTGACAGATATTTTTTTCATCAATTCAAATATTTAATATAACCTGATCAAATAGCACATATGTACATAGAATATTCAAGTTCAACAAAAACAATAAAGTACAGTGGCATAGAGTTGACTAGGAATTCGAGGGTATGTCGCGATTCTTCCCGGGCGCGATACAAATCAGCACGTTGATAGAGCTATTTTAGAATCAACTCATTCATCCTGTTTTACTTGTCTGATCTTTTGAACTTATAAAATACACACATTCATTTATTCAAGCGATAACTTTAACTTTTTATCATATCCTATTTTGTACCATTAATTATTTTCAACCATAATTTCACAAAGTATAGGCACTTATAATATATCTTGATCCCTTGACATTTTATCTTGTTCCCTCAAGATAATTAAGACATTCTCTCGACTTAATATCATGCTCCCTCGACTTAAATTATCATATTATTCCCTCTAGATAAGTCGTTCCCTCAAGTTAATTAAAAAAAAAACTCTATGCCACCAAGGTAAAGCCATAATATATTTTTCTACTCTCTGTTATCAGCTGAGGTTTGATAAAACTTGACTATTTGAGTTTACCGTCGCTTCGATAGTATTTAAGACATATAACGACGTCCAGCTAATTACAGGTGGAGGAAGACCCCGAATGCACAGAGGCATCCGGGTAGAACCACCGACCTGTCGCAAGCCAGCTGGAAGGCTTCCTCACATGAAAATCCGAATGGCCCTGCCGGGATTCGCGTTGAAGGGGTGCGTGTGTGCTAAAGCCAGAGACTTTACCCTCTCGGTCACGGAGGCCCCGGTTTGATAAAAGGAATTATCCTAACCAAACTGGGCATACATAATGTACTATTTCTGTTTTGTGTGTGCTTAATTACCAAATTTCATGTGCATATATACAAGCGTGTTCATGATACATATTTATTTTAATCCATTATTTATACTTATGATTGATTCAAGCTGTTGAAAAGTCGGTTCGGTTCCAAAGAACTCCCAGAAACCAGTCGTGCTAAGTTTCAGCAAGCCACTCAGCGTGCAGGTGAATCTTAGAAGGATTGGTAGGACAAAGTTTTGATTTCTGCCACTCCAGCATCAGGGATTTACCTGAACATTATAGCCAAAAAGAGGCAATTGCTAAAATTTGTCAAGGCTGTCCTGACAAGGAGGCAGGAAAGCATGCTTGTTTCGAACGGCTCAGGACTATGCAACAGACTGTCGATTCTGTTCGCCATTTTTAATACGTGACTCATGTAGTTGATAATAAACAAATAAGAAGGCATGGACCTGATTTATCAGTCAATACTCTTTCACAGGCACAGGAGAACAGAATTGGCAGACTGGAGAAGATGGTCAAAAGCCTAGTAGAGAAGATGGAAAAAGTGAATTCCCCAAAGTCACGTGAGTCTAAAAAGGGAGACTATGTATGTTACTTTTGTAAAGCAAAGGAATATATTAAACGAAAATATTTCAAGTATAAAAAGTATTTGGCCGAGAACTCTTTAAACGAGAAAGGTCGGGGAAGTAGGCCATTCCTCGAGCCCAATGTGGAAAAAGGTCATGAAGTACAGCTGTAAGGGGTGCCCATCAACAGGAATCTCGAAATGAGAGAATTTCGGCAGTGGAGGAGTCGCACTGGCAATGTGACTCGGATTCAGCAGCTGTAGGAACAGAGGAAGTTGCAATTCATGTTGTGAAAGCTGGATCATCTTATTTAGATGCAAAAGTTAACCATTTCCCTGTTAGGACTAAGGTCGACTCAGGCGCCGAGGTGACAATAGTGTCTTTAGCTGTTCACGAAAAGTTAAAGCGGAAGCCCGGGATAGGTTAGGAACATGGATATGCAGCTGGCCGGAAAGGATACTGTCATGTCAGGATTTGTGACACAGCCACCTTGGAGTTGGGCGACCAAACTTTCGGGGAAAACGTCTATGTGGCACCTATCTGTGATGATAGGTTGTTGGGAAATGACCTTCTTCAACATTTCCAAGTTCTGCTGGACTGGAGTACGGATTGTCTGCTTATCAATGGAGAAAAAGCATTCCGTTAACCAAATATTTTAAAAAAGAAAATGCTAAACCAACAATCGCTAGAGTTTCCATTTGAAATAGAATCGTAATTCCACCACAATCATTTGTTGGGTAAAATGTAAAATGAATGAGAATTTAGACCTGTATTTTTTAACCTTCAAAACATTCTTGACCTCTTGATTCCAAGAGTAATAAGATCAGCTAGCCATGGACCTATTGTTTGTTAAGTCAATCCATCTGATTATTTCAAAACAGTTTAGAAAAACACAATATTTGATATGGCTCATGAAATTGCACAGTTGATATAGAGAATACTGAGTCTGTTAGATATGGATTTCCAAAGAATTCTCGGCATGAATAAAATGCTCATTGCTGTGCGGTAACCACGGAGGGTTCTCAAAAGCCCAGGGATAATGTGGTACCCGATCATCTCAAGGATTTATGTAACAGGTCTGTTGAACATTTGACGGATGATCAGTCGAATTCATTGGCAAATTTGTTATCATGTTATGGTGACGTTTTTGCCAAGGATGCCTTTGATATAGGAGGGTTTACAGCAGTAGAGCATGGCATAGATACTGGAGATGCAGCGCCTATTAAACAGAGAATGCGGTGTTCTCGAGTATGTTTTGCAGGGGAGGAAGAGGCCTATCTCAAGAAAATGCTGGATGCTGGCTTCATCCAGGAAAGTACCTCAGAATGGGCATCGGCCCCTGTTTTAATTAGAAAACTTGATGGTACAGTGCGTTGGTGTATTGATTATCGAGCATTAAGCAATGTTACTGTTAAAGATACGTTCCCTCTCCCTTTGATAGACGACTGATTGGATGCATTATCCGGAAATATTTGGTTTTCCAAATTAGATGCCAACGCGGCATACTGGCAGGTAAAAGTTAAACTAGAAGATAGGAAAAAGAGTTCGTCTATTACTAAATATGGTCTTTTTGAACTATCCGAATGGTTTTCGGTTTGACTAATGCGCCTGCGACCTTCTCTAGAGTTGTTAACTTTGTTTTGAGAGGTTTGACATGGAACACAGTTTTGGCATTTTTAGATGGCATCCTTGTTATGAGGTAAAACATTTGAAGCCCGCTGGCAAAACATGGCACTTGCTCGTTTCAAAATGCATAAGTTAAAATTAAAAGCATCAAAATGCGTCTTCTTCCAAAGAAAAGTTGAATTTTTGTGAGGAGTTGAAGATGGAAATTCAATTTCTATGTCAGAAAAAGATGTAGAAATTGTCTCAAATTGGCTAGTTCCAACTAATTCAAAAGAAGTTGAAAGATTTTTAGGCTTGGCAAATTATCACCGACATTTCATAAAAAATATTCTGAAATTGGGCACAAACACTTAATGCACAAACACTTAATTGGGACTGGAGAGGAAGAAACTGCATTTCAAAGTTAAAAAATCTGCATTAGTAAGTCAACTTGTGTTTAGTCTTCCAAATCTAACTGATTCTTTTATTTTAGACACAGTCGCATCGAACACGGATATTGGTGGTGTTCTCAGCCAGGTGCAGGATGGAGCAGAAAAAGTAATTGCCTATTTATTATTTAACACCCGAACTGAGACGTTATTGTACCACAAGAAAAAAGCTACTTAGTATTGTAAGATTAGATGTTACCAATTAGGTGAATTATTTACAGTCAAGTGTGTCCATTCTAGTTTAACATAATTACGAGTTATGTTCAATGACCCCAAGGACAATTGGCAAGAAGGATGGAAGAGCTGTCACAGTATCACATGGTAGTGCAGCATCGACCTGGAGTTAAGCATGGTAATGCGGATGCTGTGTCAAGGATTCCCGATTATCTTAAGGTATGTCCTCATTTTTTTTTAGGTGGAGTCGAACCAAAGGATTTGCCTTGAGTTGGATGTCATTATTGTACAAGAACCCATCATCTGTTGGAGGGATTTAGAAACGATGTAGGTGCCGTCACGAATCTCTCTGAATCTGGAAGCATTCAGTTTTCTTGCAGTTTAGGTACGAATACTAACCGGACAGACGATGGGCCAGTAAGCCTGAATACTGTACTAAGTGGCTTTGATTGGACAGCCTCGGGTAACAATAGTTTGAATCAATTAACAATGACTATAAATCTCGTTGTTGATCTGTCAGTGGAACTGAACAAAGATTTGTCCAAGTAGTTTTTCTGTAAAACCAAAAGCAGATAGCTGCTGGGGCTATACTTGCCAAGAATTAAGTGAGGAACAAGCAAAAGATACAAACTTGAAATTTTTACCAGATTTCATATAAAGTGGAACTATTCCATCAGAAAAAGATCTATTTTTGTCAAGCGCTGAAAGAAAATTTCACTGGATCAATAAAGATATGTTCAAATTAATCGATAGAGTTATTTTTAGGGAAAATCCACAAACTTTAGATTTTGAATTGATTTTCCTTGTTGTTTACAAGAACAAGCTCTACAACATCATCATGACATTCTCTTATCTGGTCACCAAAGGTGGTCAGAACAAAGTCCAAATTGAAAGTAAAAAATTAATTAGTTTGTCTCGTGATGTAGAAAACTTGTGACAGTTGTAGTAAAAACAAGAAAAAAAATGCTACGGCAAAATTCCCCTGACAGTATCAAGCTGGTTCTCAAATGGAACGATTACACATAGACTTTTGGGGGCTAATGCCAAAAACTGCAAATGGCAATGAACATTGTTTAATTATGGTAGATCAGTTTTCAAAATGGGTGTGTTCCACTTCCCTCGCAAAAAGCTGATATCACCGCTAAAGAATATAATTTCATTTCTCGCTTTGGTTACCCAGTTATTTTCTGAACAAGAACAACATTTTAAAAGTAAGATGTTCGAAGCCATTCGCAAAACACTGCATATACCCCCCTATAGACCGTCCGCAAACGGCCATATTCAATAGGACTTTGATGGATGCTATCCGCTGCTATATTGGTAAATCTCATAACCGTTGGAGTGAGAATGTTCAGCAGATTGCGGGTGCCATATAAGCTTCTGTTAATCGAAGTACAGGATATACCCCAAATATGCTAATGTTAGGGCATGAGGTAAACATACCTGCTCAGCTAATATTTCCAAATATAAAAACCAAACCAGTTGATGTAGATGAGTATGTTCAGAGGCTCACAAGCAGTATTGAGCAAGCACACAAACTGGCTCGAGAGAAATTAAATACATCTTCCCGTAGATTGAAACGCGATTACGACCTTAAGATCTTCTTAAGACCGTATCGGGTAGGTGACTTAGTTTATTTATTAGATACTAACGTCCCACAGGGTAAATGTCGTAAATTGTGTTCGCCATGGAAGGGCCCTGGAGGTATAGCAGAAAAGGTTTCTGCCTGAAGAATGCCGTATTGATTGTTAATCATGATCGGAAGATGCCATGTAGAGATCGCAAGGTACCAGGTTGGATAGGTAAGCACCGGAAACGGGGAAGGTGGGGGAGTGAGAGAGAGATGATGATATTGCTGCTGATGATGAAAACAATGTGTATTTTGTTTGCAGGAAGCCGTCGATTCATGATCGACTGCATCCCAAACATGCCCATCGTTCCCGGAACTACATATCTTCAGCCATGGACAGACTCAAGAACCTTCTGCAGAGCCCACTTGTTACAGCTTTTGGTGAGATTGGACTGGATCATTCTGTGTCCGAGAGATTGTAGGGGTACCAGATGGATTTGGTTTGTCGAATTGTTCCTGTCATTCCAGCGGACAAGGTGTTGGTACTCCATGTCAGGGTTATTCCATGGAACAACGGATACGAGGTGCACCAACTTTTGTTACACCTCCTCAGGTATATCCAAGGAACAGGTGGCGCATCTCCACTGACAGAGACAGTTTGGTTATGGACTGGTGGTTGGTTCTTCTTGAGACTGACGCTTCCTACTTCAGCAAGTCAGGTCAACACTTCTCGTGTCCACAGGACTTGTATGAGGTAGCCAATATGGCTAGGGAGCATCAGGGAGTAACAACAGAACATCTGAAGGTGACGACGGGCAATGCCCGACGAGTTTACAGGTGTTAATGCTGTCAACAAGTGTGGTAAGTAGGACTTTATATTTTCTAAGATCAGCTGTTAGCTGGTTGCTTTTAAGGATCAAGTTGACTGGTAGCCGGTCTGATAAACATGAACAGATAAACTGTTAGTTGTTTTTTTTAGGTATTTTAAATTTTTAGGTCGAATGCATTTGTTCGAAAACAAATTGGGGAGAAATGTTGTATCGGGGACGAAAAAGCGTCATCAGAAATTACCTGGGGCGAACCTTTAAGGACCTTAACCTCTTCCCGCGAGACGTATGCGAATTCGATGATATCCGGCTGGTCGTGATATATAAACTTTATTATCAGTGATTTTTTGTAGCTTGTTTGCAGAGCAGATAAACGGTTGTCAACTGAAATACGACTTTGTTTCGTTAGTGCGCCCATTAAATACTTCACAACAAAACAGAAAGAGAGATGGGAAAGAGAAAAGGAAAGGCTGATAGATACGTTAAAAAGTAAAAATAGGTTACTGTTTAGTTAGCAAATAAGTAAATGTGTAGTTATTTTCCGTTTAGAATAGCAAGTTGCTGCTGAATCGGTAGTCGCTTTACTGAAATATCTGATTTTGTTTTTACCCCGATTACACTATAATTAACAACACGAATAAAATTCACGCAAATAACATCATCATCGTCATCAAAATCAATAATTAGTTGCATTCTAAGTTCATGTGATATCAATAAACACATACCCAATGTTTTCTGAAAAATACAGAAGGTTTCGAGAAAAAACGATTGTTTTCGGATATGTTGAGGTTTAAATCATTGTATCTTTTTTATTTATGGATGGAATTTCTTAAATATACTATTTTTGGAAACAGGAATCTATGCACTTTCAGAATATATACCGGTTAATAGTGTATAGGCATAGTGTCGCTTAAAGTTTATGTAAAAACCCGATGTTCCACAAATTCACCGACGCGGGTTAATACGTTGATTTTTAAGAGGTTAGGAACAGAAAGTATTTTCAGTGTTAATTTCATGTATTACAAATATATTCCCACCAATTTTACACAACTATTCGTTATGGGGCGATATGGATAGGTAGATGCCTTGTTTTGGTGTTTTTATAAATTATTTAACTGATGTTAACACATTAACATACGATACTCATTTGAACGATACATAAACTCAAACCTACAGAACTGTCACCTCGACAATATGTGACATCTACATTTATAATTTTATTTTATTGGTCATGGCGCTGTAGTTCTTGTATGAATATGAATTGAATTGAGATATGTTATAATTAGTCATGAGTACTTGTATATTGCAATAAAAATGCAGTGCAACGATACTCAAGTGATTTTAAACATTATAAATAACGGCTATCCCTTCCTGATGTCAAGGACTCCAAAATGTTATTTTGAAGCATTTATCGTTACTTTATACATTGATTTACTGTAGCATTATAACATCTTTTTCCTATGTTCTTACTTGATTTTTTTTAAAGCTGATGACAACCTTAAACCAACGATGATCGGTGCCAATAAGATACCTTCCATTTGTCCAAAGTTTTCTTGACCGACACGTTTACTTCATTGTTTCTTTTTGTTTGCTGACTGGGTTTAACATCCAGCTGACAGTATTTCAGTCATTTGGACTATGTCTACTTTAGACAAATATAGTGCTGCCACACTGCAGTATCACGCCGTAGACATGTGGCGTGATAGAATGCCCAGTCACAGTATCCTGACGCCGGGACAACCAGTCCCGGAACTACTTATTTTGCGAGCACCGATCAAGAGGGCTAAGCCAGAACCATTTTAACAGCATTGCTTTGTTGCGACTTGAGAACGAACTTTCCGATTCCGGGGCGGAAACTCTCACCACACGGTCACCACTGTTACCTCATTGTCAATTTTGTTTTTAAAATACGCAATTTTTGTAGCTTTCACACGCTAAATGTAATTTATTAAATATTGTAAGCATGAAGAAGGCGTTGGTAACAAGAGGCATGTTTGCTGTTCATATGATATGGTTTTCCTTGAAAATAAAATATAATGAAAAGTATACTTTACATCTTTTATTTATACTTACCGAGAATATCTGATCCATATATATAGAGATCGTTTCTGGAAAAGAAATTATTCAAATTCATTGTTTTTTCAGCTACTAATATAATAAGGTTTCTTCATTGTAAACAAGCTGGAATGTATCATTACCTGTGTTCGAAAGGCCATTTCGGATTGTGTTTTCGAACATTTCGCTGTAAGACCACCTTATTTGTCTCAGGTTTGGGTATTTTTCTCTTTGATATTTTGCCATGACCGGGCCTGTTATTTCCCTCCATTACTTCTTACCTGCATCACAGGTTTTACAGGCATACTTGTGCCCCCGTCCCTTCCCTTGATGCCTTACTGATGGATGGGAACTTATTTGAACATTCATTGAACACCTTTGTATACCACGTAATTACTTAAACACATGTATATCTTAATATCAGAGATAATATTAACACACATAATGTTGTTGGGCTTATTAAATTATTAACTTGAAATTCTGCTTCTGGAAAAAGTTCTGATATCTGATATACATTTTATTTCAAGGTATACACAATGTATATTCTTTATTTCCTCCAATATCGGAGAGTATTTACAGATACGAAAGTAACATAAACAACATACGCATATAATACATCAGTGGCACGTGTGACATTCAATAAACAACAGAAACAAACCTTTCGTCCTAGAAGTCATAGATACATAAATATGACACTATGACAAACCTTTTTTTTCCAATACAGACGAATACAAAAATACAGCAATTAACTGAAAACTACACTATCAATGCAAGATAAGGTATCAAAAGATATGCATATTTATATACACACACATATTTATGTATTACACAAAATACGAGTGCCACGTAAATTAACATACCTAAGAACTAGAATGAAAAAAAAAGTACTCGTACTTTCCCTCCAGTCTATTTACAAGCAAATGATATCTTAACCTTAGTAAAACGTTAACCAAATCCCGATTCTAATATAATTCAAATACCCGAATACCCTGTCCCCAAAGATATTGGATATTTTATCATATAGGCGTATGCATATATTATGCATTTCGGTACATTCAATTATAATATGATCAGTAAAAAAGTACCTACACTTATCAATATGAACAGACAAGTATGCGATAAATTTTGCAACAACAAAACTATGTAAAAGAGATTTAGGTCTAGTTCTAACAAACCGCCATAAGTCATACACACATCATAAGTACAGTAGGAAGACCTAAACCTATTAAAATGCTACTATAGCGTTACCATTCACACTTAACATGTAACCAAATACGGGTACTAACTAGTTTTTTTGTTTGTTTTTTTGTTCGTTGTTGTTTTTTTTTTTTTTTTTTTTTTTTTTTTTTGCCATTCATTATTTATTATGCTTATTCTTTAAATTACTTGAACATATATCCTTTCCTTAACATGGAGGATGGCATAAAAAAGAAATTGTGCGAACAAAATGTTCGGTAATTAAAGCGATTGTTGTTGTGGTCGATATTGTCTTTGATTACCTGGTAAGAGCCATAACGATATCGCATGCATCTTTATCGAAGTTGGTTTGAGAATAGCTCGGCAGAGCAGCAAATATTTCATCGGCCTTTACTTTTCCACGTTTGTTTGGTGACGACCAGCTAGCCTCACTTTGTGACTAAATATTAACTTACACGATTAAAGGAATTATTTACTTATATACAATATTTTAACATATCTTTTTAGTGAAAAAGGCGTGAGTTAATTGCACACGGAAAGATGGTTCCATGAGAAATCTAACATTATATCAAATTGAACAAATTTCAGAGATTCATTTGAATGGATAAAAGAAAAAGAAAACACGGAGACATGGCATTACATAAAATAGAGAAAAAACAACAACTGCCAAACGACAAAAGGACCAACTAGAGTGTCTTAAGCTACTTATACTAGCAGTATATGTTTGTTCTTTATAATACATAATGGTACTTAAGTTAAGATGGAGATTTAATTGCATCAGGGAACATCTAAACAACTTATATGAAACATACAAAACAATATTTGCACAGAGGGTAAATATAGATATATCCAGATAGATAAAAAACTTACCTGTGCAATGTTATAATCTAGGAGGACAATAGCAATGTTGTACTGGTCACCGCCGACCAGACTGAAGTATCGGTTGACCTTGAATAAAATAGAATCTAAGGTTATCCATCCTTCATTAGATTCTGATATTGGTCCATCAAGTGATCGTGGGAAATTTATAGTAAATGCAAGCCTTTACAGATATTGAACAAAAGAGCTCATAATTTCACGCCAATGGATGCTTGCATCAGTATTTTAGTCTTTTAAAGCATTTGGAGGATCATGGATATGATTTAGTGATAGATGGATTGCATTAATGGAGAAAATGTTCATCGGGATTGATTGGTACCTCAAAACTGCAACATCGGGATAAAACAATTTGGTTTACAGAGTAAACCACTTTTAACTTGTCGGTATTGATTCCGGAAAGTACGAATGTCAGCTTTGATCCCCTGCGACCCTTACAAATTTAAAGTACATTTGCTCAACACATTTCCGGCTGAAGGTGAATGTCTGTAATTGTATAAATTTGCGAGCAATGTTAGATTCATAAGTGTGTGTGTGTGTGTGTGTGTGTGTGTGTGTGTTCGAGATACAGACCGGACAGGATTTGTGACGAACAAACATCGCGATATATATATATAAGGTCCAATCCACATCAGTTTAGGTATAGGGAAAAACATATACATGGAATTCAAATATGGATTGTTATTGAACACATCTGGTTGTTGTCGCATGCTTTGAATATGCCATGGTCTTAACAAAAAATGATGGAAAATGTACTATATGTACTTTAAATTATTTCTAAGGTACTCAATCCATCATTAAATTATAATCATGGTTATTCAAATGCTTGAAAAGATTTCAATGCAGATTCAAGCATCCATTGACTTGGAGGCATAGGCTCTTTTGCTCAAAGTCTATGGTGGTTTGTATTTACTATAAAATCCCCACGATCACTTGATGGGTCGTGATCAGAATTCAATAATGGATGGATAACTAATCCTTTTCCTTATATATGATCTTTGAATTATTTTTTATTTTCTTTGCTATACTTTAATGTACATGTATTTTGTATCTTACTTTGCTATACTTTAATGTACATGTATTTTGTATCTTACTTTGCTATACTTTAATGTACATGTATTTTGTATCTTACTTTGCTATACTTTAATGTACATGTATTTTGTATCTTACTTTGCTATACTTTAATGTACATGTATTTTGTATCTAACTATTATCTTCGTCACTGACTTTAACACTCACTCAGCCCCTCACCGCGTGGGTTCGAATCCCGGCAGGGTCATTCGGATTTTCATGTGAGGAAGCATTCCAGCTGGCTTGCGGTAGGTCGGTGGTTCTACCCGGATGCCTCCGTGCATTCGGGGTCTTCCTCCACCTGTAATTAGCTGGACGTCGCTATATGACTGAAATACTGTCGAAGCGACGGTAAACTCAAATAGTCAAGTCTTCAACAGTTATTATAAACCCGCCAACTAACAACTAGTTCAGACAGTATGTGGTGTTGAAAGTAACCAAAAAGAAAAATCACCTTTCAAGAATATCTCACAAAATATTATGAATACATTAATAAATTCAATAAAGTCGGAAAAAAATGGAACCCAAGTTATTTTTACCTCATTTACAATGGCTGTTAGGTAGAGAGCCGACGTTAATGCGGCATTGGCGCCTGCGACGTCAACAAACCTGGAAATACATTGTGTCTTTTTAGCAATGCTAACTTATCTTATCTTAGCTATATATTATCCATTTAAGTATAAGTTCCCAATACATAATTTTAGCCAACGAGGTTAACGTAATTTTAGCAAGCACAATATACATATTTCAGCAGGATTGTATATATATATACTTGAATGTTGCTCATTACATTTAATCATATATATAAATCTGTATTAACAACTCCGCTATACACACTCGTGATTAAATGTAATGAGCAACATTCAAGTATGATAAATGAGATCATACACAAATATTGTTTGTTTGTCGGTTAAGAATCCCACCGACAGTATTTTAGTCATTTGGAGACTGTCTACTTGAGACAAATATAGTGCTGCCACACTGCAGTATCACGCCGTGGACATGTGGCATGATACCACACCCAGTAACATAATCCTGACATTGGACAAACCAATCCTGGAACTAACGTTATATGTTGAGCACCAAGCAAGGAAGCCATACCTGTACCATTTGTTCACGACTTTAATTGTTTATGACCTCACACTCCCGACACTAATATATACACACTCGTAATAAACTGTGATGAGTAAATTCAAGTATGATATATATCTGATCGTACACAAATAAAACTCTCGTAATTAAAGGTAATGAGTAACATTCAAGTATAAGATAAATCAGTTCATACACAAATATATACATACTAACAGAATGGAATAGAAAGTGATTTCGCCATCCACACCTATCCCTTTGTGCTATCATATTACATTGTATATCTTAGTGTGAGTCGTATGGTTTTCTTTACCGTAAAATATTTGTTTAATAATAAAATTATTACTGCAATGATGACATGAGGTATGTTTAATTTTTAAATCATACATAAATGTATGAATAGAAAAAAGATGATAGAAAGATTTTTCATCAGAAATTGAATAGTTTGAATAGTATACTTTAGATTGAATAGTATACTTTAGATTGAATAGTATACTTTAGATTGAATAGTATACTTTAGATTGAATAGTATACTTTAGATTGAATAGTATACTTTAGATTGAATAGTATACTTTAGATTTTGAATAGTATACTTTAGATTGAATAGTATACTTTAGATTGAATAGTATACTTTAGATTGAATAGTATACTTTAGATTGAATAGTATACTTTAGATTGAATAGTATACTTTAGATTGAATAGTATACTTTAGATTGAATAGTATACTTTAGATTGAATAGTATACTTTAGATTGAATAGTATACTTTAGATTGAATAGTATACTTTAGATTGAATAGTATACTTAAGATTGAATAGTATACTTTAGATTGAATAGTATACTTTAGATTGAATAGTATACTTTAGATTGAATAGTATACTTTAGATTGAATAGTATACTTTAGATTGAATAGTATACTTAAGATTGAATAGTATACTTTAGATTGAATAGTATACTTTAGATTGAATAGTATACTTTAGATTGAATAGTATACTTTAGATTGAATAGTATACTTAAGATTGAATAGTATACTTAAGATTGAATAGTATACTTAAGATTGAATAGTATACTTTAGATTGAATAGTATACTTTAGATTGAATAGTATACTTTAGATTGAATAGTATACTTTAGATTGAATAGTATACTTTAGATTGAATAGTATACTTAAGATTTGTTTGCGTATTTAAAAGGTTGCTCCCGTTTCAAGCATTACATGTATAATTATATTCCATGCACAGGAACAATTTTCTTCAAACTTATCAATTGAGTTTATATTAACATTATATATTGTTATATAAAAAGGCACATTAGCTGATCAACCATGCTTTTTTTTCTCAGAGAGCGATTGGTCACTAATGACTTCAATTGTAGAATATGATATTCAATAATGCCTTTAAAACTGTGAAGATATTTTGTGTTTGGACCATCTAAAATCGCAGAAGCACAAACCAATTAATAAAAAAAAAAACAAAAAAAAAAACTCACCACTGGTAGAACTCGAAATCTGTGGTGACACACATTTCGACAAAATAATCTCCAGTAACAGCTTGTCTTTTTTTCCTAGTACCATTGTTATCTAGAGTTTATTATAAAATATAGAAACAAAGCTAATACCATTGTTATCTAGAGTTTGTTATGAAATATAGAAACAAAGCTAGTACCATTGTTATCTAGAGTTTGTTATGAAATATAGAAACAAAGCTAGTACCATTGTTATCTATTTGTTATGAAATATAGAAACAAAGGTAGTACTATTGTTATCTAGAGTTTGTTATGAAATATAGCAAAAAAGCTAGTCAATCAATAAACTAACTCTAAGAATATTTATACTCTTTAACGGATATTGATAACACACTATATTATACCTCATTTGTATATATCATTCTCAATTTGACCAATGTGACGTCATCAGGTCCGTTTTATATGTTATCAAATAATTGATTTGATATTAGCCCTGTTACCTGTCCGAGGGCAGTCGTATTTGCCCGAAGCTGCAGGACAAATAACGGGGCCAAGATCAGATCATATATTTAATGACAAGTTTATTCCATAACTCTAAGCCAATCAAATTGCAGTAATAGCAGGGCCAATAAATAATATTACTTTCGGCCCCGATCAGACAGTGATATTTTTATTGGCCCATTTATTGAGATCGTCAGTGTATTATTGAAAATACCTCTTTAAATGTTATAGGACTCATTAATAAGTGTTATGGAATAAAATGGTTTATTGACCAGCACCGTGGTCCGATATAATGTTTTATCATATGGCAACATGCGACATAAAGAACTGTTTCTAGTTTCGTATAATCTTATATTTAACACGTTTCAT
Organism: Solen grandis; assembly: GCA_021229015.1. NCBI lineage: Eukaryota > Metazoa > Mollusca > Bivalvia > Adapedonta > Solenidae > Solen > Solen grandis. The sequence continues at coordinate 11,174,915 of CM037789.1, forward strand.
GTAACTTTTATGCCGGGTTACATCATTCCGCGTCACGCGCGTGAATTCTATATATATGCATAGTGTGTATAACCCGAATGTGTTTGATGCAACTAACTTTGATCTAAAAGGTGAATCATTTTTATGATGTTGAAAATGTAAGAGAAATACACACGTTTTATCGTTATTTTCACTTTTCTTATATAAAACTATTTTCGTGGCGTTAGATTATAAATAGTTATTCGTTTACAGTTCGTTCATTCATGTTTTTGGTTTATTTGTTGTTATAATCGCGATTTACTGTCAGTATAGGTCATATGATAAAAAGAATCTGAACATGAAATGTCAATTTTCATCAAGTTTTATTAAACTCATTCATGAAAATGTTATTAGGAAAAATAGTAATTATATAATTATAATAATTATATGCAAAGGATTGGATGAATGTATTTATCCATGTTTTGAAGAGCGCGAATGTCTGCTGTCCAACATTGTATGTGGGAGTGTGTATGTGCGTGATACATTCTGCGGCTAGCGCATATGTTAAACACAGTCCTCTATCAATTTTATATACATATACATGTAAGAGCTTCAGCAGAGGGGCTAACATTTGTAGACGTACCTGGGCATGTATGCTATTTTTAGATAGATGAATAACATGGGTTATATCAGGGAGGGGGATGCCGCACACAGCATCACTTAGGCCCTATGACCTATATACTGTGCTTAACTGGTTGCAAAAGAAAAGTGGGGCTGGGGGGGGGGGGGGGGGGGGGGGGGCTCTCGCTCCGTTCATTGCCTTACAACAAACTCGCTCGTTTTGGCCACTATATAACTCTTGGTTATATATAGCCCCCAATAAATCACAGACTTGAACCAGGGTGAGCACCTCAGTGTGTTCACTGCCTACTCTGGTCAACATACGAGTCTGGCCTTCCCAACGGGTTCGAGTCTGTGGTTCATTGATACATGGCTTTGGCTGCTCTATCTTGCTTAGCATCCAGTCTCTTGTACTTGCAAAGGTCAAACATGCAAGCTTGTACAATATCGACCATGACCACATTGCATGTTTCAGCCTTACGGCTACCATCATGAACTGTCATCAGCCTTACGGCTACCCATAGGTCTGTGGAACTGCCATCAGCCTTACGGCTACCTTCAATTCCACAGAACTGCCTTAGTGAGTGCAAGCCTCACTGCCTGGTCATGGTCGCCGCAGCCGGGTCGCCAGCTTGCTGCAATGAATGGTGCTAGTCAAGCCCCCTTTCGCCATATTTGATATAACTATTGTATGTTTGTTATTAATCGATTTGTATTAAATCATTAACATTGCAGATTGCCTTATCTTTGTCATTTGTGCTCTTTAAAACCAAAATTAATAATATTTTACATTTAGTCCTTTATAGGCATTCTTACGATATGGATATGATATTGTTATAATGTTGTGTTGTATTTTCGCACGCAATGTATGTATATATACATGTATTTATATGTATTTATATGTATTTTGTGTATGTGACCATAAGCTATTCATGCTTAAGTCTAAATAAAGTGTATGTTCTGTTCTGTTCTGATATAAAGCTCGTCAGAGACTCACTTAATAACATTTTTATAAACTCGCTTAGTAAAATTTGATATCAAATAACTATTCATATCAGATCATATCCTTTATACATTCAGACCGGATAGTGACATCGCTTATCATTTTTGCACGACCTGTAGATTTCACGTGCATTTTTAGCTCACCTGAGCAAAGCTCAGGGTGAGCTATTGTGACCCCGTGAGTGTCCGTCGTCCGTATGTGCGTCGTGCGTCGTCAACAATTTTAGTGTTTAGTTTACACTCTGTCACCTTTATTTCTTTAGCAATCATCTTCAAACTTTAAAACAATGTTTATGACCATAATGCCTCGATTGAGTTCGATTATGATTGAGATCGGTCAATTAGGTCAGGAATTATGCCCCTTTTAATATTAAAAAAATGCCAGATTTCATGTTGTTTACCCTCTAGCATCTTCATCTTTTGAGCAATTATCTTCAAACTTTACGGCAATGCTTATGACCATAATGTCTGCATTGAGTTTGAATATGGCTGAGATCGGTCAATTAGGTCAGGAGTTAAGCCCCTTTTTATATAAAAAAATGCCAGATTTCACTTTGTTTACACTTTAGCATCTTCAATTCTTTAAATTTATACTAATGGCTGAGATCGGTCAATTAGGTCAGGAGTTATGCCCTTTTAATATTAAAAAAATGCCAGATTTCACTTTGTTTACACTCTAGTATCTTCATTTTTTCAGCAATCATCTTAAAATTTTATGACAATATTTATGACTATAATGTCTCAATTGAGTTCGATTATGACTGAGATCAGTCAATTAAGTCAGGAGTTATGCCCCTTTTAATATTAAAAAAATGCCAAATTTCACGATGTTTACATTCTAGCATCTTCATCTTTTGAGCAAACATCTTCAATCTTTATGGCAATGCTTATGACCAATAATGTCTCGATTGAGTTTGATTATTGCTGAGATGGGTCGATTAAGTCAGGAGTTATGCCCCTTTTAATATTCAGAAAATGCCACATTTCACTTTGTTTACACTCTAGCATCTTCATCTTTTGAGCAAACATCTAAAAACTTTATGGCAATGCTTATGACCATAATGCCTGATTGAGTTTGATATGGCTGAGATCGGTCAGGAGTTAGCCCCTTTTAATATAAAAATGCCAAATTTCAGTTGTTTACACTCTAGCATTGTCATCTTTTGAGCAATCATCTTCAAACTTTATAACAATGTTTATGACCATAATGTCTTGATTGAGTGTGATTATGGCTGAGATCGGTCAGGAGTTTAGCCCCTTTTAATATAAAAAAATGCCAAATTTCAGTTTGTTTACATCTACATTCATTTTAATTTTTTAAATTTATATTTTTCAATTGTGGCTGAGATGGGCCAATTAGGTCAGGAGTTATGCCCCTTTTAATACAAAAAATGCAAGATTTCACTTTGTTTACTCTTTACCATCTTCATTTTTTTAAATTTTTTAAATTTTCGGGTTCAATTATAACTGATAGTGACTAGTTAATTTAGGAGTTATGCCCTTTTCACCATAAAAAAAGCCAGATTTCACTTTGTTTACACTCTAGCATCTTTATTTCTTAAGCAATCATCTTTCTCAGGTGAGCGATCAAGGGCCATCTTGGCCCTCTTGTTGTATTTGTTTCAGCAGACGACAAAAAGAATACTGTCAGATATGTAATCATCACATTCAACGGTCTTAAGAGATTCTGATAATAATAAAAGTGCAACAAAATATTCAGTTGAGCCTTTTAAAAGCCATTTTGGAAGAGACAGACTTCAAAATTTGCACAAAAATGAAACATTAAAGGAACCAATGTTTCGGTATTACAAATCATTTCGATTGAAATGCAAGTTTATGGGTTGGTCAGTCCGACTCAACGGTATGTATTGGTTTTTGAATATTGTTTATTTACTTGTCTCATATAATTCCCTGACAGGAAAGGTATGTCTCTTTAATGCATATGCATACAGACTTGTCGAAATAAAAGTAAGTTATCATACAAGTGGGGTTGCATTTATTTATTTTGTCTTCATTTAATCCTTTTTGTTTGATAGTGATTTTGTGCTAATATATGCATTATTTCCACTTATATTTCAGAGTAATATTTACTTGTTTGATGTACAAAATAAACATACCGTGGTGGTGAAAGAGAAGGGAAAGGTAGCTAACTACAGAACAGCGAAATGTGTATACTGTCAAACCTGTCTTAAGCGGTCAATCAAGGGAACAAGATGAAGTGACCGCCTAACAGAGGTGACCGCTGAAACAAGATTAAAAATATGACAACATGCAATAGTTTGGTTGTATCAAATTCATCGCTAAATGCAGCTTGACCGCTTAATATAAGTGACCGCTATTCAACAGTTATTTACCAGGCTGTGCCTCATTCTTCAAAACATCAAGACCCATATCTGCTGACGTGATGTTGTTTTTCTCCGTGGGACACGTCGCAGTTTCGTTCTGAAGGAGACACTCTGTATTGTTTACAACAACCATTCCAACCTGAAAATGACGACAAGCGTTTATTAAAGGTATTAGCTCCCTCCTCATATCCAGATTTCATATCTTTCCAATTGATGGTAATATTTCTATGAAACGTTTTCACTTTGCAGACATTAAAAAAATGTTTTACCATGAGTTTTTTTTTTTTTTTTTTTTTTTTCTCAATTTGATTGAATTTGTGAGATTTCTGTTTTTAAGTTAACATTGGAGCCTACGGGAAATATACAATATCTATGAATATGAAAAACATCATTTGATTTTCAAGAAAAACTCACGGTAAAAAAAAAAAATGCATTTTATCACTCTGTTTCAAATTTCATAAACAAAATTCACCGTAGAAAAAACAAATAGATAAAATTACCTTTTTAGTTTTCGGTATAGATAACTCATGCAAACAAATTTATTAAGAGGAGGTAATCAATAAAACTTCTGTCATTTAATAACTGGTCATTATTTCCATTATTTGACATTAAAAAAGCTTATATTTTGAAGTTACATACATAGCTCTGATGAAATCGATGGCTATAAAGGTACAACCTTAATTGTACAGTAAAGTTTGAACACAGTCGTGTTGATTTTTATTTTCAGTTTCTTCTGCTGTTGGGCTATATTCAACACGGGGTGTCAATGCAGTATATTGAGAATTTGCGACTGTTTGTAGTATAAACACAAAGGATTGCTTTTCGTATTGCCTAAATTATCTTTCATTTAGCAGCCATTTCGCTCATATTCCCACTTAACCTCTCTATATATAAGTTTCTTATTGCATATTCTAAATGTTACATTTTTTATATAAATAAAATATTTAGTAAGATTTGCAGTTATATTTGAATACACTGATTTTATTTTCTTTGGTAAGAGCGTCCGCTCCGGAATTGGGAGGTCGTGGGTTCTATCCCCGGCCTCGACATACCAAGGTCGAAAAATGGTACTGGTATAGCCCCCTCGCTTGGCGCTCAGCATAAAATGGTAGTTCAAGGACTGGTTGGCCGGAGGTCAGGATAATGAAACTGACAATGGTATCATGCCACATGTCTACGGCGTGATACTGCAGTGTGGCAGCACTATATCTGTTTCAAGTAGACATCGTCTTCAAATGACTGAAATACTATCGGTGGGACGTTATACCCAATAAACAAACAAACAAACATAACCTCTCTATTGAACTTATGTAACTTAATTAAATTGTCCTTTGAGCAGGATTGTACTGTATTTACAAATTATAGTAGTCGGTTAATTTATAGCTTTACAAATTGACTGCCTCTTTATATATATATTTAAAATTACTTATTGCATATTTTAATGTTACTTTTTTTTTAAATACGCCTATTTTGAAAGATGTAACTTGTTATTTAAAATTGTGTGCTAGTTTTAGTTTTGAATGTGCAAACAAAATAATGCTAAGCTGATATTTATAAAAGGATTGATGGATCAACTTAGTTCAAAGCATCGATCCTTTTGGAACATTTTTCTCGCACAGGTTTCTTTTTTCACCATTAAGACTTTTAGATGGACAATAGTCACTAACAGTTTGTATGGCATCCAGAGCTTTCGAAAGCTGCGCAAAAGAAAATTTGGTTATATACATCAAAATATTTATATGTCGGTCGGCTTTGTTTTTGGGCCCGCTGTGATACTGTGTATCACAGTTCTTCTTATTAATCCGTGGGATCTACCTCAAGACTCAGTAAGTTCCATGAACATGAAATTGTTTAGTTAAAGAAAATGCAATAGGCCACTTAACCAGAGGATTGGCATTACCGGCTATAATAAGTAATAAGTAATATCTTATCATTACAAACCTAGTGTATCCACTCAAAAAAATTATGCTATTTGATCGAGGCATTTCGGATTTTTTTTCCAAAATATTCGGTGACAGATAAAAATGAAAAGATAAAAATATAAACAGACATACCCAGGTCTTTTCCTGATCTTCGCGTCCGATGACGTAAATCAAAGACAGTCCACCGCCAGGCGCAACGTAGCCGGAAAATTCCTTAAGAGACAAAAAAAAACGCACAGTTTGCTATGTCAGACATTATTAGCTGACGGTTTGGTTATATAACTTTTTAAAATAAAAAATAGGCTTATGCTTACCTAATAACTGAACATAGATATCAAGAGAAACTCTCGTTAAGTTACGTTACGATCACGTGACCGCGATATCAATGGTAAATATACTGAGTTTTCCCTTCAAATCAATGATAAAACCTATTTGACAAACAGTATTACAATGTCTCTCATTAGATCGCAGAACTCTTTATGAGTGATACTGTCTGTGTGTTGTTAAACGTCGTGGCGATCTCGTTCAAATCTCGTTTACCGTTGTTCAACGTTATTTCTGACAGTTTCCTATCCTTGTTGAATATGTCTTTGTTATTTCGTTTATCACTGATTCTTACTATTTACAGATTTGAACAATACATGAAACAAAATGTTTTTATCAAACCTTGCCCGGCAAAAGCTGTTCCAGACGTTCTGAGTTTGCCTTTCCAACGTTTTTAAGCTTGGAAATTTTAGCAGATTCTCCTTCTAGTTCTACAGAAACCTCCATAGTTTTAGGAAACTGTATACGACCATCAGCGTCTTGTTTTACGGAAGCACTGCCAGGGGTCGGTTTAATAGCCATGTTACGTTTGTTTGCTGCATTAAATTCAAGACACATTATTGTATAAGTAAAACCCCGTTTAATACCATATGTTAAAGCTTAAATTCATATTAAATAGAATTGTGCATATGTGTAGCTTATATTATACTGACATATTCATCTAACCTTTCCTATTTCCTCATAAGGTATCACGAAAGTTATTGTATCTTACGAAAGCCTACTGACTCATTTTTCGTTGGTAAAGGGATGCGAATCTTTCGCGAATAAACGTCACGGTGGTATTTATTTCGCGTTATAAAGCAAAACTTTCGCAGATAAACGCATTTCTTTTGAGAATTAACGCGTTAGTTTTCGTTTTAACGCGATTTTTTTTTCACCAACGAAAATAAGCTCAATGGGCTTTCGTAGAATCAAAACTAAGTGCTATTATAGAGGATGATGATTCAATTAAATGAAATAGACAGACTGTGCCTAGCGTGGCCCAACTTAACTTATAACAACTACCGGTATTCTAAAAATAATAGCATTGCCAAATCATCAACAATTAGAGATTAAAGTACAATGTGTGCAATACAGATATTTGGCAAACATAGTATTTAATTTCTCAGGCATAAGAATAAGAAAAAAAACAAGAAGGGCGTTTTTTGTTTGTTTGTTGTTTTTTATTGCTTTTAGTGTATTCTAGTTTCTCCCTACTTAACAAGCCTGATAATAAGGAGGCCGTTTCTTCACTGTAGTTTGTATTACGTAAATTCACCGATGTTAAACACTTTCATTTTTGTGATTTTTCTTTTCAAAAAATGACCAATTTGTATAACGTAACGAAACGGGCATGTTACGACTAACATCAAATTTGATTATACGAACACAACCACTTGATGGACCATGATCACAATTTAATGATAGATGGATTACCTCATATGCTCAAAGTCTAGAAAGGCTTGCATTTACAGTAAAATGCCCACAATCATTTGATGGACCATGATCACAATTTAATGATGAGTACGTCATATGCTCAAAGTCTAGAAAGGCTTGCATTTACAGTAAAATACCCACAATCATTTGATGGACCATGATCACAATTTAATGATGGGTGGATTAATTAAAGACTGGGGAATATCAACAATGACATTTATATGTATATAGTTGTTCTTCGAGACAAATAACACAACACAGTTATAAAAAAAATAATAATAATGAAAACAATTTGAGAGAATAACATATTTTGCAAAGTTATTGTACCATATACATGTAGTCCTCTTAACAATATATAATACAATTTGTAGTAACTAAAAGTGGACAAAGGTACTTCCTTCAATATATAATATATGATGACGACAAAGATTCAAAATATCTTAAACATATGAGTGTACTTTAGTAAAGAGGTGTTGCTTTTATGTTATTTTTGCGAAATCATGTTTAAGGAATTCAAACTAAGAATCAATTATTTTGATGAAATCCGAATTAAACAAACAAAAAATAATTAAAAAAAATAAATAAATAAAAAAATAATAAAATAAAATAGAAAAAATATCCTTATGGAAAACTGTCGAAGCGTGAAAGGTATCAATATCTGAAACAATAGATGCATAACAACATTTACCTTTTAAATTCAATCATAATTGGCGATGTATTAGCCATGCTCAAATAAGTACATTTTCAAGCATCTTTTTACAGAAATTCTAGGACTCAACTGCAAAACGTTTTAATGGTAAATATTATAAGCGCATGTTCATCATGACAAAAATTAAATGACCTCATTCCATCACTATGACGATATGAAATATACTGTTTATGAAAAATTGAACGAGCACAATTAACCTCAAGGTTTTGACACAAATAAGATTATTTTTTTATAAACAGTCATCTACAAAAAAGAAAAAAAAAGAAATTTGTTATCATGCGAGGGTATTAATGTTGGGGATCAGTCAAAAACAAAATTCGTCGATTATTTAGCAAATCTTCCTCACTGCTTAATAATTAATCATTGATTAATCAGTGACTTTAATACTAATACTTGTATACATTTCATGTACAGATTAGTTACATGTCAAAAAGAATCATGCAGAAATGTAGACCAAAACGCAGTGCCAGACGGCATAGAACTATACAGTCAGAAATAAGCTTACGGTTACAATTTTACCAACCAATATCGGCTACTCTGGATAATATCATAAATGCAATAACTGGTTATAACCAGCACGTTCCTCGTCAACGATTCCTTGACGAACTGGTTAATCAGTCCAAAACTAGTTGCCATATTTAAATATATTGATCCTACTGAACTCATCTCAACATTTCCAGTGTCGGACTTTTTATTTAATTTCAAATACTAGAGAGATGTTACCGATTAATATCAATGATTTTTTTATTTCGTGTTGTTTGTTTTCTTCAAACGATTTTGATTTATTTAGAAAAGTAATAAGACATATTTCTGTGCATGTTTTAAATTCTACTTTTATTTTATCTCTTAAATTTGTATTTTAATGAGGAATCAAGCTGTAAAAAATGACGTGAACTATCTAAGTTTTATATATGAGGCGTTTATAAAGTCTTCGAGTAAATGTTACTATCTGGGAAAGAAATGCTGATCAGGCAAGTAAGAAAATAATCGCATCAAAATCTTAGGCAATATTTCTAAACATAGTAGAAATTGTTTCGCTTAAGTGATTATTTACGAGCAGGATGTAATCGTAATTAGTAATTTAAAACATACTTGCGGTTAATTTCACAATCCTTATATTTCAGGCAAGCAAATTCAATATATTTATAGTAAACATAATGCGATGATTTGTATATTCTCGAAGCCCTCATGAATAAAATAATAATTTTTAAAAATAAGGAATTTTAAAAATTAATTAAATTTCTACTGGTTAAAGTTATACATTCAAACAAACGCATGGATTGTAAAAATATATTATTTTATAATGTAAGTTCACAATGAGCGATTAATGTATTACGATTAACAAATTTAAAAGGGAGACACTTTCACATCGAATCGATTTTTTTAAAGTGTACAAAAACAAATTGATTTATATATTATGTATTGAAATAAACATGTAAACGTAAGGGAAAAAAACGACACAATACCTGATTATTAAAGTATAACTTGTATATGACGTTTTAGGTGGGATTGTATCTGGAAAGAGTGAACTTAACAGTTTATGCTATTGTTACGTTTTGTAAGTAATACATGTGGCATCTTTATATATATATATATATATATATATATATATATATATATATATTATATTGCAGATATACGATATATTTATTGTCAAAAGATTAACACACACACATTTTCAGGTGTACAGTTTCTTTGTGGCCATGTTTTTTTATTTTTATGATTATGATTATTATCACAATTATTATTTTTAGTGAAAGAAAATACCACCTTACTACAAAAATCAAATAATATCCCCTAAACTACTGTAAAGTTAATCATGACGACAGGTGTAAGTATATATTTATTATATCAAATGAATGGTTTAAGCCAATTAAAAAAATAAAATAAATAAAATAACATACATTTAGAAGGTGTTGGTTCAGCGTCAACCAGTACCACTAGCAATGCAACTGCGAGAAGTAGATCTGACAACGCCATCATAACAGTTTCAAACGTCTTTCTTCTTGTTTCTGTTGAACTTGCGATTAGAACTTTCGCTCTCAATGCCGTCGAAAGGAAATGACTTTCCGGGCTCAAGTATGCGTATATATTATTAAAAATATTTGACACGTTGATAAAAAATGTAATTAGTGAGTTGGCTGTAGTCACTGGTCACGCGGTAAAACACGTGTTTGTTCAACATCTGTTAATATTCATATCGTTGAAGACCCACGGCAGATTGATAGATTATCTATGTTGATATCGTGTAGTGAAAGGGAATAAATCAGCCAGGGGTATTCGAAGATGATATCGATTATGATTGTTGATTAATGACCGTGTTTTTCTTTATCACGAATTTCCCAGATAAACAGATGTATACCTCCCTTTTTCAATGGTGAAGGTCAAGTAATATAGTGACGATTTATTTCTCACCTTTAATTACTCTTTCATGTTCCATTGCATTTGTTTTTATAACTATATAGTTTTCTTATATATATATATATATATATATATATATATATATATATATATATATACATTGTTTAAACAGCCTTTCTCTTTATCACATTAAAATCATTTAACGTGTAAAGTAATTTATCGGTAAGTTTTTTTTTAATTATTATTTTTATGGTACTCGAGCTTTGTGCTCAGATGTTATAAAGTTTTATTTTAATATGTAAATATTCACTGAAGTCACCCTTTTTAAAAATACATAGAGCCTGAAATATGTCACGTTTGTTGTCCTGAGTACTTCTACTTCTAAAATGTTACTGCCCATTTCGTGAAAGTGATTCTTTACAGCTAAGAACAATAATAATAATCTCGGTTTTCGCTTTTAACCTAGTCAGCTTGAACACTTTATTTCTACTCAGCCACAATTTTCAATATGAAACAGAACGCAAAGGGTTTTCGAAGATCTTCTCTCATTTGCACAGTTTTTTTTTTTTTTTTTTTTTTTTTTTTTTGCAATGTTAGAACATCCAACCCCTTCTAGCGCAAATATTTTCCCATACCCTATACTTTGAAATCCATCACATTCCGTGGTGCTGTCAACAAGGAACAAAATGCTGAAACCGCATTTGAATCAGACTTCAACTTTTTGGGTTATCAGCAAAAGAGTGATTTTAAGCAAAACGCCCTCTAGCGGCAAAATGAGAAACAAAATTGATTAAAATTTTACAATTAGGTTCCTAGAAATGCAGCAAATAGTTCAGTTAAGTATACAATATGCATGGGTGGAACATTCTGTTTCTTAAATGTCACCATTTTTAGCTTAAAAGCTGCTTTACAATTGTTAAAAAAATGATCAAATTTTGGACTACTGTAAAATGACCAAATGAAGCCTGATCTTCAAAAAATAAATATCACTGGAAAGAGCTCTTCAAGAACCTACACTTTTGTCCAAATACTCTCAATAAAATACGTTTAGTTTTGGATCTTTTTTGGGGGCTGAAGAAATAAAACAATGATAAAAATATGACCATGACCTTTGCATTTTTTAACATTATATATTATCGGGCTCTTCGAATCATAAGACTTAATTACTTGTGAAAATGTCATGAATAATGTCAGGAGCGACAAAAAAAAAAAAAATGAAATTCTTATTTTTCCAATAATTAATGAAGTTTGACCGTATTTTATAGGACAAACCATACATTTCTTAAATTCATAACCCTATATTTTTGTGTGTACATATCTTGCAAATCGTATGCAGCAAAGAGAGTTCTTCTATCTGATCTCTAACAAAATTGAATAGGTTTTTCATAGACCTACACTTATCTGCAGTTTTTTGCGAGGTACGTACTTTCAACCTTCCGTAACTAGCTCAAAATATTCACTCATACCTTGAAACTATCATAATTTATTAGGCTATCAACAAGGAACTTAATGAAAAAAAACGCATTTTGATCAGACTTGAACTGTGAGTTATAAGCCAAAAAAAGTGATTTCAAGCAAAGCGCCCCCTAGCGGCAAAATGGGAAAAAAAAACTGAGTAAAATTTTACAATTAGGTACCTAGCAATGCAACAAATAGTTGAATCAAGTATATAAGTCGCACTAGTCGAACATTCTATTTCTTATATATCACATTTTGAAGCATAAAAACTGATTAACAATTATTCCCAAAAAAAATCAAACATTGGACTGCCGTAAAATGACTAAATCAAGTCCGATCTATAAAAACTAAACATCACTGGAAAGAGCTATTTAAGGACTTAAACTTTTGTTCATATACTCTCAATGAAATATTTTTAGTTTTGGAGCTATTTCGGGCCGAATAAAACACAAAAATCGTAATATGACCTTGACCTTTTCATATTTTTTAACTTTTTAATTGTGAGGCCCTTTCAAACACAACAATACATAACGTGTGAATATTTCATAAAGAATGAACAGAAAATAAAATCAGGAGCGACAAAAACATGTTTTTGAAGTTTTAATTTTTTCTTAATTTTAGTGAAGTTTGACCGTTTCTAGAGAACAAACCATGCATTTCTTAAATTCGCCACCCCATTTATTTTGTGCGTATATGTCTTGCAAATCGTATGCAGCAAACATAATTCTTCTATCTGATCTCTAACAAAATGGGTAGGTTTTTCGTAGACCTACCCTCATTTGTCCACTTTTTTACAAAGCCCCATAGTGGCTAAATCAGAAACAAAATTGAAAAGTGACCATTTAGGCACAAGTTCAGATAAATGTGACATGCCCAAAATTTCATAGCTGTAGCTTTTCTCTTCAGGCCGCTAGGTTGGCTACAAAAATGGGTGGAATTGGAAAAATAATAAAAATAATAATAATAAAAAAAAAAAAAAAAAAAAAATAAACAGAAGAAGAAAAATAGGTTTTCGCCCTGCAGAGGCGAAAACCTAAAAATGTATTCGAAGGCTATTTCTGGAACAACACTTGTCCAAGTGGTAATTATGTCCAACCATTGAACGAAGGACCGGAGGTTCGATCACCGTTTAAATGAATATCACCCTCTCTTCACGCTCTTCTAGGTCTAAATGGCAGTGAACCAGGATTATGTGGCTGCATTCGTTGAGGCACCACGAGAAAGCAACATAATACATTGTTCATGTAGACAAAGGCCCTAAATGACTGAAATACTATTGATGGGGCGATACAAGAAAGCAAAACTAGTATATGGTATGACGTATATAATTTAAAATTGTATCCCATTCCCCAGGAAAGAAGTGACTAGATTGTTCCGATCTCGGTCAAACAAAACAGTCTGTCAAACACGTTCGCCTCGCCCTCTCTTAACAAATCATTGATATCCTCCTTTCCTAGCATTCCTCATAGTAACATCGGTCAATGCTCTTTTCCACACTTGTTTGTTCGCTTTGCCTTTCATCGCACCGTTCAATTGACAACAGATGGAGTCGGCGACAACAGTCGTTCGATTTACATGTACCACAAGACACAGTGGGATATTTGTCCGGTTTTATATTTTCTAATCAATTTTGGATAAAATCAAGTTTACAGTTTCAAAGCCTATATGGAAAGGCTCATGCTGACGAATAGTTGATCCTGTTAATCCTTTACTTATCTTGAATTTAAATGAAAAATAATCAACATTTCTCATGGGAAGAGCAATTTGGTCAATCAGTCACGCTTACTTACGTTTTCTGGTCAAAGTGACTTATTTCATCGTTAACTCTAACATTCTGATTCTTATTGGTCCAAATCACGGCTTCCCATAAGCTTTTCTTGCAGAGTTATAATATGTGTAAGTTGGCATGTCTTTGAAATTGAAGTCACGATAACAAACGACGATAGCAGTCCAATGATAACGACGAAATCAGTTTGACTTTAAACACGATCGCCCAAGGCCCCTCAACATGCTAACCTACTTTCAGTTCATCTAGGTTACTTTGAGCCCTGCTCTCAAGCTGTTTCCACCTCATAGTTAAACAGATGCATCTGGACGTGGCTCTAACAAGTTTTCGACCGTTAGGCCGTTTATTTTCATCCTGACTTCCTGTGAAACACACAGTAATGAAGCGGAATAAAATTAGGCTTTTCATTGGTTATTACAATGTATATACTTTGCTAAATTGCCGTTGATCATTGTAAAATTAGTCAAAAGAAAAGAAAGGAGTTGCGGAAACGAGTTCTTTAGATCTCTGTTTGTTTTAAAAGTTGAAGTTTTCTTCCCCTGCGAACGATTTGTCCCGAATAGTAAGACACTGCACCTATTTAAATTTAACTGAAAGAGTAGAACGCTAAAAAATAGGAAACACATAGATTTCGGAATTGATTGTTCGACCCTGAAAGATCCTATATTCAGCAAAAACGTAACATCCGGTTTCGTTTTGTAGCCCGCGAGCGCAGATGTTTTACAGCTGAAAGTGTCCACCAAGATTGTACAAATTATTTGGATCCGTGGTATTTCAAAGAGCTGCACTGACACAGGAATTACACAACTATCAAACCAACAACAAAATCTATTACATGTTAAACCATTCAACCACTAATCATCAAGCTGGTTACCACGGCCGAGTATCTTTTTTAAAGATATTTCTTATTTTTTCTGCCTTTTCACCTTTTTTGTTTGTTTGTTTGTTCTTTTTTTTTTATTTGTTTTCGTGCGTGCGCGCCTGTGTATGTGCGTGCTTGCATATATATGTGCGATGCAAAAAAATAATATTTCTGAATGTGATTCGAGTTTTTATAAAAATCCTGTATTTGATAAACAGAGAGGTTATTAGACCGACTGTTCGTCTGTAATAAGACTCACACTTCTCTCCCAACATATTTCTTTTGATAATCACATTAAGCCAATGTTACATGATTGATGTTTTGTCTTTTGACCTTCACGTTCAATATAATTAGGGTTAAGTTTTAACATAAGTACACTAAGATAATTAATGTTCATTCGGGGCACCAGAAAATATTGAAATTTTTCGTGTTTTTTTTTTTTTTTTTTTTTTTTTTTTTTTTAACAAGAACAAAAAATAAATGGATAAACCAATGGGATGGATTCTAAACACTGGCTTCCTCTATAAGAAACTATGTCTACGCGCTAGAAAAGAACAGAACAAAACTTTATTTATGTTATATATACAGTATGGGGTTGTGTAAAACAGGATAATTTTAGTTGAAATATTTCGGTCAGTACCGTAGTCATTAGATTATATAGACATGCAATAAAAATAATGAAAGTGAAAATGTTTGTGGAAGATTTCTTATATAAGAAGCAGATATATTATTTCTAATGTTAATAACCTTAAATCTATGCAACATTTAAGGCCCATTATATCTGATATTAATACAAATTTCATGAACAACGAAATGATAAATTGAAATTGAAATATTGTAGACTAACGCTTATGGTACATGATATGAAATCGACCCAGCTGTAGTAACACGTGTTCCAAGGTACAGTCCTTGTATATCAGTCATGTCTACCATGAAAAATAAATTCACTGTAAACCACTTAAATATTTCCCGGTATTCTTTGGTTCAGGTGTCTATTGTCTTTTCTTTATAATATTCAATTTTAAGATTAATTTCCTATGCCAACATAACCGTAAATATATTCTAGCGTATTCTCTCCTCATTTTAGCCATTGTCATTTATAACCTTAACCCTTTCCCTCATATAGACTCATTTTGACGTACACAATAGGTACCACATAAAGCCTGATCTGCAGAAAGCTAAACTCAAACATTACCAAATTTAATTATAAAATCCTCATTTCCAGACCACTGAGGAGCAGCGAACAGCATAAAACCTGATCAGCCTGCGAGTTACTCGCAGGCTGATCTGGTTTTATGCTGTTCGCATATGTCTTTTCATGGTATCCTCTATGAGGGAAAGGGTTATAAAGTTTGTTTTTCTCTTCCTGAAACAACTATCGACAGCAAGATATTTATTTTCTTGTAGAGAAAAAAAGTAAAGATATAACCTTAGAAAGGACGTTTATTTGTCCCTTGATGCCATAGCGTAATGAGTATCCCAGTTTCAGCTGAACGTTACTCGTCATGGAATCATGCCATGCTTCACATCTATTGTGATGATACCACACCACAGTGCCTTGAGTTTCAACTTCTTGACAATTGGTATCATGCCATGCCACGTTTAATAATGCAATTGCATGTGTATGATGCTTTTTGGTGTAGACTATTTTCAAAAAACAAAATGAGTTCAGTGTATGTCTCCCAACATACAAAACAAGAACTTTGATTTAAGGAAGGGAGTGTTTCAAGTTTTATAAGATCTTGATATAAGATCTGCCTTGATTGAAATACACACACGAAGGAAAGGAATATAGATGAAACTCACCTGCGTATCTCCCATATTGAATTTCAAGATGTTTTGATGTAACAGCTGAAATCTAAACTTTTAAATGTCATAAATACTTACGGAAATCCAGCATATAAGTTACATAGATATATAGAACAATATACAACATACCTCAGGTTCTTCATCATTTTTTGTTTCTATTTTACTTTTGTTTCTCCATTTCCATTCTTTCTCTTTCTGTAATCCTTCTTTTCTGACTCTCTCTTTCCATTCCTCAACATGTTTCTTCTCACTCTCTCTCTCTTTCACTCTCTCGACGCTTTGATTCCTAAGTAAAAAAAGGACTTAAAATTAATTAAAATTTATATAAAATTATAGAAACCAATTCTGTTAAGACCCATCAATTCAATTTTTTTCTCCATGTTTGAGGCGTCAATCAGGCTGATAATATCAAACCCTGATGCATTATCACTTAACCCTTTCCCTCATATAGACTCATTTTGACGTACTCAATAGGTACCACATAATGCCTGATCTGCAGAAAACCACAGTTAAACATTACCAAATTTAATTACAAAATCCTCATTTCCAGACCACTGAGGAGCAGTGAACAGCATAAAACCTGATCAGCCTGCGAGTTACTCGCAGGCTGATCTGGTTTTATGTTGTTCGCATATGTCTTTTCATAGTTTCCTCTATGAGGGAAAGGGATAAACGCATTTTTTATCTGCTACGTTATCAGTTTATGTACTGTCGATTCGATAACGGGATATACGGATGTCTATGGAAAACGATAGAAAACTGACGAAGATATGCGGAATATGCTAATCAGGTAGTTTTGTAAACAAATGATCTTTAGAAAACATTATTTCTAATTTATGCTTTGTAGTTATGTTTTCTTCAACGAATACTTGAAGATTGCACCTCTTACCAAATATGTAACACACATTATTATGCTTTACAGTCCGAAAAAAATATATAAATATTTGTACAAGGCCCCTTTGAATACATGAGAAAAAAAAAAACGATTGAATTATGAGTAAATTTGGCATTGCAGAAGGAACAAACTGTACACAAAGTGTACATATTAGAACACAAAACTAACGTTTATATGATTATACAAACTCAATAGAGAGAGAGAGAGAGAGAGAGAGAGAGAGAGAGAGAGAGAAATAATAGAGAGTATTCCGGCTGCTATTGATTCTGATATAATAATATAATATCCGACCTGCATAAATATATAAGTTTAAGAAATAAATATTTACAAATCAGGGTCGGATCCAGAAATGATTCTAGTGTGATGAAGATGCATTCTGAAGTGTAACTGAGGAGGAAAATTGAATTTTTTAAGGCAGCCACACACATCCATAAATAGGCAAAAATTACTATCAAATGCATTGAAACCGGGAGTTGTGGGTTCGTATTCTTGTATTTGTCAGACATGTAGATTTTAGCGATAGGGCCTATTTCAATTAAAAAATAAATAAACCAGGCTAAAAAAAAACAAAAAACAAAAAAACAACAACTTTGTCCAGAGAGTGTAAAATGGATTTGGTATGGAAAGAATGTATTTCATATCATTTCATATTTCAAGTATTTTTAGATGAAACAATCATGGTTTGTATGCCGAATGCTATTATTTGTTTACAATCAATATTAAGTAGCAACAAAACATTTTTGAGAATATATTTATTCGATTTTGTTTTTCTTTTCCTAAAAATTATATCTTTAGAGAAAAGAAAGGGGACGGAAAGTTTTGTTTAGATTTTGCTTAGAGGTGTAATTTAAGGCATACAGCACAACAATATTGCTTATTTTTCAATTCTTCATATTGTCCATTCGGGTGTGACTCCCTTAAAATTAGATAATATATATTGAACCTTGAAGCAATGGATCTAAGTCTTGAACGATATAAACGAATTACTTGGGTCAAAAATTTTACAATAACGTATAGCTGTGTAGAGTAATGTTATTTACCAATACAAACACATCCGTGTCCATGTTTTTATGGCGCTACTTACAATCTTTTATGCAGTACACTGCAAGGCTAGCTTGAGAGTTCGAATCTAGCTGGAGAACTTTGTAATGCAAAACTTTCATTCAATATACTTATAAAAATAAATGAAATGAAAAAGGAAAGAAAATATCATACATAAATAAAGTAATTGATAAGGTTATTTTATCTTGGCACAATGCAGTAATGTAGTATCGCATTTATATTGGTGTGCTTTATTTAAAAACAACAACGTTATTGGGTTATATTCTTATAAGTTTTAAAATAAATTGATTAAACTATTCTTTTGCATTTGTTATTTTAATTCTGCTTCTATTTCATTTAAATACATACAAGTTTATGTAAATCTTAAAAATTGTAAGAGAGAGAGAGAGAGTATGGCAATATTAATAAAAATACGTCAAGATTTTTCTTTAATAAAAAAAATAGACATACCCGATAATTACATGAAGGATTTGATTTCCGTATGTAACATTTTGGCGCTTAATTGTTATATATACAATATAAAGCTGAAAGTGTCTGATTTATTCGGATTAAAGCAGTTGCTACACCGGTAAAATATTTCTCATATTTTACCAGTAGCTTGTACTTTAAACTGTTATAATTATTTGTTTTTCTATGATTAAATTCGGAAAGGAATATTGATATTTTATATGATGCAATAATTAAGCATTTCTATATTCATACTTTCTTTCTTTCAACATTTCGTCTCAGCCACGTGATACATTCTTTGTCTATCTGTCATAGATAAGTGTTATGAAAACGCCAGGGTATCATGGCATGTTTAGCGTGTCTGCAATTCACACATTGCGCAATTAATCGCTAATCGCATTAAACAGGTCACCTGGCTTGTCTGTTACCCCCGTCCTGGAGTAGACGGAATTTTTCTTTGTGAAAATTTAAAGATTCGAAATTTGGCTTTCAAAGAGGAAGGACCTCTATTTAGGATTTCCAAACGAAAACTATTGACGAAAACTATTATCAATCAAAGCGCTGAAGGCTCTGAAGTTGTGTGTGTCTCGAATAAAGAGTGTTTGAAGAGCTGCAAGTCGATCACCAATAATTAAATTCACTTTGATAAACAAAAGAAATACGGCATTCCTGTTCTCTTAGCGCTATCAGAACTTTGATTTGTATTCATGCAGTACCTTATCTACAACAGACTATTTATAGATTGAAGTAACTGCAAACTTTCTTCACAGGTCAGAACTCATTTCGGATAGTAGATATACAGGTTTCGGTCATTTTTTAAGTGTAAGAAATAAATCTTTGGAGATATCTGAGGTCGATAGATTGGTGTGATTATTAGTATTGACAATAATTTGTTTTGGACTTCACATGGGTTATTGTAACTTCCTAAAATGACCGAACGCTGCACATTTACTATCATATTTATTTGCAAGCCACCTTTGCATCGGAGCAAACTATATTCCTGCGCTTGGTAAAGTGATCACGTGATAAAAACGGTTACATCATTTAATTGCAGTTACAACAGCATAGAAAAAAGTCCTATAATGTTTTCATGTCACAGGCGATTTTTGTAGCCTGTAAATATCTATTTTTGACAAAGCATTGATTTTTCAGCATTTTGCTTTATTCTAATGTACTTAGGTTGTAGAATAATACAATTGTTTGGTCATATTTACACTATTGAGAGGTTATTCGGTTTTAAATCTAGGAGAACGAGAGTTGAAAATGTAGTACCGTAGTTGGTGTGACTGCCGTTCACACACACACAACTAAAAACTATACGTTGATATAAATACTATATTTTCTGTGTTTTTACGGAATTTATGTGGATAACCATCATTATTATTATTTGATACTACTGTGTTTTCACTGACTATATTATTGTTGTTATTTGAATTTGTGGATTGCCACAGCGAGAAAAGAAAAGAAGAAATAAATTGAATTAATTACAAAATGGACTTATTCATCATTGTGTGAGTGTTCCCTACAATTCCCTCAACACAATCAACTAGATACCG
>CM037789.1:11195547-11245547 GCA_021229015.1 Solen grandis
GGGCAAAGTCGGACAGTTTATCAACAATTAATATACACACAAAAAATCATTACTTAATTGACAGGATATGTTAGCCTGTTAGCACAGGCACAGTCACCCTGTGATGTTGCCAGGTAACATGCTCTATAAGTAGGGGGTCTCGGAAACAGCAGGGGCCTGGTGACTGGTTGGGTGAGGAACAAGGGGGGTGGGCTCACAATGGGGATTTCCAAATCAGGACAATTCCATCGAAGCGTGCCCCCTGTGCCACCCCGTTGAATCCTGGCCTGGACAAAAATATACACATGTGACACTGAGCGTCGATTATTATAAGCATAATGATACATTTCCATCCTTCCGGGACTTTGTGGTCCTATACTACCATACCTAAAAGTAGATATTAGTACCGTACGAGAGGTGGAAGGAGACAGGATGAAACCGCCCGTTTGATGAGTCCATTTTGCGATATCTAAGCACGATATCAAGTGTGGACATGTCATTGATTTCCAAACCAGTTCATCAAAATAGTGTCATTAAGAAACAGACGCCATATTGCGGGGGTCAATTATACCTTCGTGTCGTATGGAACAGGTTTTTGCCGACCTAAGCACTCATTTATCAACTTAAAATAACATCCTTTCTTTCTACAAAGTGTTCAAATGAGAGGTTTCAGGTTTGTCCATCGGCTTGTATTGGTTTTTAGATGACCCGCTTAAATTATATTATGAGTTTATTTAGGAAGGGTGCATCATTGACTCATTTCTATGGCTCGTACATATCTAAAACTTAAGCAGTCACTGACGCAGTGAAAAAGTACAAAATGAATATATGTTTGTTTTATTGTATTTATGTGTAAAACGTGAACTTAAATAGGACATTTAAATTTTGAAATATAGATAGTCTCATGCACTATAATTGTTTATGTATTGCTGTATTGTTCTGTAACTGTTAATGCTGTATATTGTACTGCAAATATTTATGTATGGAAGGTCATACCTGCCATATGGATGGGTTGAGTGAACTATTTTCCAGAATATGTTGAGGTTTATTGTAAATGTATACAGTTGAACCTGTGTGAATGGTCACCTTAAGCGGCCAACCTGCATTTAGCGGTCAGCTTTAATATAACTAAACTGCTTCAGTTTGGTATATGTTTAGCCTTCGTTCAGCGGCCATCTCTGCTTAGCGGTCACTTTTTCATCCCCCCCCTACTGACCGCTTAAGGCAAGGTTGACTATAAGTGTAAAAGCGGCTGATGTTTATTCTGTAATTGGTTAGTGCAACTGTCACTCGATGTTTTGTAGGTTTCATTCTTTTTTTAATTTATATACTTCATTTTCTTTTTCTTTCTCATGTTTATTTGATGTTATGTGCATTTCGTAGAATGTAACGGAGCTAGTCTCATAGGCTTCTATTGTCTGTAGAAATGTTTCAATAGATTATATCCGACTAAAAGTCATCCTAGTTTGTGAAATACTTTTTTTGTTAAATAGATCAGTATATTTCATATGGCAAAAAAAAGGAAATATAATTGTGTGCTATTGAAATAAATCGCCAATAAATTCAAAGTCTGATTGGCTACTAATTTAGGGTGACTTCTAAGAAAAGTAAAAAAGCAGTTCTCTTCTATTTAAACGTCATCTGTTTTGGGCGATACTATCTTGTTACGTACAGGAACATTATCTTTACTGACATCTCATCATTGCAAATACATGATACAAATATAATGCAAAAGAATGTTTAGAGAAGTTCAATGCCATTCCAAATGAAATCACAAGAGACGAACAATAATCTATTAAAATGAAGCTAGCGCTGAATATCATTTGAGCACAGATCTCGAGTATCATAGAAATAAGAACTAAACTAAGACTGATGAAGTCAAATTAAAGAGATAAAATGATAGATATGTTATTAAGAACAATACTGCTTTAAAATAAAAGGATAAACAGCAGCAACACAGAAGAAATAAAGAAAAAAATACAAACCTATTCATTAAATAGGAACAATAAGTTAACAGTGCAAAGGTAAGACAAGAACATATGATTATGTATAGTATCACCGTGACACTTGACTGCGTAAAGGTAACCTTCGGTCTTGGAAACATGGATAAATGGTAACAAACCATTACGCATATCAGTCCCCATAAGATAGTTTCTCGTTCCAACAGTGTATCAAATAATAACGATTTCATGTTAAAACAGGGGGTAAATTGTATATAATTATTTTGTAACACAGTAAATTCTTTATCGATTTAGCTTCTTTTGCTTTTAAATTTCACATGCATAAATGTACAAGTATTTATATATTATACTTTATTTTGATTTGAATATATAAATAAACACATTATACTTTTGTAAATACACGTATATTGTAAGCATAAATTGCAAATGATAATGATCAATGCGATACCAAAGAACATATGGGTTAGTGTAACATCGGCATAATATGCAGTTACAAACCACGGTTACGAGTTGACTGATAGGTAAAACTGATTATGAGCTGACTTAATGAGAGGTTGTAAATTTGGTTTGGATAAGAACTGACTCTTGGGGGAACATGTATGAACGAAATAATATTCGCGGCTTCGAATATCAAACAAAATCACAAGTACAAGTAAATAGAGATAAGCTATTACTTATTTAGTCTGTCGTTCCCTGAAAATATGTTCCCGTCCCTACAAGATAGTATTTTATTTCCTCAAGATGTGATACATTAAACAAGAAATATCTTTAAAAAAAGATATTCGGCGTAGGATGAAAGAAAAACGAGATTTCCAGTCTTCTAGAACATTCCGAGGAAAAGCGCGCGAAAGACCGACGCACAACAAATTTAGTACGCTCTAGAAATAGTTCAGTATTTTTTCTATGAAATATACTTATTTATAGACGGTAATACAAAAAATTATATCTGTAAATAGGCTTGTTTGATATTTGTTCATATCATTATTGCATATGACAATTATGATATAAAAGCGTTATTAGTTGTTTTGGTTTTGGCGAATTAATTTTCAGTGAGAGCATCTCGGCAGGCTGGAAGAATTCAATATACATAGTAATTAAGGGGTTTCATGTCATAACACGGTGGATTCTTTTTTGTTGTTTTAAATCATTTTCACAAAGTAGCATTCCTCAACTGATGGAAAAGGATTGTATTTAACTTACTGAAATCACTTTCATGTTTACATAAAAAAAAAAGTAATAACACCAAGCTGAATGATATATACAAGCTGCACCCCTTATTTACAGTAATTTCATAGTCCATAACGATGCGTTAACCAATAACAGGAGTCCTTTTATTCAGCTTAGAATTATTTACCGCTGTTAGCGTACATTTGATTGGTTTAAGATGCGAGTTGAAATCGAAATTATACAGCTACGCCGAAAAAGAATAACCATGCATGACACGTCCATGTCACCGTAGAAAGCTCAATATAAGATTTTCTATTTAAGGATATCCATCTGTCATTAAATCCTGATCATGGTCACGTCCTGATCATGGTCTACGTGATCGTGAGAATTTTATAGGAAATGCAAGCCTTTAAAGACTTGCAGCAAAAGAGCCTTTAACTACAAGTCAGTAGATGCTTGCTTCTGCACTGAAGTCTTTTTAAGCATTTGAAGGACCATGATTATAATTTAATGACGGATGGATTACCTTAATAGTTTTTGTAGCCATGTATCATACTCTTTAATTACTAGTTAAGATTTCGGGCAACTTCGATTATTTTCATAGAGTTAATGAAGGTATTATTGACAGCATCCCATTTTCAGTCCTGACTGAAGAATGAAGGGGAGATAACTGCGCTGCAAAGATACTTCTTTCTTTTTATATACCTTATACTTAAGTACATAGAAATTTAGGTAGTACAGAGAGAGAAAGAGAGAGAGCGAGAGAGAATAAACTGACCTCATTCAAAGAATAGATATCATCTCAAAATGAAACAAATTAATCGATTTCTTAATGATTGTTAGCAAATCACCATTTGTTCATTCAACAATTAGAGCGGATATTTGTTTTCTTATGAGTGGGTATGGAGTTATCTAATCTCAAAGTAATACAACGAACGCGTAGTGTGTGTGTGTGTGTGTGTGTGGTGTGTGTGTGTGATAACTATCAAAGACGTAATATAAAATCACATCGAGATAAAATATTCCATATCCACCTCCCACCACCACCACCAAAAAAAATATTTTCATTTTTTGCTGACTAATGACGAAAGAATGGAACCATTTTGTGTATATATATTCATGCCTGTTCAAAGGGCGATAAATCCATGCACGTGTGAGAAAAGGAGGTAAGTAGTACTGACAGTATTTCATCAGTTTACAAGAAATAAATAAAATCATAAAAAAATCACGGATCCTTAAATGTATCAGAATACATTTGTACTTTTCTACTACCTATGTCGATATATTTTATAATTTCAGAATTTATATCTAAGACATCAAAAACGCGATAAAAATACCCTCGCGCGTTTACTGTCGTGGTATTTATATGTCACACTTATACTTTACGCTTTTTACTTATGAAGGAGCTAGCCTGTGGCGCGACACGACAAATCGTTCGACTTGCATACCGAGGGTTCCAAGTGCAGTAGAATTATTATTTGGTTACATTTGGCGCACAGCCTGAATAACACACAGTTGAAGAGAGCATGGCACACATAGAAAGCTCCACAGACATTTATACTCCAGGAATCTGAGGACAGATTCTTGAAGGGGGGGGGGGATAGTAGAGGTAAAAAAGTGCACTTGTACTATCTTGTCATTGAGCTAGATTTTGTAGCAACACGATAGAGTGTCCGATGTACCGACAGCATAATCAGTCCCGAGTTCGATCCCGTTTCGGGGCCCAATAACTTGATTACATAAGAAATGAGTCTAATTTGTGCAAAGTAAAACACATGCATCGGAACACTTGTTGGTATCATCAAAAACAATTTCTGATAATCCGAAATCATGCAAAATTTTAGCGGCAGTTGGATATAAAAATAGTTGTGTTTCTGGTGACTCGAACAACCGAACAGTTTGACAGCCGAATATTTAATGGCTCTAAGAAAATAAATCCGCATCTAAAATAGTTACAGTGTGTTCCAGAAGTTTTTATTATTGTTTGATAAACAATTACGTATTATTTGGACAAAAAACAAGATAACATTAGTTTTGTAAAGATTCGTACAAACACAAAAACTGTCCTAACATAAGGTATCGTTTAAACAACTATTGTTGTGTTTAGCAAGTGTGTGTTTTGTTGTTATTGTTGCTGTTATTTTCTGGATGGTGTTCGGAGTAGGGGTGGTCGTGCTACTCAAAGAAAACATTCAGTTCGCTTTACTATGATTACTTACATTTATTATAATTTACAACCAAGGAAAAAGGCTCTTAATCAAAATTATCTGATTGTAAAATACTAAGCTTCATTCAAACATCACGCAGTAGTTACCCCCCCCCCCCTTACACTTGTAGATAACCACTGCCACCACAAGTAAAAATTAACAGAATTTAGCTAAGTTTTCTTTTTTTCCAAAAAATGTAATTTTACTGCGAGTGTCATTTCCCTAAGTATGTTTTCTTTAATAAACATCAAATATCGCCTCGTGGTAAAATAATAAATCATTTTAAAAATATTTGTGTTGTTGTAACAACAGACTGAGACGTAAATTTTGTTAGTTTACCATCATCACGTGACATTTGTGACGGCAATGACTTTTTGCTTGCAAGGGAGATCACCGTGTGGAGTTTGAGCTTCATTTAGCGAGTACCATGACTAAGACCCTGACCTGATTTATTTGGCCCAGTTTCGTTAAAATGACTCCAAGGTTGGTTGAATATCAGATGGTAATGAGATGATGTGTGACGTGGGAAAAGTACTGAGTCACGTGGTACGGAGGCGTTGTCATTGAACTTTGGTCCAGATATATTACCAAACTTGCCCTTTCATCAAACGTCAGTACATCAAAACTTTCATTAAGTTACTGCGTCAACATACCCGTTAGAGGACATGGGTCACTTTGTACCGAGGATGTCTTTTTTATATTTTTTGTTCGTTTTGTTTATTTTTCTGATAAATACTGTTCGGAAACCTGTTTTAGTGTGTAAGTGTTGCTAAGTGTCGAAAGGAGCCCCTAATAAATTTTATAACTTTGGAGTTGACGAGACATAGTGTATAAAAACGCACTTAGCCTACTTTTTTTAATGACCCACAAATTGACATCTGTATATGTCTTTTTCTTAATAATGAAATTATGTCACAGTTGTATATTATTTAAATGCAATTCTATTTTGAATAATAGTTGTTTGCTCATTAGTTTTCTGTTCGGAATCATTTTGAAATTTCTGGGATGGACATCGTGAAATCTTCATCCATATATTTGCTATTTTTATATCTCACTCTATTCCATATCGCACCAATTTACGTTGCTGCTCATTTTCGAAAATGGAAATATAAATTAGAATTATGACCTTCCCAACAATTTGGTTTTTGATATTTTTTAAAATTGAAAAACCTTCTTAAGTAATGTTAAATGAATAAATCATTATTGAATTTTAAGACACCAAGCGATAAAATGGAGACGCCTTTTTTTTCTTTTTCGTTTCATGACTACCATTATTTTTTTCAATCCGGTATCTTTGCATGTTGCTCTAGCTCTTATTGTGTACAGCATTTCAGTGGACGCGCATAAACCTCACCAATTCTGTTAATCAGATGAGGTGAGTAGTTATGTTTTGTTCATTTTGTTTTGTTTTTCTTTTTACTTGTTTATTTGTCGCGAGGTAGTCCCGGGGAATTAGGGGACAACTATCGGCTTTCAGGGATTCCTCTGGAAATTAAGACGAATTTCTCTTCAGATAATTTAAACAATCCATTATAAAATCACGCAGCAAAACATTACACACTTATACTAATATCTAAATTGCACATTGATAAGTAAATTCACATTTTAATATCATAATCATTTTTATCACAAATAGAATAACAAAAAAAAGAATATTTTATTAAATGACATTTATGAACAAGATATTCAGCATACTATGAACCGTTCTCCAAAAATGGTCAATTCATATTGCTGACTTAGCAAAATTCTTATTCTGCCAGGCTCCCGTACTACACACATGCTCTCATACACTGGTCAGATAGGAGCAGATCTTGGTGGGATGTGTAACTAATTTTATGTAGTTTGCCTTGTGCTCACTTCTCTCACACAGATGTATATATGTGTCTGACCATTGCTCTCCATCATGTCTTCGCCCTTAATCAGATCACGCACTGTATGTGTGTCATCAATTAGTAAATTTATCTATCTCTGCCTACCAGGCAGAATGTCTGTTTTTGTTCTAAGCATTGCACTGAGACATTTTGTTATTGTCTTAATATAATTGAAAAAATATTAACTTCACTGTTATTATAACTTGGGTAGGAACAATAGTTTTTTTTTTTTTTACAAAATTAGTTGCCTATCAAATTGACCGACCCCGTTGGCCGATTGGTTAGAGCGTCCGCCTCCGGAGCGGGAGGTCGTGGATTTGATCCCCGGCCGCGATATACCAAAGTCGTAAAAAATGGTACTGATGTAGTTCCCTTGTTTTGTGCTCAATATATAAGGGTAATTCCAGGACTGATTTGCTCGGCTAAACAAAGATTACTTGATAATTGTGTTTTTCTTTTTTTTTAAGAAACATTGATATATACGATACACGCATCAGGGTGTCATAGAACTAAGAAAAAAAGAAGCTTTGCAATTGATACATATGTTGCGGATCCGAAGGTTGGTGGTTCGTATCCTGTTGGGGTCAAGGAATTTTCATGAACTTCACAAGCACAAAGTACTGGTCAAACCCAGGAACCGTCAAGAGGGATTAGTTTAAGATGAAAGAACTTGTTCCTGTTCCTGTTCCACGCTTTGTTTTTAAGCAAACGCAATAAACCGAAAATGATGTTTGTTTCGGTTAATATGATTGCGAACAGATTTGTTTTTTATATGTGTTTAACATGTGCAGGCATAATTTATCCCTTCACTGTCCAGAATACAAACAGCTCTGAAAATCAAACTATAAATCAGTTGAATATTGCATTAAATATTAAGGGCTGGAGAGATAGTGCTCAATATCGATGGTCCAGTACAACAAATGAAATGGTGTTATTGGTAATGGTAATTTCAGATACAACCTTTTCAAAATTGTTATATTTTGTTCATA
Source organism: Solen grandis (assembly GCA_021229015.1). Taxonomy (NCBI): domain Eukaryota; kingdom Metazoa; phylum Mollusca; class Bivalvia; order Adapedonta; family Solenidae; genus Solen; species Solen grandis. Next base: position 11,203,722 of record CM037789.1, read on the forward strand.
GTCATTTGGAGATAGTCGAAACTACCTTTTTAGACCTTTTGTTAGTTCATTAGTTGCATTATTTGTAGGTTGTATGTACCAGTTAAGACCTTTACCTGTGTTCAATTATGTATGATTTGAAGGTTGTATTTATCACTAAATCATATTTCAAGAAAAAAAAATGTTATTGTATGCCCTATATACTATATAAATAGATGTAGTTATGATTTTGGCATTGCTCTTTGAAGAATTCAAACATTTTCGGTATGGTTAGATTTGTTTCAAGATATTCACTGTTTCAATATTTGCGTGTGTAATGCCCAGCAACAGTAGGGAAAGATCTGATGTGACTCCGCACTCCTTCTAACATGTCATCACTTATTTTATTGGCTGATTGGCACTTTCCATTTCCTTCAAAGTGTCCTGCAATTTTATTTGACAATGCATGAACAACATAAGCCTCGCCTACTGATAATGTTGCCAAGAAAAACATCTTACACACTTGAATTACACATCCGTTATGTCAAATCTGTAAGTTCTAGTCATATATTTCCTCTTGCGAAATTTCTGTTCATTGTTCTTTTCTTTAACTCTTTCACAAAGGAATTATTCTGCCTTTCATAAGACTCCATTGACCAGAACGATTTAAATATAGTGCTTTGGTCATCTTAAGAGCACCTATTACAGCATTTGAATCTACATCGTGAACAATCACAATTATTCCTGTCCACTAATAATTAATCGTTTCCGAATATTTCTTTTCCAAGTTTCAGGGGTTTCACTTTTTTCAAGAAGGTTTTTCTTCAATGAAATGCTGTAATATGCCTTTCTACGTGGAGTGCCTGATGTTTGGCAAGAAGTTCCTGCTACTGCTGGCACTGCAGTTGTAATCAGTATTTCTTCACTACAACCAGTGTTGATGCCACACTGATCTTGAGCTTTGGGTTGCCTGAAAACAATTCATTCGAAGCTGTTGTTCTGCCTTTACATGCGTTGTAGTGCTCAAGAACATTTGGTGCTAAAGTATAGGCTATGTGAATTTCCTCTGTAGTGGGACTGGCTACAAATGATGGATGCACAACAATAACTGGTTGTTCAATTTTACTAGTGTAAATTTTCAACGTGCAATTAGATGATTAGCTAATTCAAGTGGAAGAAAGTCTGCTACTTTATTAGACCAATATCCTTCTTTTTGTCATTTTTTTTATTTCAATTTTCTCAAGGTATGCCAAAACGAACGATTCTTCGTCAGCAGGTGCAAACGTGTTTATCAAGAATCCAACATAATTATTCCTGGCTATTGTCTTCTAGATGACACCTGCATTGAAAAGTTCAAGACATATCTCACTAATTTTGCCCGAATGCATACATGCTTCAAAAAAGCAGTTTCCATGTCGAGGCAGCGGGATACTTCGTTACCTTTTAGAATACAAAACTCTATCTAACCGACCTTCACTAGCTTTTATGACTGAGTTTTGAACAATAGCTTGAACTGAACTTAAAGAATTGGCCTTTGTAAGTCACTGCCAGGAGATGCTGAGCTTTACAACAGTACATTCTCTTGTCTTCTTGTGCAATGTTTTTCGTTTGGTTTTACTTTTTTTTTTACTTTAAACTTTGTAGAGTTCCTATTCTCAGTTACTTTGACGGCAATGTTTCGATGTGCATTTTTGTGTGCTAAACTATTTGAGTTTACCGTCGTGTCGACCGTATTTTAGTCATATAGCGACTTCCAGCTAATTACAGGTGGAGGAAGACCCCGATTGCACGGAGGCATCCGGGTAGAACCACCGATCTACCGCAAGCCAGCTGGAAGGCTTTCTCACATGAAAATCCGAATGACACTGCCGGGATTCAAACCCACGTGGTGAGGGGCTGATTGAGTGTTAAAGTCATCGACTTTACCCTTTCGGCCATGAAGGCCCTGCATTCTTTGGTTGATCTGATGAGAACTCTGTGTTGAATTCAGATCTTTTGTTGCAGGAACAAATGTTTTGTCGCGATCACTGTCATCCATACACGGTTGAAGTTTTGCTTTCTTCAAAAATGCACTGAGGGGAATATTGTGATCTGTACTGGAAGAATATATGTAATATATATTTTTCTCTTGTTTGAATCCTTCGCCATGTGTTTCTGTGCAATGGTTCTGTCACTACATTGCCTTTTGCTTCGTTGTTAATATCATGTACAACAGTGTCTATTGCATTTACTTCTAATTTTGAAACACAGTCTATCGCTTTATTTCCCGGCTCAATAACAACATCTGCTACATTGTCCATTTCATGTACTTTTCTTTCTGAAACACATTCTTTTGCTTCATTGCCTTGCTCATTGAAAACATCTGCTACATTATCCGTTTCATGTACCTCTCGTTCTGAAACACAGTCTTTTGCGTCATTGCCAGTCTTTGTCACAGCAGCTGCTGCATCGTCCATGCCATATACTTATGGTTCTGTTGATCTCTACATTGCAAATGTGATTCACGGACTGCTCTCTTTCTATCTCTATACAGCTTTGTATCAGTTGTTCGTCAGAAGAATCGAACCACATCTGAAAAAAACACCTCAAGTGTTGTAGAGTTACTTTTGATTATGAGTAGTGCAAGTAATTAGGTAACTTCACATTAGGACGTGAAAGATGTGATACGAGTTCTTAATATCATACAGTTTAGACACAAAAGATATATTTCAATATAAACTTAGTAAAAACATAATACTTGGCTTGCAGATCGCACCCTAATACAATATACAAATCATTTGAAACTAGTTTGGGCTCAAAGTTAAAGGGATTATTTAAAGATGTTCCACAATAACACAATATGTAAATTGAACAGATTTGTATCTTTATTTGCTTGGTTTTTGCTGTTACAAATTGCGCAAGGATGTTTCTGTTTGTTACTGCAAGAACCCAACATCAGAACATACTGGGTTTTTACAGAGTCAATTGACAGATGTGTCGTAAAAATGTGTGTGCAAGGATCCACAGAAGTTTTACACATATCTCTAACTGGTTACTGTTGACAATACAGAACTTATGAAAATAAACAGGGATATTGTTCTACATAAAATACGTGATAATTGATACTTGGTTTGATCACAAATCAATATATCAAAACTTACTTGAGATATTTGCCTTTTCTTCACACAATGTGTATACATGAAAAGTCGCCCAAATATGAAAAAAATATGGTTTCGCAATATCCTCTATATACTAGGTTTTGCTGTAACCCCTCGATATATATATATATATAGATATAGATTGATGTTTAATGGACAATGAATTGATATAAGTTGACTTTATAATTTGAAAAAAAAAATACATGAATGTGAAAAAAATATAATTGGGTGCACATTAAAATGTTTAAATACTTTCCAAAAGTAGCATGGTGACAAATATAATAATATATATTGTGGTGAAATTTTATACGTTTATTATGGAAATTTTAAGTACACTCTCTCAAAATATGTCGGAAAAAATTCCAGGACATCACTGTACAGAAGGGCAATTGGGAAAAAAATAACATGGTGATGGACATTTCTTTGTTCTCACCAAGTTGCTTGTATAGGTTTTAAGATGAATTGTGCCAATTTTCGTGGATTTCTCATGGAAACTTCAATTGGGTTTGCATGCCTTTAACAGAAATATAATCATGTAGAATTCTAAATAAAAATAACCAGAAAAGCTAAATTATTTATACAAAAAAAACACACCAAAAAACAGATATAATGAAAGTAAAAAAGAAGATAAAATGATGCTTGTCATATCACAATGATGTACCTATATTCAGATTACTTATATAGGATCTCACCATAACTATTGATAACTAAGCAAACAAATTATTCTATGCAATACTATTTAAATTATATTAACCTAGCACAGCAGCATGAGTCTTGCCACTATCAAAATCAATAAACCTGCATAATAATTTCATTTTCTACGTAGAAATAAGGGGAAGGAACTCCAGACTACCTCCAGACTACCTAGCAAAGTAGCACGAGCCTTGCCATCATCAAAATCAATTAACTGTTACCCATATCCCCTTCTTGAAAGATGCATGATTGTAAGAATAACATCTCTCTCAAATGATAACCAGTCTCTTATTCAGCGGTACTGATAACATGCGTCCTTTTTATATAGCCTTAGTTACTGTTTTGAAGTTGATAAATATATCGTTTTATAACAAAAGTCAATTTGTTCAGTATATCTCCATACATACATGGGATGTTCAACTATCTAGTCGACATTTCTGTACGTTAAGCATGTGAATATCTATGCAAATTAAAATACGGTTTCTGTCACAGTATTAATTAATGCATGAATTAAAATGAACTGTTAGGTGTATGGATGTTACGAAATATAACATTTATAGCAACTTATATAGTCTTGTTTAAACTGTTTTCAAAATGATGATTTTTTTTCTTTTTACACAAAACTGTACATAATTATAGAATATTAATACTGCAATAAAGTGCGTGATTTTATGGCTCGAGAGTTACAAATGGAGAACGCGCATGATATCGGGATTGAGCGAGCTCATAGACTGAAATCGAAGGACCAGCAAAAATGCACTATCATCGTTAAATTCTCTCATTATAAAGATTGCCAAAACACGTTGAGAGCCGCAAACAGTAAATTGACAAAAGAGTCGCCGTATTCAGTACAACAGGACTACACGGAACGTGTTAAGAAACACAGGCGAGAACTTGGGAGAAAAATGCTCGAGGCACGGAGCAACGGTCAATTCGCGTCCGTCAGGTTCGATAAACTTTTTATCGACAACAAAGTGTACCGTTTTGATGATCTTTCAAACACCATCGTTTGTATTGGAACACGAAATATGCGACATGGTGAGCATGCATCGGCACGTGCAAGTCAGAGGAACAGTAGTGACGGGCGGTCCCGATTGGACAACAGCAGTCACGTGACTTCTTCATATGCAGCGACAGTCTCCAACGGTGCTTCTGCCGGGGCTCCAGAGGGGAGATAGGATGAGGGCCGAGGCCCAGACATTACTCATGATTCTATTGTGACAGATAAATTTAGGTTAAACATACTTACCTGGAACATTGAGGGTTTACAGAAATATGAAAAATGCAGTAACATTAAAGCGTATTTTAAACAGTTTGATATAATATGTCTGTGTGAAACTTGGAGCAAAATTAGTCACGAATTTGACAAATTTTTAAATGGTTATATTCATTTTGACCATGTTAGAGAGATGGGACGAAACAGTGTACGGAATAATGGCGGTGTGAGTGTTTTTGTGAAGGACTTTCTTATTGATCACAATTACGTTAAACGAATATTTTGTAATCTTGAAAACTGTGTGGTATTACTATTTAAAGGTTCTCTATTTAATAACATGAAGGATATAATTTGTTATTTTACATATGTTTCACCTGAAGGGTCAGCCATATATAATGATCTGGATGAGAAAAATGGTATTAAGATACTTGAAAGTAATTTTGATCACTTATACACTGAATATCCGAATTGTTATTATTTTATAGCTGGAGATTTGAATGCACGTACAAAAGATTTTTATGATTTTATCCCAGATGATGATTTAAACTATATATTTGGAGATAATGATTATGATAATGACTATTTTGATATACCGAGGTCAAATAAGGATATGTTAAGACACAATACATATGGTAAAACATTAACCGACTTTTGTTGTACACATAACGTTCATATAATGAATGCAGATTATTTGACGATGTAGATGGTAACATTACTTGTATTGCTAATAATGGTATGAGTACTGTTGACTATAATATTTGCAGTTCAGATTTGTTTAATTCATGTTCATATTTTAAAGTAGAAGAGCGTGATGAATCTGTACACTTCCCGCTGTTTTGTCAATTTACATTTTTCAAAGACATAATCGGAAACTCTCAAAATAATCAAAAGCAATTTCATAAATACACTAGATATCGATGGACAGATGGGAAACGCGAGTCTTTTCTATACAATTTCAGACAACTTTTTCATAGTGCTAAGGAAGCCCTAGTTACATCAGCCAAGTCAAATATCAACAAAACAATCGACGCAATTACGAGCATATATCACAAATCCGCGCGGCACATGCAGGTTAAAAGATCGAGCGTGAGTACCCAACCACCGTGGTGGGACGACGAGTGTTCTCAAGCAAAGCATGATAAGTATGTAGCCCTAAGGAAGTTTCGATTTACAAATCTACAGGATGACTTACAGTCGTACAAAGAAAAACGTAGTATTTTTAAAAATATGTGCCGATATAAAAAATCCGTATATTTAAAAAATCAAAGAATTAAACTGGTAGATAATAGAAAAAACCCAAAGATGTTTTGGAAATTATTAAAAGGAGAGAGAGAAAATGAGGATGAAAATAATATTTCTTCAGTAGAATGGCAAACTCACTTCAGGAGTTTACTCTACAGTGAAAATGCGAATGACATACACGAGACAAGTAATAATACAGAGTATGTTCTTAATAGGCAAAATTCCGTTCTTAACAATCGCATTACAGAGGCCGAAATTAATTCTAGTATTCATAAGCTTAGAATTAACAAATCACCAGGCATAGATGGGATAGGAGCAGAATTCTATAAAAATACTATTAGTGATATTGTACCGGTACTAGTAATCTTGTTTAATTCTATATTTGATAAAGGACAGTTCCCACTATCTTGGGGTAAAAGTATTATATGTCCAATTCATAAATCAGGTTCAAAAAATAACCCAGGAAATTATAGGGGTATATCACTAATAAACACCATGTACAAGATATTTTCCAATATTATAAATAATAGATTGACTTCATGGATTGAAGAAAATAATATACTTGATAAGTCACAGGCGGGATTTCGTGCTGGTTACTCAACATTAGATAATATATTCACGCTTCAAGCTATGGCGCAAAAATACCTCTCACGCCCCGGTGGACGATTTTATTGTTTATATGTTGACTTTCGTAAAGCGTTTGATAAGGTGAATCACGGAGCTTTATTTAGAAGTTTATCGAACCGAGGAATAAACGGGAAATTTTATAGAATGTTAAATTGTATGTACTCTAATTTATACTCATGTGTTAGAACTGGTAACGGGTTAACAGATTTCTTTGAATGTAATATTGGAACAAGACAAGGAGACATATGTAGTGCGACACTTTTTTCTCTTTTTATCAATGATTTAAGCATAATGATTAAAGAAAAATGTGGGTCGGGAATATTTATTAGTAATGATATACAAGATATTCACTGTTTAATGTTTACTGATGACGTAGCAAATTGTGCTGAAACTGTACTTAAACTACAACAACAACTTAATGTCATCAAGTTATTTTGCGATACCACGGGTATGGAAGTCAATTTAGACAAGACCGAAATTATTGTTTTCCGTAATGGAGGGGGACTTAGACAATATGAAAAATGGACTTACAATAATGTTAGGGTAAAAGTCACATCAATTTATAAATATTTAGGATTGATTTTCGCATGAACTTTGACATGGACTGCTGCAAAAACAAAGCTTGCATCTCAAGCGAAAAAGGCTATTTTTAGTATATATCAATATCAGAAGTCTTTTGGGTTTTTTCAATTATGAAGTTAGAATCAATTCAAATTGAATATTGTAAAAGATTCCTGGGTGTAAATGCTTCTGTAAATAATTGTATCGCACTTGGAGAATGTGGGAGAATGCCTTTATATGTAACGTATTATACAAATTGTGTTAAATATTGGTGCACACTTTTACATATGGAACAGAAACGCTATCCTAAACAATGTTATAAGATGCTAAAAAACTTGGATGATAATGATAGGAAAACTTGGGCTTCAAATGTAAAACATCTTCTTTTCAAGTATGGTTTTGGTTTTGTTTGGATTTCTCAAGATGTTGGAACAGAGAGTGATTGATTGTAGTAAACAGGATTGGCATAGTACAGTTACTGAGTCGAGTCGTTGTGATTTCTATAAATGTTTCAAATCTCTGCTTTCTCCTGAAAAATATATTTGTTTAGACATTTCTTATAAATTACGAAAAGCATTTGCAAAATTTAGGTGCTCATCTCATAAACTTCACATAGAAACAGGACGACATAGAGGTTTAGAACGTCATGATAGAATTTGCATATATTGTCAAATAAATTTTAATAATAATGTTATTGAAAACGAATACCATGTGTTTTTCAATTGTCCTAAATATGAAGATATACGCAACCAATATTTGTTTAATTGGTATTACGGTAGAAGTTCTGAAGTTAACCTATATAATTTGCTCCAAACCAACGATCAATCAGTATTATTCAAACTTTGTACTTATATATATCATTTGCTGAATGAGTGTGAACGTGTGATTTCTTGAGAGTGAATGAGCATAGGGACACAACATAGTTGTTATATTGTCTCGATATTTGTATATTGTATTTTGGGCCAGAGGCCATATAATTATGAATAAATACTTGAACTTGAACTCTCTAGATTTTTCTAGATCTGAAATAGTAAAAGTTCAATATATAATTCTATTTGCATTTACAAAGCCTAACAAATTCTGTAAAGACGTTAGGAAACGTTTATTTTTTCTTGATGAAAGTTAACATATAAACAGTGATAATTGCCTTAACATACCACTTTGGCACAATAGATTATTTAAAATTGGAGTTATAACTTTTCTTTTTAATAATTTTGATAAAGGAATAAACTTTGCTCAAAACCTTCTCGATAATAATGGTAATCTAATCTTATTTCATGCAATTAGCAAAAAATGGATAGTAAAATTTGCTTTAAAAGAGCATTTGTTTTATCAAATATTAGCCTTCCAATAAATAAAGTAAACAACTCTATTTTATCACATATCGTAAAAATACTTTGTGGCTCAAGTAAAGTTTGTCGCCAAATATATATTTTACTATGTAAATCAAATGTAAATTGAATTCACAAAACAAATGGATTACAGACCTTAACTTTCCACAGAATTTTAATTTGAATTTCATTTACGATAAACCTTTTATCTTACAAAAGATTCTATGCCATAATGACCAGAAAATAGAATCAACCATAGCATTTTGGGTACAAACCGACTTTTATATGGTTTATGCTTAAACGATTCTGAAAACTGTTCTTTTTGTCACCTTCACCCAGAAAGTATTCATCATTTATTCTATGATTGTAGTTTTGCAGACCCATTTTGGAGATCAATTCAAGCCTGAATAAATACGAATGTTTTAGATATTTTTACAAACTGGTCAAATTGTGATATTTTCTGCAATAGAAGACTTCAGATTTCTTCGAATATTGTGATGCTGAAGAAAAAATTGAAAACTATAATGTCCAAAATGGATTCTTTTAAATTTCAGGTGAAATCTTACATATTAAGTGAAAAATATTATTTCACAAAATAAGGCACCTTAAATAAATTCCACACAAATCTGGAATGGTTTTTCAGCCCTGTGGAGGACATTTAACATTTTATTTTATATTTTGATTACTCATACATGTATTTATAACTATGTTTTTATTTCAGTTTCTATCTGCTTGCTTACCAACTTGTTAGGCGCACTCAAACAGCGTATGCGCATTTCTGTAATTAATCCTGGGAAGGCGCACATGATCACAGACTTCACCTTTTTTTCTTTTCTTTTTTTCTTTTCTATTTCTCTCTCTCTCTCTCTCTTAAATAGTACATGTATATTTTAGCAATAACATAAATAAATACACAAATAACTAAATAAATTATGTATTTATGACGATAGAATATCTTTATATATTTTTCAAGTGAGTGCATGTCCGTAATCTCGTCCACACTAAAGTCCTAATGCGGATCCGGGGTTGTGTTGTGTTGGGGAAAGAATATTAAAGTAAGAACATGTTTCCAAGTCGACATAAGCAGATAAGTTTGAACTAATTAATACTAAGTTAAATTGGCAATCACTGGGGTATATCAAGTCTAAAAAAGCGGAGAGAACTGAACGTTTGTATCTTAAGACTTATATTAGTTCTACAACAGCTTAGAAGATGTTTCCTTTATGTAACATACCCTGTGAGTGCTAGAGCGCCTTGGTCCGGTGACGTATCCGAATGCGGATTCGAAGGTTGTGGGTTCAAAGGAGCAATGCACTGGTCCAACCCAGGAAGCTTCGAGATGCATTAGTATAAGGTGTAAGAACTTATTTCTAAATCGACGTAAATTTATACGTTTAAAACAAATGTTGTTGAACTGGGTTTTAAATGTAAAGCAACTGCTACAACAGTATGTATAAACTAATGAATATGAAAATATTCACAATATGAAGACGTGTATTAATCCTCTATCTCTATATTTGAAGCAACCGGTAATTGGTCATTTTAAAAGTAGACTGGCTTTGGTCATTTAAAGAAATAATATTCTTTGCGACACGTTTCTATTGCACTTTTCAGGAGAAAATGACTCAGAATAAAACCAATACACCCGTTTTAATACAAATGAGCTAACTATTATTTTCTATTAATATATAATATTGTACAAAGAACCTATGTTCAGCTGTGATGAAAAATTGTAAAATGAGAATGACGAGATAGGAAAGCTAATCTGAATACCTTCTACATTATTCAGACACTATTTGTATCAACAGGACTGGTAGTATTATAATTTTAATGTAATTTATCACACTGGAATAAGGCTTTTGACCTTAAAGGGAAGGATTTAGTATAAATCAGGCAATAGCATTCATAATATCGTACATATTTGAGCCTAATCTGTATCATTAGAAAAAAGGAATACTTCTGTTACCAACATGGTGTAGTTCTCTGTCTTTGGGGGGTCATTGACTTACTAGAAACTGCCTTACCGGACATTCAATTTACGTGGAGTATAATTAGTACGATTCAGTAGCTTTAATTTCATTTAATTCAAATACTGCTTTGTTTTTGTTTAAGATAACCAAACACTGTGAAATGTATTTGCTATGTTGTTTTCATTTGCTTACCATTTTATGTAATATTCTGTGTATACTAAAACCTAATTAACTTTGTAGGGTGAGCGTATTTGCACAAGTTAACGTCAATAGTATTGTTTAAACATGAAATCAGTTAAATTATTAGTTTCACAAATTGCCACTTTATAAGAGGCCAAGCTTGTATTTCGCTGTCGGGTACAGTTTGATAAAATATTAAACTGTGATTTAATTCAAGTGCGAATTACTGCTGAATGCAGAATTGTATCTACATGATAAAACCGTTTCCAAATGTGACCGGATATACGACATTCGTTCACCAGTAATACTGAATAAAAATAATAAGTATGCATGGTTCTACGACAATCAGATCCGCGATCTTTACATAACACTAATATATCATGGATTGAAGCGAATAGATATGAAAATGTTATTATACTTAACACGGGCAAGTTTGATTGCTTGAAAAATGCAGGCGTTCATCAAAAGGAAATTTGAAACGATTGGTAATGCGTGTTCAGTTGGAATAATACCTTAATGTAAATGATTAAACTAGTAATGGTCTTGAACGTACACTAATGGTTACAAACGTGAAGCGCAACATCGCATGAACGCAGTTGTACAAATATATTCAAAGAGTCTCTAATTTGATTATTCGTTGCAATTGTCTGTGTGATTGATTTCAACTTCTAAGCTTCGGCTTATATTGAAAGTTTAATGAGTTTGACTGGCATGTCAATTTGTTTCTTCTAACCAGATCTAAAGGACGATGTCCACTTCCGCTTACACTGTGATCGGTATAGCGCATTTACAAGGTGCGTTATACTGTGGTCCGTATAACATGCAGAGTGTATTATAACAGGCATAGCCCTGTGATCAGTAGATTATATTACACTGTGGTCAGTATAGCACTTTTACAGAGTGCGTTATACTGTGATCGGTATAGCGCTACATGCAGAGTGTATTATAACAGGCATAGCCCTGTGATCAGTAGATTATATTACACTGTGGTCAGTATAGCACTTTTACAGAGTGCGTTATACTGTGGTCGGTAAAGCGCTACATGCAGAGTGTATTATGACAGGCATAGCCCTGTGATCAGTAGATTATATTACACTGTGGTCAGTATAGCACTTTTACAGAGTGCGTTATACTGTGATCCGTATAACATGCAGAGTGTATTATGACAGGCATAGCCCTGTGATCAGTAGATTATATTACACTGTGGTCAGTATAGCACTTTTACAGAGTGCGTTATACTGTGATCCGTATAACATGCAGAGTGTATTATGACAGGCATAGCCCTGTGATCAGTAGATTATATTACACTGTGGTCAGTATAGCACTTTTACAGAGTGCGTTATACTGTGATCGGTATAGCGCTACATGCAGAGTGTATAATATTATAACAGGCATAGCCCTGTGATCAGTAGATTATATTACACTGTGGTCAGTATAGCACTTTTACAGAGTGCGTTATGCTGTGGTCGGTATGATAGGTCTTATAATACTTCATTTATATACAAATACAATAAAGAGACAATGTATAAAGCGTAGCACAGAAAATTATACACAATAGGACATATATATATACTCTGCCTACAGTAACACACAATCAAATAGCAACATACAAAAAGTATGTATGCGCGTAGTCTCAACCCTGGAAATAGGTGAATGAGAATGAAACTATATCAGGAAAAAACTGACCCCATATACACAGGGTAGAGAGATAAGGTCACATTCCTGGCTGGCCGGGGCAGCACGCATATGAAAAAATAGAATACCACACTGTCTAGACTACGCTGAGTTTGTATGGTACAAAAGTAACAAACAATACGAGCTGGCCATTTGTGGAAAGTGATTCTGCAGGCGGCAAACCATTTTTGGGAGGCAATTCTTAGAAACACAGACCAGTTCGCTGAACCCATGAACCTAATTCATTGCCGCGGTGCGGGCGGTCAGTATATAAACAAAGGCGAGAAAATTTTCAGTTCAAAGATACTGAAAAGATATTTCGTCTTATAGGTAAGCTAAATTTAATTATTTATTGCCGCACTCTCTAAATTAACTTTTGGGTTTTAGCGTATTTATGTTAGCTTATATTTAACTGACTGGTTATATTATTTATAGGGATATTTAAGGTTATTCAAAAGATTATTATTGTCTCTTTTTATTAATTAAGATTGTGCTTTTGCAAGGAAATATTGTTATTAATTGTATTTTGTATGCTGAGTATTTTATTTAATTGTTTTAATTTTATTTAAATAATCTTTCATGATATTATTCATGCTAAGAAAGGAAAATTTTAAAATGTTATTTCATATATTTATATGCAATTTAGATATTATTTTTAGTGTAAAATGTTCTTGCCGTGTATGTGTATTTATTATGGATTGTTTTAAAAAATAAAAAAAAAAAAATACAACAAAAACGAAATTTTCCAATTACTGAGAGTTCCGTTAAGAACCATACCGCTTTTGTTTATTTTATTTGGACGTTTCTCTCAATACTTCAACGCTTGACAACGTTACTAGAAAAGAGTTGGGAACCGCTGGATGAATGTCTCCGTTACATACCACTACCATATTTAATCCAGCTTATCGATTTTTTCTAAGTCGATACCTTATTAAATGAGCTGGGGGACACCAGAATTCGAACCGACACCGTTGAATTCTTTCAAACGCTGTACAAACTCCTAGGCCCAGAAAACCAATACACAAAAAGAGCATTGAGAGCAATAAGACAAAGTAACCGTCTACAATTAAGGGATGAGTCATTAGAATTTATTTTAAATATTGATACGGTCCCAGAAATTAGACTACATATATTCCAGAATCGAATGTATCCAACTGTAGTCAAAAATTGCAAACTGTGTTCTTTTAAACACACAGTTCACGCTCATTCATTTCCAGTAGAGTTGAAACGAACAAGGTGCTGTTTACAATACGTTCATCCTTGTTGTTTTGATTTGATACAAATTTGCTTAAAATGCCCGATATGCTACTTTTCACGCTCACAGCCTGGACCACTTGGGTCTTCCAAATATAGGGCAATGTTAATCGAAGAAGCAAGGGAAGAAATGAGAAAAATTGAATATGGTCCATTAGATAATTAAAACAATAGAATCTCTTGTTTTTGGCAACTCAATTTTCCATGCTTTTATGCCATTTGTTTTTCTTAGAATTGTATTTCTGGCAGTTATTATTATATGATTTGTATTGGGAAAGTTTGTGTGTATTAGAATACTGCCGCAATTTTATGCTTAGATGTAGTTTTTCATTATATATTATATATCATAATTGTTGTTATGTACTCATTTTGTAGTATGCATTTATATTAAAGACATTATATACAAAATAAAAAAGGGACTTTTTTTCAAATAGGCATAGGGGAGATGATAGGTCTTATAATACTTCATTTATATACAAATACAATAAAGAGCCAATGTTTAAAGCGTAGCACAGAAAATTATACACAATAGGACATATATATATATATACTCTGCCTACAGTAACACACAATCAAATAGCAACATACAAAAAGTATGTATGCGCGTAGTCTCAACCCTGGAAATAGGTGAATGAGAATGAAACTGGATCAGGAAAAAACTGACCCCATATACACAGGGTAGAGAGATAAGGTCACATTCCTGGCTGGCCGGGGCAGCACGCATATGAAAAAATAGAATACCCCACTGTCTAGACTACGCTGAGTTTGCATGGTACAAAAGTAACAAACAATACGAGCTGGCCATTTGTGGAAAGTGATTCTGCAGGCGGCAAACCATTTTTGGGAGGCAATTCTTAGAACCACAGACCAGTTCGCTGAACCCATGAACCTAATTCATTGCCGCGGTGCGGGCGGTCAGTATATAAACAAAGGCGAGAAAATTTTCAGTTCAAAGATACTGAAAAGATATTTCGTCTTATAGGTAAGCTAAATTTAATTATTTATTGCCGCACTCTCTAAATTAACTTTTGGGTTTTAGCGTATTTATGTTAGCTTATATTTAACTGACTGGTTATATTATAGGATAATTATAATTTTAAAAATTTTAAAAGTTATTTCATATTTATATGCAATTTAGATATTATTTTTAGTGTAAAATGTTCTTGCCGTGTATGTGTATTTATTATGGATTGTTTTAAAATAATTATATCAATAAAAGAAAAAAAAATACTGAAAAGATATTTCGTCTTATAGTTTTCAGATTGATCCCTGAAATTAATAGAGGTCCGAGGAGTCCTTTAATTCCCCAGGACTACCTCGCGACAGGTATAGCGCTACATGCAGAGTGTATTATATTATAACAGGCATAGCCCTGTGATCAGTAGATTATATTACACTGTGATCAGTATAGCGCTACATGCAGAGTGTATTATAACAGGGATAGCCCTGTGATCAGTAGATTATATTACACTGTGATCGGTATAGCGCTACATGCAGAGTGTATTATAGGCATCCCTGTGATCGTGATTATATTACACTGTGGTCAGTATAGCACTTTTACAGAGTGCGTTATACTTGGTCCGTATAGGCTTCAAGTGTAATATAACAGGCCCTGTAATTATATACTGTGGTCAGTATACCTTTTACAGAGTGTTATACTATGGTCGATATAGTGCTATGTACAAAGTGTAGTATAGTTGAACGCTATGAACAGAGTATGTTATACTATGGTCGATATACTGTGGTCTGTATACGCATGAACAGAGTATGTTATACTAGGTCGATATGAACAGAGTATGTTATACTATGGTCGATATAGTGCTATGTACAAAGTGTAGTATACTGTGGTCTGTATAACGCAATGAACAGAGTATGTTATACTACGGTCGATATTAGTATACTGTGGTCGGTATAACGCTATGAACAGAGTATGTTATACTATGGTCGATATAGTGCTATGTACAAGGTGTATTTTACTGTGGTCGGTATAACGCTATGAACAGAGTATGTTATACTGCTGTCGGTTAAGCGCTATGTACAGAGTATGTTATACTGTAGCCGGTATAACGCTATGTACAGAGTATGTTATACTGTGGCCGGAATAGCGCTATGTACAGAGTATGTTATACTGTGGTCGGTTTAGCGCTATGTACAGAGTATGTTATACTGTAGCCGGTATAACGCTATGTACAGAGTATGTTATACTGTGGCCGGAATAGCGCTATGTACAGAGTATGTTATACTGCTGTCGGTTTAGCGCTATGTACAGAGTATGTTATACTGTGGCCGGAATAGCGCTATGTACAGATTGTGTTATACTGTGGCCGGAATAGCGTTGTGATCGATCAGTATAGCGCTTTGTACAGGGTTTGTTACGCTTTGTACAAAGTGTAGTATACTGTGACTGGTATAGCGTTGTGATCGATCAGTATAGCGCTTTGTACAGGGTTTGTTATACTGTGACTGGTATAGCGTTGTGATCGATCAGTATAGCGCTTTGTACAGGGTTTGTTATACTGTGACTGGTATAGCGTTGTGACCGATCAGTATAGCGCTTTGTACAGGATTTGTTATACTGTGGTCAGTATAGCGCTATATACAGAGAATGTAATACTGTCGTCGGTATGTAGAGTTATATATAAAGTGTGTATAACGCTATGTATAGAGTGTATTATGTGCAATTCATTTGTTTTAGATATTTTTTCTTTCTTTCCTGTTTTAGTTCATTTTCATAGTTATCCTATCCTATCAGTATCGGCTTTGTTTGAATCCCAGCCGGGACACTATACTCCGATGACCGCTTCAAACTAAATAAATCTACGTATACAACTAGTACCAGATGCACCTTTGCCCGGCACTCCGCAAAATAGTGTTGCTATGGGAACTCAGAGTGCTCAGTACTGGTTCTACCCAGGTAATTGTTTCCCGGGTATCGGTGCTATAGACTGAGCATGTAAAAACTGTATTTTACCATGCTGTCTCTTCAGCAAAAAAAAACAACAACAAAAAAACAACAAAAAAACAGGAACCTACTTTTGGGCTATCCTTGACCGTAAGGTCTAAATATTGCCATTAAACTAGGAAAAGATTGCAAGCCATTACTATAGAATATTAATATTATCATTTCAATGTTTTTGTACCCTTTAATTTCCTTCATTTTCATGTTCTTTGACGTTTAATCTATCAAATAGTTTCCTTTACTTTTGTTTCAGCTTCACTTTGAAACCTTTTTTTTCATTTCCATGTACTTACTTTTTTCATATTGTTTTTAATGTGTGTGTGTGTGTGTGTGTGTTTTAGATGTTTAAACTATTATACCTTGATTTACTTCATACGGGAGATTACAATTGACAAACAGTCGCAAATCAATATCAACATTTTGTATTAATGACAGATCTTTAAATAATACCTGTTTTGCATTATTAAATTTAGGACAAGAGAATAAGAAATGTTCGGAAGTTTCTCTTTAACACGACAGGCACAGAAATGAGAGTTGGTAATATTTTTTCATGTGTAAAGTACGATATGATTCATATAACTAGAATTAGTACGTAGTTTTGCAGGGTATACAATTAATTTATGTTTTCTTCTTCTAGAATGGAGTGATTCCAACAAATTTCACTTTTTTACTTTCTAAGTTATCAATAGACACTAGGCTAGTAGTCCCTGTACAATTCTAACGGTCTCACGTTGAATTCTATCTAGCTCTTATTTTTCCTATGTACTACAGTTATCAAAATTTTCATCACCATCTAATACTTGTCTAATATGTGATTTATAAATTGTGTCTAACGTTGACCGATCTAATACAAACTTCATTTTGTTCATCATTTCAACTTGTGCCCATGCCTTTAACTTTATATAGTATACCATTCAAGCAGACCTATTGTGATACCAGCAGCCTTAAGTTTGGTAATGAAACACTTGCTTGTTTGTTTGTTTGTCGGGTTTAACGTTCCATCGACAGTATTTCAGTCATTTGGAGACGCTCTCTACTTGAGACAGATATAGTGCTTCCACACTGCAGTTTCACACCGTAGACGTGTGACATGATACCACACTCAGTCACATTATCCTCAAACCGGGCCAACCAGTCCTTCAACTACCCTTATCTGCTGAGCGCCAAGCAAGGGAGCTATAACAGTACTATTTTTACGACTTTAGTAAGTCTCGGCCAGGGGTCGAACCCACGACCTCCCGTTCCCGAGGCGGACACTCTAACCACTCGGCCACCGGGGACGGTTTGTGAAACACTTGTGCCAAGCAAACAAAGCTTTACCTGGAAATCAATAAACGAATTGTAACATACACATATCTATAAAAGTTCTATTCGATTCTTTTTCATATATGATAGGCAGGTCAAAATAGTATACACTATTCTTATAGCAGCAATATTTTCGACATGATATCAATGACGCAGTAAATCATTAATCTATTCTCTAGAATGGGAGGAGTTTGAGGATAACGTCATGCGCATGCGTACCGTACCGTACAAACTGAAAGTCGTGAATAATTGAGAACGCACAAGTGAAGGCACAAGTGTGAGCTTAAGATAGTGTATGTATTAGCATCTTGATATTAAACACAATATTGTTTTTTCAAACAAATTTGATTACATAAAATGGAGGGAATTAGTAGCGGACTTATTTTATTTTTGTTCGGTTTGATGCAAGGTGTGCAATGCAAAAACGTCCATTACGAGAGACAGGATTCCCTTGAAGGGAAAATGTGCCCCGCTGAAGAGGTACTCTTTAATAAGACAGTGAGAAGTACCATTTCGTGTTTGGCGCACTGCTTTAAGCCTTCAGGGGATTGCAAGGGGGTGTTCCACAATTCCGAGACCGGCCTGTGTGTCGGTAGTACCCAAATGTATGATTGCACGTCAAATTTGGATGTGCTTGATGGAACGTCGTTCTTGACCAGATGTAAGTATGAACATTTTAATGATTTCAAATTGCTTTTATTTTTTGTTGTTGTTGCTGATATTTAATTAGATAAATTGGTACTTTTCCTAGTGGACCTACATATTGGACTGTAAATATAGTTTTATCTACATTATATTATTTGTTTCTTTTGTTTTATTTGCTTTCAAATTTCAAAGTATCCAAAAAGAATAACAAATTACATAGGAGTTACATAGTCCTGTTAAATTTAGATGGGTAAGGAAGTATCATAACTTTAATAGGTTATGGGATTAAAAAGTAATTTGAGGTCAAGTCAATAAATAATAATATAACGTTCAGGTAGAGTCACTGAACTAAATGTTTCACATTTACTTATAATGCGACGTAAGATAGAGATAAAAATACGACGTCAAACTTCCGAATTATTATAGTCTTATTTGCGTCTTATTAATCTTATTCTGGAAGTCAAAATCAGAGAATATCAGTGTTTTGTGCATTTTATAAAGATATACATGCAATTTAAATCAACCAAATCGGCCGAAAAGTACTGTTAGGACGATATTTTTGTATAGACATCACACCATCACACTCAGTGGGTGCTTCCCTAGACGACACTGCTACGGCAACGCCATGCTCATAAATTCCATCCTTATGCTATTGACTGAAAGTATACAACTTACATTTAACAAAGACATCCTCTTATCTTCATTTTTTCCATATGATATTACTCAACCTTTGTTTTCTTAGATCCAATCAAAGTGAAAAAAAATAAATCTTAGAGATAAGAAAAATATAATGAATTTACAAAGGCTTGTTGCAGAACGTCTGCGATATGCGGTTCTTGGTGTAATTCATAACCTATTAAACGTTAATATTGCCACACCAATAACAGGCAAAGGATTAAACAGACCATATTTAGCCTGTGCATTTTGTTATTACCATATCATAAGTATTAGATTTGTGATCAAGTAATATTGTTCACAGCAATTGAAATTTTCATTAATTAGTCCATTCTTCACTATATTACAATGTTGTGCCCCCTCCTGTAAAATGAACACACCTTTAAAAAAAAAGATGTGAACGCAATAAGGCCTTTTGGATTTTATGTTCATTTTGTGTGCTAAGTTTTGGTTTATTTTATAGTATGTGAATTATTTGACGCCAAATTATGCCATCAAAGGCTAACAGATGGCTAGTTCATCAAACACCTTTTTCCTGGGATTCTGCCAGTACTGAAACTTTAGCACGCATTCCTGTAGTTAAGCGATGGAATATGGATTACCATAAGAAAGAAATTAATCACGAAGACCGTGTCCGATCCCAGTGCAATGGGGATCGAACCGACAACTCTCGGTTTTACAGCCAAGCGCCACCAAAGCCGGTTTATTCATGTGAAACCTATGGTCCCTATCTTGTGGTTGGACACTGGGACATGATATAACTCCTATCTATTCAGACGAAATCCAAAAGTAAATAACATTCCCGCGATTTCGCGAGACTCCTGAAGACTTAAAGCAGTGCGCAGTATCTTTTTTTAATAAAATCAGTTATTTAACCTAATTCTTATTAGTTTCTCAATTCTTGAAAATATACAGAAATGGATGACTTTTTCTCTTTGCTTACTGCCAATCACTTCTTATAGCGACCGACGAGTGTACAGATGGCAGCAACGACTGTCACACGAATGCCGACTGTACGAATCTCACTCCAACGTGTAATGCAGATGGAACTGTCGCCGGAGATCCGTTTAGTTGCACGTGTAGGTCAGGTTACACCGGAGACGGAAGACAGGACGGTACCGGATGTGTTGGTAAGAACATTTAAGTAGCTGAATATGACATAGAGAGATTTGTAGGTATCAAATTCTTTATGAGTAGTTCTGAACGGCAGAGTTTTGAAAGTATAATATCCTTGTGGAATATTTTTTCACTTATATCATTTCTACATTATATTAAATGTGTCAAACTTTAATATGTTCTTATTAAGAAATTCTATATACATTTCGGTTCTTCGGATATGAAAAAGCTACTTGGCGTAAGAAGGTTATTTCCTCAGCCAGGATAATGAAATATGGTGTAATACGAGTCACGCTACATTTAAATAATCTGTTATAACTGAACTTTTCTCAGATTGTTATGTGTTTGCTTGGGTTTAACCAACGTCAGATAACACAGTATATATTCCGTAATCATTACGTATATACCGTGGTATTTTAAACTGGTAAAATTTCCATTTCATAAAAATCAATCAGCTACTCGTTGATCAATGTTTCCATGCGTAAATTTTGAAAGCTCTTCATTACAACAAAAGTTGGCTTTCAAAATCTAAATAACTATATGTAAAGCGTCGTTTCAATGGTCAGATGATCAGAGCTATCTCCGTCACTGACCAAATGAAATGCCTAATTCATAATGAATGAGTGCAAAATTTTGCTAATTGTGTTTTACTCGATTTTTGGACATGTATCTACATCAGACATAAATAGGGTTGCCTAATATCACGCCGTGGACAAATTGTATGATACCGCACCAACTTGCATAATTCGGACATTGAGTCAGCTACTCCGGGGACTACCTTTATGGGCTGACTGCTATTTACAAAGAATATATATGTCAAGTCCGCGGATTGAACCCATGATCCTCCCAATTATCATACGGAAAACATAATTCTGGTTTTCATTATTAATTTTCACGTATAGTAGATGTTTAGCATTAAATATCTAGTAACTGCTTGCTTTTGCTTTATTTTTGTTATTAAACTAATTCTAAGTAGTAATTAATAACCAGTTCAATATTGCTTTTTTTAATAATGTGTTTTCTACACTAGCTCTCTGTTCTACATGCAATATAGATTACATATATTTCACTTACCATGTATATATATATATATATACTTGTAATGGCATGATGTAGTAGATTCCTTTTGAATATAGCAATATAAAGTTTTCATGTATCATAAATTTCTAATCATGGATGTGATTTTCTTTTGTCTAGCAGCTATCCGCTATTGTATCCAGTCTCAACGGTATGCCCACTGGTATAGAAATAGAAAAAGTTACAGAAGGAAGTATAGTATGGTGCAATGCTAACTTTTTCGGCTACGACGGAGGCTTTCGCCATCTGCCCATTTGGATCACTTTATTGAACCTTTGTAATACATAGCGGTTCTTTAAGGACTTGTGCAATTCAGACGAAACACTGACAGAGATTCTTTACTTCAGTAAAATGGGAGAATAAAATCTTATTCCTTTCAACGTCGTATGGGAAAAAGGTTCTTAAAATTTAACTATTTCTTGTCGACAATTCCTGGGTTGGACCAGTACTTAAATCATAAAAGATTCACCAACATAGAAGATAATACGTGTATACAAAAACGTTTATAAACGTTTGTAATACTTTGTAACCTATATTTTTCCAGCACAATTCAATAAAATATGATTTCCCCAGCAATATACGTATTAGTTATTATTTCAGGTTATAGTTAATTTTGATATATGAAATACTTGATTTTCCCAGATAATTTGAGTATTGTGATTGATGAATTATCTGCATTTTTTTTTTAAAATTCTAATCGGTCTTGGTGACCGAGTGATTGTAACGCCAGCCCAATAATCTGAACGTCGTGGGTTCGATATCACACCGTGACATAACAAAATTGATATTGCTACATTGCTATATCTCCCAAGTTTGGCGCTCATCACATAAGTGTAGATCCAGAACTGTTTGAACCGTTGTCGTGATAACGGGACTGATTATGGCATCGTGCTATTTATCCACGGTGTGCTTTTGCATTGAGGCAACACTATATCTGTCCTATGCAGATAAGGTTTCAAATGACTGAACTTCTTTTGCCTGGACATTTAAACACAAACAAACAAACATCTTATATTCATTAATATAAGCCACTAAAATTGAAACATCCAAATTGTTTTATACGTATTAGCTCTTGATAAATGCAATTGTCCTGAGAAATAGAATGTCGATAAGTATAGTCCAAGCATCACCAAATTTCTATAAAAATCACACTGAGACGCAAAAGTTTTAAATTTGAAGTGTGAGTGATAAAATTGTGCTTATTCGAAAAACATACTGAAGTTGTACACAGACAATTCATTTTTATAATTATGTACATTTACCAACGTTGCCCGGCCCCGACTAGGTCGTAAAAATTTGTCCTGGTAAAGCTCCTTTGCTTGGCGTTCAGCATATAAAGATAGTTCCAGGACTGGTTGGCCCGGTGTCAGGATAATGTGACTGGGCCTACAAAACTTAACACAGGTATAAGCCCTACCTCTGAAGCTCCTTAAATACATAAAAAATAAAAGAAATACAATGAATTGAAAAATGAAATCATTTTTTGGTGCATCAGTTTGAATTCTTTATTTTACTAAGTTTACCTTCTGGCGATTAAAATAATATATAGCTTTATCCACGAATATTAATCTCAACAAAAACCGTTCTTTATAATTATAGACCTCATGGTTTCTAGAACACGAATCCATGAAGAAAGGTATTCCCGAAGTACATCAAAATTTAGTTTCAACGAGAATTAATGTTTCTTCGTGACATGGTTTTGTAGTTTGTGAAAACTATTTAAAATGTGTTCATTAAAAAGGGTTTAGCACATACCGAGTAAATAAATATTTAATATCTACCAATTTTAACTTTTTAAGTAGGTCATCCTTAAAACATAGCAAATTACGCTTTCCGCAGGATTCAAACAATTTTAAGTTTAAATTGTACCAGTATTGAGTTTTTATTTTTTCAGCCAATTAGATAAGGCAATTTACCAGTCCTAAAAAACTGTTTTTGCGATGTGTCTACCAGTGAAGTAAAATATAGAGAAAGAGAGAGAACGAGAGAAAGACAATGTGAAAGAGCATATATTTACATTATTCCTAGCATACTATGACAAATTTACTGATGTACTGAAACAAAGTCGCTGCTGCTTATATATCAAAAGGACAATAGAAAGATGTCACAACATATTTTTTTTTTATTTATCCACTTTATTTTCTTTTAGGGGGTGCACTTATGGTATGTTTTAAACGTCTTAT
The DNA here is from genome assembly GCA_021229015.1 of Solen grandis. Classification (NCBI taxonomy): domain Eukaryota; kingdom Metazoa; phylum Mollusca; class Bivalvia; order Adapedonta; family Solenidae; genus Solen; species Solen grandis. The sequence goes on from CM037789.1 coordinate 11,227,525, forward strand.
AAAACAATAAATATTATGACTCTGATATTTTAATAAAAAATACACACTCATCGGAAAAAACTATCACAGAACTGCATACTTATGGTACGAAATGGGAAACTGACAGGTGCAAACTGGCAGTTCATTATGGTTCGAAATGGCTAGCATCACAAACACATGTCACGCACGAGCAGGTATCAATATTGCTCAGAGCAGTCATAAATAAATCATCTGCCTAGTTCGGCCGGTTACTGTATAGCGGGTTATTTCTGCGGGGCAAAAATTTCGCGTAAGCAAGAGCGTTTTGTATTGGCGATGCTAAATATTGGCGGAAATTACACTGAGCGCCAAATTTTAACCTCCAGGTAAAAGATGGTCAAATTTACATAACCCTGTCTGTCTGAGTCGTATACGGTACGCTACCTGTATGATAATTGACGATTATCGGATTATATAAATAATGTGAAATCAGAATGAGAGGGCAAGTATAAGTAGGTGTAAATGTTTGTAAAGGTGATAAGGAGTCAATCTTGTACCATGTGGCAACTTGACCATGGAAGAGAAAGGTAAAACTGTTTACTATCTATCGTATTTATTGTGACCATTGTATTTACGCCATTCACGGTACGCTGTCTTTAAAGGTGTGATAAACTGTTTTATAAAACTGCGAAACCTATTACGACACTAAACAGATACTAGTACTGGTATAGACACTTACTTACCTTATGTAAGCCTTTATAAATTGATTTATAAATGTAAACATTGATCTGCGTACATCATATATAAAAGCAATACATGCAAAGTGGCTAGTCACGTCTGCAAACAAGCTGAAAGAGAGGCCAGATGTGATTGCAGAGGCGTTCTCGAAGGCTGGTATTTAAACCAAGTGCTGGTATTCATACTAAGCATTAATCACCTGACTGTGTTGTCTGTCTGTATTTTCGTTTGCTACATAATTATATAACTTGTATCAATTACTTTGTGTTATTCAAAATACTTAATGTTGTTCATTTACATAATAAATCGTACCTAATTCACAACATAATTCTTGTTTTTAAGGGAGTTAATACATACATATTTTAATGAACACAAAATTTAATAAGAGTAATGTCCCTTAGTAAACAATATGGCGGCGACTTATAAATACGGAGGTTTGTATTAGCGGTGTTTATATTTGGCGCATTTTCATTTTCCGCCAATAAAGCCAAAATAAAACCCCCGCAGATAATACCCGCTATACAGTATTCTCTCTCAGCTATTGCAGTTCATGAAAAATAAAGTTGAAATTTGCATTTCAAATATAATGTTAATTGCACAAGAGTTACTTTATATCTGTAAAGCAACCCCGACTGTACATTTAATCAATGTTACAATCAATCTTACAATTAATTATACACAATGAATAAATTGCGTCATTGAGGGGATTTACAGTGAAATCATGAATTTTTGTGGAATGTTAATTTTCGTCGATTTCAGTGTGGGTTTTATCCACATATATTAATCCTCACAAACTCCTGTCTCTTATATAGACCTCACGTTTTCTAGACCATAGATCCACGAATGAATGTACCCACGAAATTCACTTAGTTACATAATCAAAGAAAATTAATGATTTTACAGTACTTTAGTCCGATTAGAGTGTGCCAATCATTCTAGTTGAATCACAGGGGCTCGAAGTTAAAAGGGGCGAATCATATCGTAAATAATGGTAACATTCCACTTTGAATGGATCTTGTAGCTAATTTTGCTGTGAGGACCAAACTTATCTCAATTAATTACGTACTATTATTTCTTATATTGGATTAACTAAGGACATGACAGAGGTGCGTGAACTGCAGCGCTCCAATTATTTACGTCACACAATTTCATTGATATTTTTCCTGCCTTACGCATCCTTGCAGAGTTATCAATCGTTGTGTGCCGTGGCAACTTCTAAAATAAAATGTTAAAACATATCATATAAAGATGATTTTTGTGCATTTTATTAATGTAATAAAAGTAAAATATTACATACGCCAATACAGGAGCTCGTCATAAAAAGCATATTTGTCTACAGTGTAACCATGGTACAAGCTAACAGGTGCCCCTAGAGGGCATCGGATTTGGATATTCGGTATAGATTTTCACGATTAGCTGTAATATAAACAACGCAATATAAAAATGAAGGAGGGCAAGTCGAGAAAAAGTGGTTGAAATGAAAATAAAGAATCTAGTCACTTCCAGTATTGTTTCTATTGATTTAAATGATATATATGTGTTCAGAACACCTGACTACACCGTGCTCATGGTGCGCTATAAGAATGGGTAGCTCTGTTTCCCTCGTCCGTGCTTACATCTGTAGTCAACAATTTCTTTTAACCAACATCTTCTCTTCAACCGATGATTGAAATTTTACAAAACTCCACAGGATTTCAAAAGCGTTCCAATTGTTTTCATTGGTTGAAAAAGTATATCACAAGAGCTAAAAACATATTTAAAAACATAAACTTTGGAAATCTTCTGCAATACCCCAGGGCCTAGAACCTAGATATTTGGTGTGTAGCTGTCTAGTTGACATCTACCAAGTTTGTTCAAATTATAATTTTGTGGTAAAAACAATTTGCTGAAAAAGTTCTCAAAGACGTACTCGCATAATTCATGCGACACCTGGTGTTTTGGGTAGTTTGGAATCAAGATAGATAACTCAAACATGCTTATCGAGGTAAAAAAAATCACTGCCAATTCACTCCCTTGCATACTTTTGGTTTTGTTAATTTCCTGAAAAAATATATAAACAACATGGAAAAATGAAACGTCGCTTTTACTTAAACCCTGTGCACTGAACAAATATTATTTGGCTTTGTAGATTGATGTTTATTGGACAATGAATTGATATAAATTGACTTTATAATTGAAAAAAAAATATGAATGTGAACAAAGTTGGTGCACATTTGAATTGTTAGATATTTTAAAAAGTATAAAAAATAAAATAAAAAATAAAATATAAAAATCTAAATTTTGGTGAAATTTTATAAGTTAATTATGGATAGTTTTTGAGATTTTTTTTTTTGCGAAAAATTACGGTGAAATACAGTGTTGAATTTGGCAAAAAGTTCAGCATGTAATTCATTTTTTTTTTCAATATCTTACAGAAAGTCATATTCCTTTCTTATTATTATTCTTATAGTGTAATAAAGCAGAATAAATGCATTATACATACATAAATGGCCAGGACATCACTGTTCAAAGGACATATTTGTAACAAAAAATAACATGGTGATGGTCATTTTTTTTCACCAAGTTGCTTGTATAGGATTTAAGATGAATTGTAGCAGTTTTCTCATGAAAACTTCATTTAACATAAACAGAGTTATGTAGGATTCTAAACAAACAAAATGAAACCTGAAAATTACTTACATAGGATCACATCATAACTATAGATTAAACTCAGCAAACAATTTATTATATGCAATACCATTTAAATTAATTTCCCTAGCAAGTAGATGATCTGCATCATCAAAATCAGTAAACTGTTACCTATAACCCCTCCCTGAAAGATACACGACAGTAAGATTAACATCTTTTTCGAATGATAACCAATTTCTTATTCAGCGGCACTGATGACACACGTCCTTTTCATATAGCCTTATTTGCTGTTTTAAAGTTAATAAATATGTCTTTTGACAGCCACGGTCAATTCTCTACAGTCACCAAACGTGGGATTTTAAAGACATATTTCAGCTTAAATTGATATCGTACAAAAGCTAAATTCAACATACTTTTAACGTTTTCATAAATGTTAAATTGTTAACTTTAGCCTTATTCTTTTAACAATGTTAACAATCGATTTTTTTTTGTAAAGTATAGACCTCCGAGTAAATTTCCAGGAGAACACATTGAGATTAGACATATGTGATCATTCCGACGAAGTCCATTGGTTTGACAGTTAAGTCAATTGGAGAGGATCAACAGGACGCCTCTAGGCACAAATGAAGGAGGGGTGAAAAACAACATCGATGGTCAAGTCTTGGAAGCGGAGGGGTGTTAGTTTGATCCATAGTTCAACAGTGACACACTTTGGTCATTATACAGCTACTAATAAAGAATCCCGGCATGACTTACAAAATTGAATAAAAAATAATCAAGCCATCCTTTCGCGGCAAGCAAATAAACTTATACTGTCTAGTGCCCCTTCGTAGAGGAAAGGTCCTAATTTTATCATTTCTCAATGGAGAAGGGGGCCCTCACTCACTGAATTTCATACATTTAGTTTTTTCATTTATCTATTCATTCATTTACTCGAGCCATCCTTTGTTCCATTTAAATAATTGAAAATCTTTGCAAACTAAATGAGCATGATTTTTATTTTATTTTTGTAACAGTGCAGAGGTATCTTTATTTAATAATTCAACTGCATATTATTGATTAAGCATGTATTGATAACATTGATTAAGCATTATTGATAACATTGATTAGTAAGTCAGATAACTCTTCGCAAATATGACTGCTGTATCAGAAAACATTACTATTACAAATATGACTGCCGTATCAGAAAACATTACTATTACAAATATGACTGCCGTATCAGAAAACATTACTATTACAAATATGACTGCTGTATCAGAAAACATTACTATTACAAATATGACTGCTGTATCAGAAAACATTACTATTACAAATATGACTGCCGTATCATAATACATTACCATCTGTATAAAATACAGAATGCTTGAAGGAAGAGAAACCCACTAATTTAAATATTCGATAGAATCTGACACCAACAGTTAATTAGTTTTATTTGTATAACAATTAAGGATGCTTGCTTATTTCAAATCAGAAATGCATGACCGTGAATCATCAGTGTTCTTCTACATTGAATCAACAGAAATCCCTGTCTACCTTCAAAACAACCCAGCATTCTAACAATTTTCTAATAATGGCGAACACAATCTTTTGAACAAGATTTGGTAATGTTTCCGCTCTATATCTTAGCAGAACAAAATCATCCGTTTTAATGCGTTTAATCGTTGTTGTTTTTTTCTAACAGAAAGATTTTTCTAAAATCAATATTTTAATTTTTATTTTTTTAATATCAATAATAAGTTCTTTAGACTATAATGAAAAGATATCTGAATTAAAAGTAATGGATCCCCATGCTCGTTTTAGAGATAAAAACATCATCGTTTGCTAAAATTTGTTGAAGAAATCAAAGCACTAAAGAACTAAAAATATTGCATTCTAAATAATTAAATAACATATCAAATTTCAGAATACTTTATTATATTTTGTAAATTATGTGTTTTATAATTATCAGGTGAAATTACTGTCAAACATGCATGAAAGATACAAAACGATTTAAAATCACCATTGTGCCAGGACCAACATGTATACAAAACACCCCAAAAGCTATATTTTTTTTTCTTTATATTTTTTTCTTTATTTTTTTAACGAACAGATTTTCTTTATTGTCAGATTCAATCCTCTGATATAATTGCATTTTGAAAATGTATACCTCATCAAGTTTTTTTTATTCAAAATTAACCTAATTGCATAAAAGCACTAAAATTTGTCCTTTTGAACCAAGAACATTTTAATAAACGTAAATAAGAGTGATTTCGTGGAAAAGTAGTTGATTTGTTGATGTTAAGACATGTTTATACAAAGCGTAATTTTTTCTAAATTTTGTGTTCGTTATAAATTTAACAATAACTTGGTCTGACATAGAACTTTTTTATTCAAAAATTGCTTACGTTTGTTCTTCGCGATTATATAATCCTCGTTAAAGGACTCGGTAATTATGGTATTGATTGGTGACGTCAAAGCACGGTGCTGCAGGCACCGCACGTGAGTCTGTTATAATGGAATCGATTGATGACGTCAAAGCACGGTGCTGCAGGCACCGCGCGTGAGTGTTATTATGATATCGATTGATGACCCCGCACCACAATTTCTCCGCAACTCATTGAATATCACTACTCAGAAAATTCAATTTATAAATAGATTTCTTAAGATGCATTGTATTGACACATACTACAGAATTGAAATGGTGCACTTCAGTGTTTCGTTTTTAACTTTTCCACATTGGATAACACTCACTGTTGTTTTCTATATTTAGAGTTATGTCAGAGAGAGAGAGAGAGAGAGAGAGAGAGAAGTAGATAATTCCCAGCACGACTCATATTACATGTATGTATTTTTCTTTTCCTAAAGCAGGACATATAACATTAAAATTTAATCCTTTTATTTTTTTTCAGTCACTCAAATGTGACCCATTTATTATCTCCGTCATAGATATAAAGGGGTCGGAGAGCCATCCCCCATATACCTTACAAACATTTTGTTAAACAATGAAATAAAAAGATATTAGCAAAAGGATATATACGATGTACAATGTTATACTATATGCGAGATAAATGACTTTACAAAAGCGGTATTTATGTTTTTCCCATTATAGAATGATTTAAGAACAATTAAATCTTGGTGTAAATAATCTAAAATGTTATTAAATTTGCTTCTTCTTTCACTAATGAAAGAAGTTCGATATATGCAATATCCAATTTGACACAGTATAGTATTTACTAAGTTATATTCACATGAATCTATTTTATAGCCTACAATAATGTTTTCCAAAGTATTGATTAGTTTATTTATGCCACACCTTTTAAAAATGTTGTTAATTGTTTTCCAGAACTGTTTAAGATATCGACATGAAATGAAGAAATGGTCATAATCTTCTATTTCCTTACAAAAAAAAAGAAAAAAAAAGTGGAGAATCTCTCATCTTCCAGTTAAATAGATTAAGATTTGTTGAAGTGAGATTGTGAAGAGCTTTATTCTTAAACTGTTTAACTGTGTTATCAGGAATTACTTTATGTAGAATGAAATACCATAATTTACAATTAACTTCTTTTTAAATTGTCTCTCCAAAATTTTTGTGTACGTATGGTTTAACAAAATTTATATTTATATAAGTTACATAGATATCCCTCATTTCCGGAAATGTTTGCACTTTGAGAGCCACAGAAGATCTTGTATAAATTTTGGTATTTACTGATTTTTCCTTTTTTTATTATAACTAACCAATGTTTTGGAATAGCGTTTAACAATATTGTCAGTTCTGAAAGCCAGTTATTCTTTATTTTTAATTTTTGTAGTATTGTTTTATCTTTGATTTCTCCTTTTGCTGATATTATATCATTTATAAAGATAAGCCCTGACTTTATCCAGTGTGTAAATAATAAACATTATCCTCTGTGCTTGATAAATTATCTCCCCAAATAATTTGAGTTCTAACCGTATAAAATTATATTCTTTTGTAGTCTTTTGTTTAATATTTTTTAATTCTATCCGGGTTTGAAGCAAATATTTATAAAACGGTGATATTTTGATGTGTTTTGTATGTAAAGAATTTAATGAATCAATATTCATATCGAATATTAATAAACTGTCTCCAAAATGGTTTAAAAATATCTAAGGTATTTTTTTCAATTTTATTATTGTTTTTGCAAAATATTCGAAATTTGGCATATCTAAGCCACCATTGAGTTTATTTCCTATAACTGTTTGTCGTTTTATTTTATCTTTTTTTCCGCTCCATAAGAAATTAAACATCATGGCATTTATTGAATTTATAACAGATTTTGGAGGAACTGTACTTTGTGATAAATATGTTAGCTTAGGCAAGAAGAGTGATTTCAGGACAACAACTTTACCAAACAAAGTAAGTTTTCTTTTTCCCCATGATATTAGTGGCGTTTTTTGCTTTTTCAATTTTTTCGTTCCAGTTGAGTGATTGACATTGCACAAAATTATTTCCAAAGTATACGCCTAGTGATTTTATTGTTTCTGTAGATAGTTTAATGTTATGATTATTTTCTATTTTTTCTGATTTTGATTTTCCTGTTAACAATCCTGTGTTTTTGAAATGTTTAATTCCAGACCTGAATGTCTACCAAAATCGTTAATAATGGACAGAACCGTTGGTATTTCACGAAAGTCTTTTAGAAAAAGAGTTGTATCGTCAGCTAGTTGTGTTAATTTGAAGGTTGTACCTTTGATAGTTATACCTTGATAATCTTGACTTTGCCTAAGTTTATTTGCCAATATTTCTGCGACTAGAATGAGCAGAAAGCGGACAGCCTTGACGGATGCCACGTGATATTCTAAATGTTTCAGAAATCCAGCCATTATTAGATATTCGTGAGGAAGCGTTCGTATATAAAGTTTTAACCCATTGAACAAAAGAATGCTTAAAACCAAAATGTTCCAAAGTAGAAAACATAAATGGTCATTCGATAGTATCATATGCTTTTTTAAAATTGAAACTTTCCTCTGCTGTAAATATACTTTCAGATGATGCGGCCATCTTTTCATTTAATGTTTTTTCAAACCTTATATCGTTAAAATATGTTTCTATTGATTCTCCCGATATATTAATTGACATATAAAGTTGCTTATAAAAATTCACTTCCGCTGTTAGTATTTCGTTTCTTGATAGAATTATTTTATCGCCTTCCTTGAGTGAACTAATAATTTTTGTATTTTGTCTCGATTTTTCAATATTTAGAAAGTATTTTGTATTCTTTTCATTTTCTTCAATCAAATGAACTCTCGTCCGTATTTACGCCCCTTTACATTTAATATTATAAATGTTCTGTATTTGTGCTTCAATATGTTTAATTTTTTGCATTATAGTACCATTACTATTTTCATCTACTTTTACATAAAGTTCTTTTAGTTCTTTTTCTAGTTTTTGTAACTGGTCATTTCTCTGCATGGATAGTGTTTTGGAAAAAGATATAGAGAACTCTTTAATTTTTACTTTACATAACTCCCATTTTGTTTGTTGATATTTAGTTTAGCAATTGGTTCTACGATTTTTAATTTCCAATAACCAGGTCCTCTATTCTGTGGAGTTTTAATTTTAAGAGAGATAGCCATGTGGTCTGTGCTTTGAATAACTGCAGGTCTTATGTCTGATGAATAAATTTAGGGTAGGAGAGTTTTTTCTACAAGCCAAAAAGCAATTCTACTTTTCTCAAAGCCATTCTTTCTTCTCCATGTAAACTGTGATCTATCTTTATTAAGTTTTTTCCAAACATCATCAAGACTATGGATTTTTATCATTTTTTTTTATACTAATAACTGGTATTTGCCTATTACATGATGCATTGGAAATTCTGTCCTTATTATTTAAGATATCATTATGATCCCCAACTATTATTTTCATTCCCTGACAAGTATTAGCAACTACATCTGAGATGTTTTTATAGAAAACGTTTCTAGATTTAATATCATTTTGGGCATATACATTTACTAAGGTGTATATATTTTCAGAGATTTCTATACTAGTATTTAAAATAATGTAACGACCGTTAACATCACTGTATTAATCAATAACTGTTTTATTTATCTTCTTTGATATAAAAATTGAGCATCCTTTGCTATTGTTTTGTCCAAAAGAATGGAAAATCTCCCAATCGAGAAATTCAAAAGTTAGAGTAGTTACAAGATTTGGTGTGAAGTGAGTTTCATGTATAAAGGCAATATTAGCTTTTTGAAGTTTAAGCCATTCTTTGAGTCTTAATCGTTTGTGCTTATCCCTTAATCCCTGGGCGTTTAATGATATTAAATGGACTTGCTGTTTCATAAAAGAATTCATATATTAACAAAAAAAACAATATTTCATTTGTCATCAATTATGTACATGTACTTACGAAATTTTCATACTAAATATAAAAAAAAACTTCAGTGAAATGAAATTTATAATGTACGCATATATCCAATACATGTATTAAGAACTTCAGTATCATAATGCAGAAATATATGGCCTTAAAATTTAGTCCTAGACAGAAAGGGATACCATTAATTTTAATATATGTTTTTTACCCTGATAAGTAAAAGTACATCAATTAATTTGTAGTATATGTGTCAGCAGACCGCATGGTCAACCGAGTTTAATTATAGACATAACAGGATTTGATAAAATGATTATTTTCGGAAGAGACATCCATATATCAAAATTTGAAATATATACAACTGGCATCACACATGGTATTCATCATATGTTTTCTGAACTTGGGGCTTATTTTAAAAGCAACCAACCTCGTGATTTAACAATCGGCAATGAACTCCAGACTTATGGTTAAATCCACAACAAAATACAGATATTTTCGTTCAGTTTACTTTGGAATTCTGAACTAGTTTCTCTAAATGATAGCCACTGATGTTCCTGTATATCGTAAAAAAACAATGACAATCATTTTATCTAATTACTAACAGGTTAATATATTCTCAGAACAGTTCATTTCACATTTCCACCCCTACTATGTCTAAGCATTAAGTGTAGCGTTGTTGTTGTTGTTTTTCTGTTGTAGTTATTGTTTTTGTATGTTTGTTTGCTTGTTAGTTTTATTGTTTTGTTTTATGTTTTGCTGTTGTTTTATTGTTTTTGTTTGTTTACATATGTTTTTGTTTGGTTGCTTTTACGTGCTACCGAAAGCATGTTAATCTTTTGCATACTAGAAACAGATTCACCGTTGCCTTATCTGGATAACAAGTCGTAGACAAATTGCATCATACTGGTACATTGTACCATATTTGATCACATTTTCCCGAAACTAAATCCCAGTATAATTCTTGCGACGTTGATATGTCAGCCCAACCCTAGACCCACCTGATTACGGTGCTAACTCCCAATGCACTTGGCTATCGGACCATGTTGCAATTGTATATTAGATATTTTATATTTCTACTTTACTATTTAGTTGCAAACTGAATAACATTGACTCAAAAAAGGACAATGTTACTTTATATCAGCGCATAACCACCAACACATGATACAGACATTTGGGGACGCATTGTGTTGAAAGTGAATAAATGTTTAAAAAAAAAGTGAATAAATGCAGAACTAAAAAAAAAAAGAAATAAAAAAACGAAGATTAATCGAAATAATAATAACGAAATACATTATAAATCACGAAAATATAAGTATATTACATTTTGTTCTACTAAATATCATGCAACGCATTTCGTTCAACATTTGAATAAATATACTGCATATAATAAACCGCGAGGTCTTGATATGAAGAAAATTAAAGACTGTCTGGTGCCTACATGACCCATGAGCATAATGCGCGAGGCTTGTAGCGGCGACGACTGAATACGTCATGTTTACTCATGCTTATTGTAAAGAGTGGTTGAATTTATAAAAGGGCGTGCAAATAAAAAGCCGACAACAAAGATTTGCAGGATTTGGGGTAATGGGTTGAGGTCAATGGCGGTAAAATTTTACATGAAAATATCAATCAAATCGGACGCGGCTCCATCGTCGCAGCGCTCTGATTCGCGTCGTTTGCGATAAGTTCCATAAAAATTAATTAATACCTATATGCGATTTTCATTCAATAGCAGTCTGTGATTCTCTTTCACTTTCTGCTCTCTACTCGCTGCTAAAGACATGTTTGGCAGCAAGGATACAAGTCAGATCACGCAATGTATATCTACACATCCCAAACGACTGCGTTTATTTTTCTCTAAAGAAGAGAACAATTTAGCATTTGAGCTACCAATCTCCGTGAATTCATTTTGAACATATGAGAAGTAACTAAATGATGCGATTGATCTTAATTTATGACATGAAGCGATAATTTTGAAATTATTAAATATCATATTTAATTGAATCGTTTATTGCGTATTTTAACAAGGGAACATAAGCAGTCATGATTCATATTTGTACCCTATTTATAAGCTTGTATCTGATCAGCTTATCGGTTAAAATCTTATTATAACGTATACTTTCTTAATCGATTAAAAGCCATTGTTGACTAATATAAAACGCATTACCTTGGAAAAGAATCGTATATTTCATTCCATATTTTACAAATGATTTATGATTATTTAATATTATAACGAAGTATAGTTCAGCAGTAAATTTGTGCATGTTTTAGGTCCTAGTTTTATTTTATCACTAAAGAAAATAGGGGTAGTGATCCTGTGAGAAAATTAAAATGACGTGAAGTATCGACGTTCTTTATATGAGGCGTTTTTGAAGTCTTCGAGTGTAATTATGTTCTAGTTATTGATGCCTGTTTCTCTAAATGTATGTTATAAAGAGCGCAAAATGTCCACCTGTAAATTATACATACGCACTTTTCTAGAAAAATGAGTATATGGCAATTTGTATATGCTATGTAGGCCTTGACAAAAGTGCGCGGAAGCGGTACGTATACATTGGGCAGTTTTTGACATTGATAATATGGCTTCATTTGATTCTTTCATTTCATTCTTTAAAGACAAGTTAACATGTGACTAGCTTCTCGATTTACAAATTTTGACCCGTTAATATTTACCCGACAATGCAATAGTGACTGTGGATTTTGCATCAGTGCAATTTATGTGTCTTATGTCTTTCAAATTGTGTACGAACTACATGTATATCAAAGTATCGTATTTGAAAACTTTATTCAAATATCATTATTTACAAATCAGTTGATAAAATAATAAAACATTAAAGGATACATTTCGGACACTCCTCGTATAGGATTTGATATGACTGTCCTTTCACATTAACCTTTGTTAAAGGACGTTAGGGAAGATATTATGAAATGAACCATTATACTATGTTGTATCGACATATCTAATAATTACAACACATTGTGCTAACAGATCACTTAAAATATGGTTGCTTAAATTTCCGCCCGCGAATTTCGAAAGTACTGAATATTAGACACACAATAAGCGAGTTCATCATCTTTGATAATACTTTAATTTAATGCATATACATTTAGAATGAATTTATGAGACAAATTTATATTATTTTACTATTTACACATGTTTACCATTGAGCCAACAACCCTTTTATAAAAGTAACTGTAATTGTACAGTTGTAGCTTATAGCTGCTTCATTTTACCAAAGACCTAAACCCAAAATAAGCAACTCATATAAGCGTGTGAAGGAAATCTCGTATACCCTCGGCGCCACCGCGATATTGTGAGAAAAAGCCGGTGCGCTTGTACTGAAGTAACTACTGCACGAAGTTGTGTTCCGACGCCATTCTACAGCATTAGGTGCACGTGAAGAACATGGTATATGGTCCTAAGACAACTTCAGTTGACTGTACTGGTTTCATACGGTGGATACATTAAAATAATGATTGTTTAAATCCGAGAGTAATCAATATAAGGTCTTAATGATTGATTAAGGACTGAAAGAGAAATATTTCAGGAAAGAAATAATTCAATTAATGAAAAAAGATCATCTTTGCTAATATTTCGGGAAATATTGCCGTAATGACGAAAAAAGCACTGCATCTGTCTCAGGCAGATATAATCTCGAAATGACTAAAATACCATCGGTGGGACGTTAGACCCGACAATTAAATAAACCAGCATATGTTTAATTTTATGGGATTATTTTCTATAACAAACAAAAGAGCTCTAAGTCATTGAAAATTATCGCATAGACAGGGCAATCCACGCAACGCTAGTACATGTATAATCTAATACAAAATTTAGCATTATTGTGAATTATTGACTTGATTTGACTATTTGAGTTTACCGTCGCTTCGACAGTATTTCAGTCATATAGCGACGTCCAGCTAATTACAGGAGGAAGGCCAGAATGCACGGAGACATCCGGGTAGAACCACCGACCTACTGCAAGCCAGTTGGAAGGCTTCCTCACATGAAAATCAGAATGACCTTGCAGGGATTCGAACCCACGCGGTGAGGGACTGAGTGAGTGTTAAAACCAGCAACTTTACCCTCTCGGCCACGGAGGCCCCATCAGTGTTGAAATGATTTTGTGAAACAAACGCTTGTTCGAATGAATCTCTCCCCTGATTTTACAGTGTTGGTGTGTCTAGTTTTTTTTTTTTTTTTTTTTTTTTTTTTTTTTGTTGGTGTTTATTAACAGGATGTCCATTTTAGTCTTTAAATTTGTCAATTTTACTGGATTTTGATGACCATACAATCTGTCATTTTTTTTAATTTATTTTAAATGACTGCAGTCATTATGTACTTTACAAGTTTAACTATTATTTTATTTCAGCCACGCTTCGACCCGTGTAAGTAACGGTATTTTTTTATCACAATGAGAATCTTTATATTTTGAACAAGCGCTACATTCGAATGCTCCACAAGGGCCTTAGACCTTAGGGATCAAGGTCATTTGATGGAGGTCAGAGTACCTGGCTGATAGAGCTTATCAAGGTGCATGTACCTGTAAACTTTGAAGGCTGTAGGTGGGAGGATTTCCGTGTTATGGTCAAGGTTAAGTTTTGTGACGGACAGACGTCAGACAAACAGACAGACCAAAACAATATGCACCGATCTATAAAATAAATGTGAAAACCAAAGGATAGGACAAAAAACACCATAGTATTTTTTTTATTTAAATATTATACAACCAGACAAAAATGGCGTATCGTTGTATTGATCAGTGTTTTGCTATCGCTTAGTAACACAGAACTGGATTTTCCGCGGAATACACCTGCCCCACTCTCGTTCTGGCACGAGAATATACGGTATTTCGCCGAGTTTCTTATCTTTGGGTTTAGGTCTTTGATTTTACTTACAGCTTGATGAGTTGAAAAGTTTGACTTCATATAACTTTCATTGATTTTTTATTTCAAGTTATATAATACGAGCCTTTTCTAGAACGAATCATTTAAGTTGTTGCGTGATCTTTTAATTAGTTTCTTTAAGGTGTCACGTCTCAAACTTATGCGACGTCCTTTTTTGTGAATACAAGAAGCAGAATAATGGACTTGATTGTGCTTCTGTGAATACGTTTGTCTATCTGCATTAAAATATCCGCCTAATGAACATTCGGATATGTAAACACTTGTAGGTAGTCAAATCAGAATTGTAACTGTTAACTTCTGAATCATTTTGCTGAGTGTTGACTGGTGATGTTCAACTTAGGACAATACAAATTAAATAAATATAAGGTCATAGTACTGGTACTGATAAAAAATAACACTTGTTTTGGGGAGGAAAGAATTTATTCAGGTTTAGATATACACTGTACATTAAATGAAATGCTTTGACTGTAACGCAATAAATTAAGTTTGAAGAATAACAATACCCCAGCTAGGTGATAAGTTCATCATATGAATATATTTTGTGTCTGTTAACATAGTTCTAACATCAGTGAATAACTCTACTCTCGGTAGCCAGTTTGAAAAGCAAATTAAAGGGATTTTTATATTAAATGCACAAAAACAGAAAATGCATTGTCTTTAAATTTCCTTATTCTCCAAAAATCAAAATGCATAAACATCTAAATGACTCAAAATTCACATGTTTAATATAAATATTTATGATTTTGATATACATGTATGTTAAACACATTAAGTGAACAGTTAAGAAAAATATGGGTTTATCCTTAAAGAAAATAAAAAGTGTAATTTTTTGGTTAAGAATTGTTCACCTTTAAATATTAAAGAAAAAGTTTTTGTCTAATTTAATTCAAAGCTGTTAGATATAGAATTAGGTAAGATATACTAAAAATAAAAACTCATTGGTAATTAAAACAGCAAGTACGAGTATCTAAAACTGCGGCTAGCTTTAACTTATGCAATATAAAATGACTGCTAAAAATGTCTTATCAGTATCTAGGACATCATGAGGGAACTATGTTAATGTTATTAGTCTAAATCAAAATATTGTTGATGTTGATGGTATACTGAATGAAAAACAAAGTGTGATTCATTAATATTTTACAATAATTTGATACATTGAATGTATATATATGTTTTCTACCGAGCTTGATTTTTAAACAGATCTTGAACAGAGTTTAAAGTATACACGTAGAACTATCGAGTAAGATTTGACCCCCCAAATTCAAATTTACACAAAAAATGCAGAGAAGCTAGCTGAGATTTGTGATGCTAGTAAATTATACAATACCAATCAATGATAGTATTAAAATTTATTCAATCTGAATTTCCTAAGTAGGATAATGTATTGAATGAGATCTTCATCTGCATATTTAAAATGCGAAAGCATGTGTGAAAACGAAATTCATGATTTTTTATAAATAAACATCAATAAAATAAACAAATACCATAGAGGTTTAAATTAATAACAATAGCGCTTGTTATCGGAAAAGTTACCGTTAAGCAATTTTATCACTTCCAGAACCATGATCTTTCACTTCCATGGGACTTTTTGATTACCTATGGAACTTGGGAGAGATATTGAGTCATTACATATTGTGACAAAGTTTGGAAAAAAATTGGCGATGCATCACAGTTACCTCTAGTAATTTCGCACTAATTTCTATTAATTCAAGGGCTGCAACTCAAAAGTGTCAAAGCAGTTTGACCGATGATCGAACTTGGCCGATATAATGTGCCCATACATATTGTGACCAAAAGAAGTAAAACATTGTTTACATGTCTCTGAGTTAGAGAGCGGACACTCTTAATTTTGCAATTCAAGGATCGTATCTCTGGGTGTCTGAGGCAGACTATTAATTTATTCAACTCTTAATATTGAAAATTCTTAAATTTCACTATTTTGTGCATACAGCATCAAATCAATGTGGTTCTTAATTCAATAAAATATAAATTGTTATATTATTTTCATAACAATTTTCAAAATATCTATATCAAAATGTGTTCGGAAAATATATTTGATTTGTTACTACCATACGTTTCTTTGGTTCCAGTAGATTCTAATTTACTCTGTATTATCGGAAAACTCTTAAGTACAATATCAGGCTTAACTCAAGTTCCTGCTCAATTTAAAATTTGAGCCTGATTGTGATATATGTGCGGTATTTTCAAGAAAAAAATATTTACTCAAAAAAAACATTTTGATATTGAGTTTTCAGACATTTTCTCATGAATTAACGAGTATGAACTTTGATGTAAATGTGTTTAAACAACGTTTTAACACCTCTCGTCGATCCGATTTAGTTGAGCCTGCTCTGAGTTTGTGTATGAGTAAACTTTCAAATAACTTTGAGAACTTGGGGCTTGGTCCTTAGTAAGGTTTGTAATTGTTTAATCAAAATAATAATTATTTTGCCTCTGCTAAGAGTGTTATATCAGTTTTGTATTTAATGACATTTTAATGTTTTCCGTGAAATAAATTTATGAAGTTCTATACCACCAAATATAAACATAAAATAGTAAAAACATATGACCATTTATACTGCTAAGTATTTATTACTATTGTTTTGTAATTAAGAGGAAGAAAAATGAAAACAAAACATATTCAAACCAACAATTTAAACAAGTTGCAATGGGGAGAAACACAATTCAAATTATAAGTTTTCATGTTTATTTGATTGCTCTTAACTTTGAAACTTAATCGTTAAAAATGAAAAAAAATGCAACTTAATAAATTACTGGAATAGTATAATCTTGATTTCATTATGGAACAACACCATTTAACACATAAATTACGCATTCTTCTTCTGCATACTTCTTCTGTATACACATTTATTCGTCAGTTTGCCAACATCAAATAAAGTGTTTATGAAAACCTTGAACACACTCTTATGTTAATATATCTGTAATTAGAAATCTAAAAAAATACTATTCATACAAAAAATATAAAGTTGGTGGTCTGAAAATTATTGATATAGTAAATTATAAACGTAGTTAAAAATAAGATACACAGATAAACAACTCTGTTATGAATTTTCGCCCGCAGGACTTTATGAAAAATCATGAAAAAATATAACAGAACTACATTATTGCATTTTCACCAAAACAATATGGCGTAATATAAACATACACAGGGATTGACGTCATTACGTCATATATCATTGCGCCAAAACGTTATAAGGAATTTAATACAAAGCATTGATTATATGATCAAGCATGCGTTATTTGAGGGATTCGTACATGCATGGACATTCATACACATATACATACATGTACATGGCCATGCATGTATACACCTACGCACACCTATTTCACATATCCATTTAAATCAAAAACATTTTTACGCAATATTAAAATACACAGAAAATGACGTCATGACGTTGACGTCATGAATTATTGCGCTAAATTTGCAAACAAATACAGGATACATGACATTATGACTAC
>CM037789.1:11245647-11295647 GCA_021229015.1 Solen grandis
ACATGTATTACCTGAGGAACAAACTCCCATATATATTCAGTTGAGCCTGTTCTTAGTTTGTTGTTGTTGTTGTATTGGGGTTTACCGTCGCTGCGATAGTATTTCAATCATATAGCGACGTCCAGCTAATTACAGGTGGAGGAAGACCCCGAGTACACAGAGGTACCCGGGTAGAACCACCGACCTACCGCAAGCCAGCTGGAGGGCTTCCTCACATGAAAAATCCGAAGTCCCTGCCGGGATTCGAACCCACAGCGGTGAGGGGCTGAGAGATTTGTAGTCCACGACTGTCTGAGTTTGTGTATAAGTAAACTTTCCAATAAATTTGAGAAATTGGGGCTTTGTCCTTAGCAAGGTTGGTAATTGTTTCATCAAAACATGAGTGTGCATACACATTTGTGAATGTATATGGGAATTTGATCCTCAAATTGTTTTACATAGGGAAGTTATGTTGCAACTTTATATTAGAAATAATTTCAATCAAATTTTTAATTGATGTCATTACATCATATAAAAGTATGTACTAAATTGAAAAACATGTGTTGATGATTTAGATTAACTTTTTCTATAATAATTTTACTTGTAAAAATACATGTCTTTTTATCAATACTTTTTGATATAGAAATTAAAATATTTTACATTAAAAAGTATTTTACAAGTACTAAATAATAGAGAAATAAGATTTTAAAAATATTTATTAGATGCCTCAGGAAAATTTATAGATATCAAATACCTAGGATTGATGACTTGGACAAAATTAAATTTGATGTTCTTTCTTTATTAAAAAGAGTTAAAATGTCATACGACTAAATTTTCAAAACACAAACAGTAACTGCTATTTATATCACATCTTTGCTAATCATAATATAAATAAATTTGTTTGAAACTTATTGTTAAGGAACAATGAAATATCGACATATAGTGAAAAAATGGAAGGAAAAGTCAAAAAGCTATATATACTTATACGGCAAAATGTACTACACGTAGTGATATTTGCGCTCATTGGTTGCATTTTCCATAGAACAGCATGTACAAATTTACTATTATATTAAATCCAACTTAGAGAAAACTACTTAGGCACTTATTGCGAAAATCAAGAAGAAATATATTTATCTCTTTTGATGTTGTAAAAATAAAACAAATATTGCTCATAAATATGTATAATTAAGAAATATACTTCATTTATCAAAATTGATACATTCATTTGTGATACAAGGATCTAGAGAAAAAGGCAACAAATAAAATTCGCTATTTATTTTTAGAACTAAAATAGATATATTAGGCAAAATTAAAAAATGTATTGACAACACAATGGGGTCTTTAAAATATTTCAAAATAAGCAATATACATATATTTAAAAATACTCAATACACAGAATCTGAGTATGTTAGACGGGAACTGTACGTTTATTACAAATCACATATCAGTTATTCAAATAAACCGTAAAATAGCTGCAAAATACAAACATATTGTTTCTTTCTTTATTTTTTTCCATCTTATTTTTTTTCGTTCTATTTCTAGTATATTTTCTTTCTACAGAAACAGATATATAAGACTATATGTAAAATATATCCATGCATATTATATATATGTGTAAATTACATTATTTTATATATAATATATATATATATATATATATATATATAATATATATATATATACTGTATGAAAAATATTGTTATCGATAAATAGGTGTGTAGATATACAAAAGACAATGCTATCCAGTTTACAGTTATATTCCGTTTAAGGGATGTGAGCGATTTTTTTCTAACGGACAGATTTTTATAATATAATGCACTTAAGTGCGTATGTGACAGTATGCTATATTTTCTATATAGACGAGAAAAGGAAAATTGAAATAATTTGTTTTAAAACTTTGCATGATTATAAAGAATCATAAAAGAAACATCTTTATGGAATAAATTTTGGGTCACCGTTCTACCTTTTGAGTTATCTGCCCCTGAATGTGATATTTTAGCACTTTTAGGCCATGTTCAAGGGCAGATAACTAAAAATAAATCCTACTGATAACTTATATTATTTCTTGTCATTGTTTGTGATTTTATTTCAAGTCATTATGCAAACTTTAAAACCAATTGATCTTATAGAAGTTCTCTTATGTTTAAAATTGTAAATATATTGCATTTTTATAGAGGAGATAGTTAGAGGAAAATTGATATATATATGCATGAGTGATTATAGAATAAAATCTGTTGCATAGAATGTCTACAAATTTTGTACAGAGACAGGGAATAAAGTACTAAACATTGATTTTAAAACACTATGGGGTGTTGTTTGCCATTATTTGAATGTCCTTGGCAGGATTCGACGGGGACTTCTCGACCCAGAAGCGCGTGTACCACTGTTCCCCATATATACATATATAAACAATATATACAATATACAATAGTATTTAAATGTAGAAATATGAATGCAGTGTAAAATAAAAACAAGACGGCCTTTATAGTTTTAGTCATTTAACCACATAGGATTTTTTCTCTTGTATTGACACTACACAAATCAATAAGGATGTTGTGTTCTATCTTGATATTAAAGATTATTTGATGTGTGCACCCTTTTTAATATTAATCTATTAATATTATCTACATACGGCGTATTTATTTTAAAAATGAATTTATATGGTTTGGCAAGATGTTTTATCTTTACTTGAAGTACTTCTTCCAGAATATGATTCTGTATTTAAGAACAGAAATCTAGGAGTCAAATATCGAGAGTGAACATACTATTTGTTATGCAAATACATTTAATGTCATGTACATATAATGCAGCAATACGTGTGTTGAAAAAGGATGCTTATCCGAGAGAAAACAATCTTTATTATCTATTCCATTGAACCCATTGTCATTTGACACTTATCTTTTCTAACAATTTATTTGATTTACAATAAAATGGGTATACACTTAATCGTGACGGATATTCTTTCGCTCAGAGAGAATCAGGGTAACCTGATTTTGCTATCTACAAGATCAGATGAAGTTGTGTCCGCTACATATTCCCGCTCTAAAACAGGATCAGAAGAGGCTTTACTCGCCGCATATCTTTTCTCTAAAACAGGATCAGATGAGGCTGTACTCATTGTATATCTTTTCTCTAAAGCAGGATCAGAAGAGGCTGTGTTTGCTAGATATCTACACTCTAAAACAGGATCAGAAGAGGCTGTGTTTGCTAGATATCTATACTCTAAAACAGGATCAGAGGAGGCTGTGTTTGATGTATATTCACGCTGACGAACAGAGGAGATTGGTTCAACAAATTGATCACTACTCTTCAGCTTGGGACATGCTCCCTTTGTGTTGTCATCATGATATGCATGTAATTCGTGGCATTCTGGGTGCATGCCTATGTTTTTCTTACCCCTGTAATAAAATTAACATTAGATATTAAAGGATACTTGCAAGACGAGTTAAGCATTTAACAAAGTGTGTCATTTGTTTTCCGATACGTAGTTAACATTACAGACACCGTCTAGCATCTACGACTAAACGAACGTAGTTCTGTTTTTCCTTTCATAGCCTTTTGCATTAAACACTTGACTGACACTGTGTTTATTACATTAGACAAGGTCTCGCATGTTTTATGTTTAAACTTTTATAGTTCTGATTTGGAATATTATCAATATACTAAATATACCAGTAGTTATATACCCAACTGCAGATCAGAAGGTTGTCGGTACGAACCCCACAGGGAGCAATGATTTTTCTAAGGCGGAAAGTATTATGTCCAACCCAGTAACCATTGACAAGGATTAGTATAAGTCAAAAGAACTTGTAAGTTCCACCGACAGTATTTCAATCATTTGGAGACTATGTCTACTTGATACAATTAAAGTGCTGTCACGCCATGATACCATATCGAACATCAGTCCTGGAACTACGCTTATATGCTGAGCGTCAAACAAGGGAGCTATACTAATATTTTTTTACGACTTTCCTATGTCGCGAACGGGGATCGATTTCAAGATTTCCCTTTCCGGGGCAGACGCTCTAAGCACGTGGCCACGATAAATAAGTTAAAAATAAAATAACCTTGTATTTCTGAATCTTGTCCATAATAGTTTAACGCTAATGAGTACAATCAGAGCAAGGCAAACCACTACAGACACGACGACAGCAACAACTATTTCAGGGTGATCTGTGTCTTCTGTGCCTCCTTCGTCGCGCAGGTTCGGTTGTCCTACAAATTAAAACAGAAAACAGCATTAACCGTGCTAAACTTTTAATTTATAAAAGTTATTCTTATATTCATACTGAAGACAAATTAGCTTAAGGCTAAACTTAACTATCCGCGTTGATTCAATGCTACTAGGCATCATTATAGCTTTATTACGTTGACGTTCAGACAGTCGCGGCATTGCAAGTTTTAAAAAGAGATCAAAATGTTTTGTTGTTTTGTGTGTGTAGTGTGTGTTTTTGTTTTTTTTTTCTTTGACTTGGAAGAAAGCATTGAGACACGGGCAAATCGTGCAAAAACGTTTCTTTTGAGGCGTAATGTAAAACTTAAGCAAACACTGGCCGGATGTACACATTGTTCAAACATCCGTGCAAAACAGGGTTTACATGTTGAACGGTTTGGACCAATATAACTTTAATTATGCCAAAAACAAGCATACACAGCACTCAGCCCCTCAATACGTGGGTTCAAATCCCGGCAGGGTCATTCGTATTTTCATTTGAGGGAGCCTTCCAGCTGGCTTGCAGTAGGTCGTTGGTTCTACCCGGATGCCTCCGTGTATTCGGAGTCTCCCACCTGTAATAAGCTGGGCGTCGCTACATAACTGAAATACTTTCGAAGCGAAGGTAAACTTAAATAGTAAAGTCAATATAACTATAATCATGCGAAAAACAAACATGCACAGTTTCTTTTGCATTTGAGTATATGTATCACATTTTTATTTTATATAATATTACTATCAAAGCTAATACTTCAAAAATCTGCTTACATAACATAAATTATAACAGAAACATTAACTTTGAAAAGAAAAATATTTGATTGGGTTCAAAATCGCAGTGTAACATGCACATATTAGATAAGGGCTTGTATCCACCTAGAATTCCCCATAAGCTGTGAAAATTATTATATATCCCTCTTACAAAGTTTCTATGGTAAAGCTGACATCGATAATTACTTAATGCAATATATGTAAAGTTATTCCGATCATTAAATGTACTTTAATAGAAAGTTACATTGTTTTAAAAATTATATTACTTTGTCCTAGTACAGTAGAATGTTTTCCCCGTGCTGGTGCATAGTTTTCTTTCATGTTTGAGGAAAATTTGTTATTTACAATTTTAAAAGCATGATTTAAGAGCAATTCTTTTTTCATCTATTTTCAACGTTTAGTATTAAAAAGACATCTCAGACAAGATAAGTCAATAAACTCTTTCTCTAGGATTCATATCATAAGTGAATGACCATGTGACACCATGATATCACACAGTAATCAACTGTTACTGGTATAATCATATAGTATGTTGGCGTTACTATCTCTTGATGTCTGCTTAGTGAGTTATTCTGAATATGTCCTAAATAAAAAAATCAACTTATGAAACTGTAATCTAAAGTTCCAAAACATATTTTTTTCTATATAACATCAACATCCAATCTTCAAGTTACCGTTCTCCATTCACCACAGTCGATCTCGTCGGATTTGTCGTCACAATCATTTCTACCATTACACTGCAATATTTTGCTGATATATTTTCCCGACGACCTACATTTAAACGCATAGATGCTGCAATTTCCGGCTTAAACACAACACAATGGAAAACTTTGATAACATGATTTATCTCTGTTGACTAACATGTTTTATTCATTTATTTGTTAACCTCCATTAAGTTTTAAACTTATTAACTATAATAATCGATTGTAGATGAACCTGTCTTGTACCATTAAATTTGACATTTTAATAAAACATGGTGACCAAAACTTTTATATTATATAATGCTTAAGTTGTTCCTTGGAAACTGATGGCAGTTATCTGATACCGAGATATTATATTAATAAAATTATATCATATAATGACTAACCGACACAATATCTTACAGTAACCTTTTTGCCAGCCAACTGAAATCATAATATCATATCGTGACCCCAGGAAACTATGGTATCATATTGGAACTAAATGACACCTTGATATCATTCGGTAACTAAATGATAAAATGAGGGCATACTATGATAAGAAAAAATGATCAACTGGAACCATGATATAATATAGTAACGAAGTGAGACCGTAATATCAAACCAAAATAGAATGACGTGATATCATATAGTGACAACTGATATGAAAGTATCAATACTGGCCCTCTAACACCACGATATTATATCCTATGGCGTCAAACATATACCATGATACCATATATTGATCTACCCACTAAAATGATATCATATGTTGACCAGATAAATACATTGATGTAATGGAATGCCTTTGATAACCTCAATCCGAATCTCAATCACTTTTTTATGAAATAGCTTTGACAAGGAGTTGTTGCATTGTACCATCTCAGAGATTATTTGATACATACTGCAGTCGGAATTTGAATTGAATAATAAGTAAGGTTAGTAGTTATTAAGGTTATATTTCTTGCCTTTATGCAATATACTGATATGAATTGCAGCATAATAAATATGTATTTTTGTGAAGAATTAAAGGAGCTTAAACAATCCTAGAAATTGTTCATCATTGTTAAATCAGTTGAATAATTTCCATAGACACAAAGCCTCAATAAACAACACAGTATATTTGTTTCTATCGGTTATTTTAATGTGGATAAAAGAGCAAATGCTAGCATGCATGTTTTACTAGCTAAACAGTATATCGTTAAAGGCGTAATTTTCATGTCTGTCGCAAACAACAATTTCAAAAAATGAAAGACGGCGTATTAGTTTACGATAGTTTGTACCCATAGTGACGTCATAGTACTGTGTATGTTTCGGGGCAATTAATATTTTTACATATTACCAAGTAATGCAAACTTGGAATTGCAACAAAGTGATGTTTAATAGAAACATAAAGAACCACAATCTTTCAAACAAAAGACTTATGAATTGCTACTATCGAAAGGCATGCGGAATTTTTGCAGAGGCAGTATTTGAATACAATTGTTACCAAGATTGACTATAAATGTGGAAAATATGATAGAGTTATGTACTTCAATTCCTGACATTCATATATAACGTACAATAAGCAACGATTGTCATATATATATAAAAAACTCATTCTATTTGTTTATACATTAACGTGTTAATGTTACTCATATTAGATGCGTAAAGAATTAATTCAACTCGATTGTTTGCTGTGATAATACGCATCTTTTAATAGTTTGTTACTATTTTTTTCGTATGATATGTTGACACCAAGAATATGAGTCTACTATAACCTTTTACACAGATAAAAGCATTTAAAGATTGTATTGGCCTTTAGGGTGGCCATTTTGAAAATGGCATCAACGGTCACCACGGGGCGCTACTGACTTGGGTTCATATCTAAAAATATTAAGTAAGGTATATTCTATGAGTGCTTCAAGTTTCATGATTTAAACTCAAAGTGCAAAATTTTGTAAGAAATAGCCCTTTAAAGCTCAATTTATATACCAGCCCAGCTTTAATAAATATTTTGCATTATATAGACGTGTTTTGGCTAACAGACCAGGCTAATGGTCTCATCTGTCTGCATATTAACTATTTATATACATGTATATATAAAAAAAAGTAAGTGATGTATATATCATCTAAAGATCAATTAAATAATATTCATAAACCCCAATATGTGTGCATAAATATAATGAGAAAAAGGGTCCATAACCCATTACGGTAGTAGATTTTTTTCACCACACACACATATATATATATATATATATATATATATATATATATATATATACGCAAAACGGTAAAATGATAGGTATAAGTTGTAAGGACCCAATTCCCAAACA
The DNA here is from genome assembly GCA_021229015.1 of Solen grandis. Lineage (NCBI taxonomy): Eukaryota > Metazoa > Mollusca > Bivalvia > Adapedonta > Solenidae > Solen > Solen grandis. Next base: position 11,253,600 of record CM037789.1, read on the forward strand.
AAATCAAAGACTATTTAAACATCGTTATATTAAAATAATGGTGATCTTATGCAACCCAACAGGAGATTTCAAGATGAGTTTACCGTCCCCGGTGGCCGATTGGTTAGAGCGTCCGCCTCAGGAGCGGGAGCGGGAAGTCGTTGGTTCGATCCCTACATTCGATCCAACATACCAAAGTCGTAAGCAATGGTACCGGTATAGCTCCCTTGATTGGTGCTCAGCATATAAGAATAGTTCCTGGAATTGCTTTTCCGGTGTCAAGATAATGTAACTGGGTATGGTATCATGCAAATTATCTGAGGCGTGATACTGCAATATGGTAGCACTATACTTGCCACAAGTAGACATCGCTTCCAAAAGACGAAATACTGTCGGTGGGACGTAAAACCAAACAAACAAACATGAAGATAATTTTAAGCACGAATTTCCATTTAAATCATGTAATATATCATGTAAGTCAATTATAAAATTATCTTCTTCCGTAATTGACAAATTGATTTAAAATAATGTCTTTCCTTTACCGAGTTTAATCTACACAAATCATTATCTTCGGTGACGTCACTGTCATTAAAGAATTTACGAGTCCAGGGGAAGCTATGGAGTTCTCGTACAGAGAACATCATAAAGAGAATAATAATATTCTTGATTTGCATACTATGTATAACGCTGATATATTTATTATATAAACGTATTTAATAATAGTAATATTATTGATTATCCTGATGGTGCATTTGGAAATAATTGCAGACTAGAATAGTCAAATATGATTTTATTTTCGCCGATTATAGTTGGAATAATTCAGTAGCTGGCCGAAGCATGTAAGCATATTCTGATCTGAATTATAACGGTCGTGGTATGCAGCTCTTTTCAGATCTAACGGAATATTTTATTTATGCTTGCAGATGACATTGCATGTATCTCTGACACAGTGTCTGGTCTTCAAAAACAGCTGAATATGTCGCAAAGACTTTGTATAGAATATATACTTTAATTCAATGTAGAAAAATACATAAGTATTAAAGAGGGGATATATATCAAGAGCGGAACACTTGACAAATGAAGATTCAAAACATAGTATTGATAATGATTTTACTGATATAGGTATTTATATCTCTACAAGACTGTCATGTTTAAGAAATCAAAGTGTATGTGTTTATGGGTTAAAAGTGTTATTGTAAATGTTTTCCCATTCAGTGTTTTGCTTTTAAATATTTGATGTAAACATACAGTTAGTTATTAAATGGAGCAGAAGTTTGGAGATTAGATTTTATTTTTATGTCTAGAAAACGTACAGTTATTTATATTAAACGTTCCTTAAATATAAACCAAGCAGCTTGTAATGATGCAGTTTTAGAAGCCCTAGGAAGGCTTCATATATATTTATTACAGATATTAAAATTGACTTCATATACGATTATATTTTAATTATTTACTGAATACACAAACATTTTTCGCCTGTATGGCTCATCAGTGTATCGATGTCTATAAATAGATTTAACAGTAGCAAATTCTATCAAATCATGAAACTGTAATCTAAATCTTCCAAAATATAAATTTTTGAATTGTTTTTATGGAATATGTGGAATCTTAAACATTTCAATATTTTCTAGAAAAGGATTTCGAAAACTTTTATTTTTTTCAACATTTACATCCATCTTCAAGTTAACGTTCTCCACTCACCGCAGTTGATCTCGTCGGAGTTGTCGCCACAGTCATTGGCACCATCACACAGCCAATCCTTGGGAATGCAACGTTTCGACGACTTACACTGGAAATGCCACCCACTGCAGTTGCCGACTGAAACACATCACCATGGAAACTTTGGTAACACGTTTTCTCTTTTATTCACCCATTTGTTCATTTTTATTCAGTAACCATCTTCCTTGAAAATTTATAATTGATTGTAAATGAACCTGTCTTGTACCATAAAATTTGACACCATGATATTATAAAAATAGTGGTCACCTGAGAAACCGATACCATCACATCATAGAGGGATAAAATAAAACCATAATATCATAGAATGACAAATGATACTAAATGTATTGCACCATGAAGCGATCTACTCACAGCATACTATCATATGGTGACAAACTTATGCAATTATATCATATAGTGATTCGCCTATACTATTATATTACATAGTGATTAAGTGATATCATTATTTCATACACGATGGCACGATATCCTTTAAATTCCTCCACATATAAACCGTTGGCATAATCACCGGTATTGTGCAGAGATAATGCGTTGCCTGATATTTGCTAGTCTAGGTATTCAGAAACATAACATTAACATACATATTTATAATCGTAATACCTCATACCGTTACATCATAAAGCGAATAATAATATTTTTGATTATCATACTATGTATAACGCTGATATATATATATTATATAAACGTATTTACTAGTAGTGATATCATAGTTTATCCTGATGATGCATTTGAAAATAAGTGTAGACTAGAATAGACAAATAAGATTTCATTTTTCGCCGATTTAAGTTGGAATAATTCAGTAGCTAGTCGTAGCATGTAAGCATATTTTGATCTGAATTAAAACGGTCGTGGTATGCATCTCTTTTCAGATCTAACGGAATATTTTATTTATGCTTGCAGATGACATTGCATGTTTCTCTGACACAGTGTCTGGTCTTCAAAAACAGCTGAATATGTCGCGAGGACTTTGTATAAAATATATACTTCAATTCAATGTAGAAAAATACATTAGTATTTAAAGAGGGGATATATTATCAAGAGCGGAACACATGACAAATGAAGATTCAAAACTCAGTATTGTTAACGATTTTACTTATGTAGGTATTTATTTCTCTACAAGACTGTCATATTTAAGAAATCAGAGTGTATGTGTTTGTTGGTGAGAAGAGTTATTTTGAATGTTTACCCATTCAGTATTTTGCTTTTAAATATTTGATGCAAACATACAGTAAGTTTTTATATGGAGCAGAAGTTTGGAGATTAGATGATATTTTTATGTCTAGAAAACGTACAGTTATTTATATTAAACGTTCCTTAAATATAAACCAAGCAGCTTGTAATGATGCAATTTTAGAGAACCTAGGAGGGCTTCATATATATTTATTACAGATTTAAAAATTGACTTCACATACGATTATATTTTAATTATTTACTGAATACACAAACATTTTTCGCCTGTATGGCTCATCAGTGTATCGATGACTATAAATAGATTTTACAGTAGCAAATTCTATCAAATCATGAAACTGTAATCTAAATCTTCCAAAATATTTAATTTTGGAATTCTTTAACTGGAATATGTGGAATCTTAAACATTTCAATATTTTCTAGAAAAGGCTTTCGAAAACTTTTATTTTTTTCAACATTTACATCCATCTTCAAGTTAACGTTCTCCACTCACCGCAGACGATCTCGTCGGAGTTGTCGCCACAGTCATTTCGACCATTACACAGCCAATCCTTGGGAATGCAACGTTTCGACGACTTACACTGGAAATGCCACCCACTGCAGTTGCCGACTGAAATACATCACCATGGAAACTTTGGTAACACGTTTTCTCTTTTATTCACCCATTTGTTCATTTTTATTCAGTAACCATCTTCCTTGAAAATTTATAATTGATTTTAAGTGAACCTGTCTTGTACCATAATATTCGACACCATGATATTTTAAAAATAGTGGTCACCTGAGAAACCGATACCATCACATCATAGAGGGATAAAATAAAACCATAATATCATATACTGACAAATGATACTACATATTTAAATGAACGATCTTAATATTGACAAACTTATGCAATGTATAATCATAGTGATTAAGTGATATCATTATTTCATACACGATGGAACGATATCCTTCAATTCCTCCACATATAAACCGTTTGCATAATCACCAGTATTATGCAGAGATAATGCGTTGCCTGATATTTGCTAGTCTAGATATTCAAAAACATAACATTAACATACATATTTATAATCGTAATACCTCATACTGTTACATCATAGAGCGAATAATAATATTTTTGATTTTCATACTATGTATAACGGTGATATATTTCTTATATAAACGTATTTACTAGTAGTGATATCATAGTTTATCCTGATGATGCATTTGAAAATAAGTGTAGACTAGAAGAGACAAGTAAGATTTCATTTTTCGCCGATTTAATTTGGAATAATTCAGTAGCTAGACGTATCATGTAAGCATATTTTGATCTGAATTAAAACGGTCGTGGTATGCATCTCTTTTCAGATCTAACGGAATATTTTATTTATGCTTGCAGATGACATTGCATGTTTCTCTGACACAGTGTCTGGTCTTCAAAAACAGCTGAATATGTCGCGAGGACTTTGTATAAAATATATACTTCAATTCAATGTAGAAAAATACATTAGTATATAAAGAGGGGATATATTATCAAGAGCGGAACACTTGACAAATGAAGATTCAAAACTCAGTATTGTTAACGATTTTACTTATGTAGGTATTTATTTCTCTACAAGACTGTCATAATTAAGAAATCAGAGTGTATGTGTTTATAGGTGAGAACAGTTATTGTGAATGTTTACCCATTCAGTATTTTGCTTTTAAATGTTTTATGCAAACTGTTACGGCCAATTTGATGAAATGGCGCAACAAAGAAAAGCCAGCAACAAACTAGTTAACTAAATATATTTTAATTTTAAACAAGTAACAAATATCAATATGAATATCACAACATACAGTGTCTTAAAATTATTGTAACAAATCAGTTTGATCCTTGTCTGATTGATGAAATTTAAATAAAACCTGAGTAATCCAATAGATATGTCCTTTATCCAAATGTAAGTCCGAAATTAATTCCACACTGTTGAATGACCCACACTTGATGAATTGCTGCCAAAAAAAACAAGTCTCTTTCAGCAGTCTGCTCTCCCTAAAACCCCTTCATTATATATACTTGAGCAAAACATTCTAGAAACAACCATACTATTCTTCAAAAAAGAATGTTCTAAACTGTAAACAGGTTACATAAGACTTCTAGAATTTTCCATAGAAAGAAAGAAAGTTCCAATAAACAAATATACCAGTAAACAAGTTATTTTTAGAACAAGGATCGCCTAATAGATCACTCCGGAACAAAACTAGTAAACAAGTTATTCTTAGAATAGGGAGTTACCTCTACAGTGTTGTGTATACATAACTAGGTCAGGTGCAATATGTAATATCTCCCCTCCTAAAGAAAAAAGATTTATGCAATAAATCCTTTTAGATTATTATGATTACAATATATATTACAATAAACACAAATTGAATTACAGTATACAGTAAACAAGAGAAATTAACATGCCTAGATAAGATATCTTTTCAAACATAATTTAAATGCACATTACACACGTGACAAAACATCAAGGTCAAATTCTTGCAACATTAAACTCCTCCTTAACAATCTTTGATTTTTGTTCTTTAACTTGTGCAAAAACTTAAAGGATTGTGATCACTAAAAGTTCTACAGAATTTTCTGTAATATCCAGCCATACCAAAAAATCGCATCAGCTGTCTTTTACATAAAGGTATTGGAAATTCTGAAATTGATTCAACTTTTGCATTCACAGGTTTAACTTGACCCTGTCCCACAATATGTCCTAAAAATATTAATGATGCATGACAAAATTCACTTTTAGCCAGGTTGATGGTCAACTTTGCATCACTTAAGCTGTTCTCTGATGATCCTCAGATGTTCCTCAAATGTGTCGGAATAGATGATGACATCATCGATGTAAGCATCACAACCGTCATGGCAGGATATAACACTAATTATGAGGCGTTGAAAGGTGGCTGGTGAATTTTTCATACCAAAAGGCATTACTTTGTACTGATACAGCCCATCGGGTGTAATAAATGCTGACAGTTCTTTGGCACGATCTGTAAGTGCGACCTGCCAGAATCCTTTCAATAAGTCAAACTTTGTGACATATCTTGGTGTTCCAACTTTATCGATGCAGTCGTCAATTCTGGGTATTGGGTATGAGTCTGTTTTAGTGATAGCATTGATTTTACGGTAATCAGTGCTCATCCGATACGTGCCATCTGGTTTTGGTACAAGAATACATGGGGAACTGTAGTTACTTTGACTTGGTTCGATGAAGTCATTTTCAAGAAGATACTTAACTTCATTTTTCAAATAATTTTGTTTCGCCGGATTCATTCTGTATGGATGTTGTTTTACTGATCCATCATTTTCGACAATTACATCATGACATATTTTATCAGTCCGTGTGGGAATATCCGGAAACAAATGTTCATATTCTAGAACAAGTTCTTTGAGTTGTGTCTGTTGTAATGACTCCAGATGAATTAATTTCTTGTCGATGTTCTTCAAAATGTCAGAGTTATTTAATTTAAGCGGACAAGGATCAACATTAACATCACAAATACTAAGGTTATCTGGTTCAAGTGGGACAGGTTTAATAACTGACACAGGGACAGGTTTAATAACTGACACAGGTTTAACAATATTTTTGTTATTTCTATTAATGTATTTTTTCAACATATGACATGGTATATTTGTTTTTGTTTTCGCTTCCCAGGAGTCAGGATGACATAATTAAGATCACTGATTTTCTTGTCAATTAGATATGGACCAAAATATATGGCTTGTAATGGTTTGCCTGCAATTGGCAAAAAAGCAAGGACCTGATCACCTGGTTTGAAATTTCTGTTTTGAGATTTTATGTCATATTTCTGCTTCATTTTGTCCTGAGCTAGATAACTCTTGAACAGACTCTCTAACAGCAAACAGAAACAAAGGGATACCTTCATCCCAGTTCTTCTCTGTGTCAAAACAGTATGTCCTAATCATGTTTTTCAATGTCTGATGAAATCTTTCTAAAGCACCTTGTCTTTCATGGTGATAAGCACACGACCTATATTGATGAATACCTAACTCATGCATGACTTGTTGAAACATGCCTGACATGAAATTTGAGCCTTGATCAGACTGAACTGATTTAGGAAGACCAACAAAAGTAAAAAAAACTTCACAAGGGCTTTAACAATGGTCTTGGACTTTATATTTCGCTAAGGCACTGCTTCAGGAAAACGAGTCGAAGCACACATTATGGTCAAAAGATACTCATTCCCTGATTTTGTTTTGGGCAGAGGTCCAACACAGTCAATAGGAACTCTACTAAACGGTACCTCAAATGCAGGAATAGGATGTAACTCTGCTTTGGGAATTGTTTGATTTGGTTTACCCACCATTTGACATGTATGACAAGAGTAACAGTAATGAAACACATCTGATTTTAAACCAGGCCAGAAGAAGTGATTCAAAATTTTGTTATAAATCTTGTTTATACCTAAGTGACCTGACATGGGTGTTTCATGAGCCAGACTAAGTATTTCCTCGCGATATTGCTTTGGAACTACAATCTGATGGTTAACCATCCATTCATCATCGGCTGAAACAGCAGGTGGTCTCCATTTTCTCACAAGAAGACCGTCCCTTTCATAATATCCAACTGGAACACGTGAAATTTCGTTCTCAGGTAAAACCTTTTCGAACAAGCATGAAATATCAGGGTCATTATTTTGATCCTGAATAAGTTGTGACCTTGATCTTAAGTCATGACTTTGCAATTTTGAAGCATGGTCATCTAAAGACACTGTTGACTCATTAGAATGCGATGTACTGACATGACTCAAAAATGGGCTATTTGCCTCATTATAAATTTGACATATGAAAGTGTCAGCTAAGTCAACATCAGAAGTGACATTTTCGTCACTATTAACGGCTTTATTAACCGTGTCACTAATGGCTTTTCTTGCCATAGCTCGAGTAACTGCACATGAAGGATAAAGATCAGGAATTTCCTGCTCAATAGGATCAGGTTTACTGTCCATGATAGGTGTGTCAGTTCCAAGTGGATTAACCACAACCTTATCCCCAGCTAAGTCATTGCCTATCAACAAATGAATACCTTTAAATGGTAATGAAGATCTAAGACCAACAGACACTGGCCCAGTAACCAAGGCGGATGATAAATAAACATTATGGAGGGGTACATTTAAAAATCCACACTCTACACCCTGAACAAGGACACTTTCCCCAGAAGAAGTCTTCTCAGAAAAAGGCAGGACATCTTTTAAAATAAGGGATTGAGAAGCACCTGTGTCCCTCAAAATCTTAATAGGGGTACGTGGGCATAAATCACTTTCAAGTGACACAAAACCATCAGAAATGAATGGCTCATAAACCTCCATAACAGAATCCGATCTAGGTTCTGAAACCAAAACATTATGAATAGGCTCTTTTGCCTGAAAAAATGAAACCAGGTTCAGTGACCTTATCAAAAGTGTTACTTTTGACACAAATCTGTGGCCTTGATTTTAAAGTGGTAAAACCGGTGGGTTTAACATCATCACCAGACTGCTTCCTTTTAAGTTTAAAACAGTCTGAAATAAGATGACCAGTCTTTTTGCAATAATTGCAAACAAGATGAGATAAGGATTTATTTTCAGAAGCTGGCTTTGGCTTGTGAAATTGGAACTGACTTGAACCGCCATTAGAATTGCCGTTTTGAGAATTGGCAAATTAATTAGAACTAGTATTTCTAGTATTACTCAGTGTGGGAGTGGGCCTAGGTTTGTTTATAAATGAGACTTTATGTGTCAGAGAATAGTCATCAGCTAATCGGGCAGCTTCTTCTAAAGTTTCGACTTCTTTTTCATCGAGAAAGATTTAACATCAGGTTGAATACAATGTTTGAACTCTTCAACGAGCATGAGCTGACGTAATTTTTCATGACTTTGTTCTATTTTCTTAGATAAACACCAACAATCAAATAATTGTCCTTTTGTTCTAGCAAACTCAACATGTGTTTGACTAGTTTCTTTTTTACAATTTCTAAATTCTGTCTGTATGCTTCAGGAACAAGCTCACAACTTTTTAGAATTAACTCTTTAACTTTGTCATAATCAGAACACTGTTCAATACTTAATTGTGTGTAAATTTCACGAGCCTTTCCTGCCAGTAAACTTTGTAAAAGTAAAGTCCAATGTTCTTTTGGCCACTTTAAATTTTCTGCATCTTTTTCAAAATGTAAGAAATATTTGTCAACATCTTTTTCTTGAAATGGAGGAACAAGTCTTATATTTATAGTTACAACAAAAGGTTTGTTTGTTAAAATTGTAGTCTGATTTGCCTGTTCAAATTCTTTCATTCTTAATTTAAATTCTCTTTCTTCTCTTCTTTCCTCTAGTTCTAATCTCAATTTTCTAACTCTAATTGTTTTTCATGTTCTCTTTCTTCTAATCTCATTTTCTCTAAATCTGATGAACTTTCTTTTACTAAAGTTAAAAAATCATACGACAAAGTGTCTTCATCAACTAATGTTTGAATTAAAATGTTAAAAATTTCATGCTTCCGCATAGCCGGTTTTATACCAGACACTTTGTAATGATCAACAATATCAAGCAAATCGGACTTTTTTGCCAAAAGAATTTCCTCCTGGGAAGGCGAAGCAATGAATCTCTCCAAATTGAATGCCATGATAGCTTGCTGCTGGTTTTACACAAGAAAACAAATGCAAAGTTCAATTTCCAATATTGAGTTAAAATATAAGTATGTCCCTTTTATTAAATACCCCGAAAAATAGGTATGTCCCTTTAAAAATATACCAAAAATTCTAGACGAAAATGTTTTTATCCCGGACGAGCCCCGAATTTGTTACGGCCAATTTGATGAAATGGCGCAACAAAGAAAAGCCAGCAACAAACTAGTTAACTAAATATATTTTGATTATAAACAAGTAACAAATATCATTATGAATATCACAACATACAGTGTCTTAAAATTATTATAACAAATTAGTTTGATCCTTGTCTGATTGATAAAATTTAAATATAACCTGAGTAATCCAATGGATATGTCCTTTATCCAAATGTAATTCCGAAATTAATTCCACACTGTTGAATGACCCACACTTGATGAATTGCTGCCAAAAACAAGTCTTCTAAAAAAAGTCTCTTCCAGCAGTCTGCTCTCCCTAAAACCCCCTTCATTATATATCCTTGAGCAAAATATTCTAGAAACAACCATACTATTCTTCAAAAAAGAATGTTCTAAACTGTAAACAGGTTACATAAGACTTCTAGAATTTTCCATAGAAAGAAAGAAAGTTCCAATAAACAAATATACCAGTAAACAAGTTATTTTTAGAAGAGGGATCGCCTAATAGATCACTCCGGAACAAAACTAGTAAACAAGTTGTTCTTAGAATAGGGAGTTCCCTCTACAGTGTTGTGTATACATAACTAGGTCAGGTGAAATATGTAACAAAGCATACAGTAAGTTTTTATATGGAGCAGAAGTTTGGAGATAGATGATATTTTTTATGTCTAGAAAACGTACAAGTATTTACATTAAACGTTCCTTAAATATAAACCAAGCATCTTGCAATGATGCAAATTTAGAGAACCTAGGAGGGCTTCATATATATTTTTTCAGATATTAAAATTAATTTCACATACGATTATAATTTAATTATTTACTGAATACACAAACATTTTCGCCTGTAGGGCTCATCAGTGTATCGATGTCTATAAATAGATTTTACAGTAGCAAATTCTATCAAATCATGAACTGTAATCTAAATATTCCAAAATATTTAATTTTGGAATTGTTTTACTGGAATATGTGGAATCGTAAACATTTCAATATTTTCTAGAAAAGGCTTTCGAAAACTTTTATTTTTTTCAACATTGACATCCATCTTCAAGTTAACGTTCTCCACTCACCGCAGTCGATCTCGTCGGAGTTGTCGCCACAGTCATTGTCACTATCACACTGCCAAACCTTGGAAATGCAACGTTTCGACGACTTACACTGGAAATGCAACGCACTGCAGTTGCCGACTGAAATACATCACCATGGAAACTTTGGTAACCCGTTTTTCTCTTTTATTCACCCATTTGTTCATTTTTATTCAGTAACCATCTTCCTTGAAAATTCATAATTGATTGTAAATGAATCTGTCTTGTACCATAAAATTTGACACCATGATATTTTAAAAATAGTGGTCAACTGAGAAACCGATACCATCACATCATAGAGGGATAAAATAAAACCATAATATCATATACTGACAAATGATACTACATGTATTGCATCATGAAGCGATCTACTCACAGCATACTATCATATGGTGACAAACTTATGCAATGATATAATATAGTGATTCGCCTATACTATTATAATACATAGTGATTAAGTGATATCATTATTTCATACACGATGGCACGATATCCTTTAAATGTCCTCCACATATAAACCGTTGGCATAATCACCGGTTTTGTGCAGAGATAAGGCGTTGCCTGATATTTGCTAGTCTAGATATTCAAAAACATAACATTTACATACATATTAATAATCATAAAATCTCATACCGTTACATCATAAAGCGAATAATAAGATTTTGGATTTTCATAATATGTATAACACTGATATATTTATTAAATAAACGTATTTACTCATAGTAATATCATTGATTATCTTGATGGTGCATTTTGAAATAAGTGTAGACTAGAATAGTCAAATAAGATTTTATTTTCGCCAATATAGTTGGAATAATTCAGTAGCTGGCCGTAGCATGTAAGCATATTCTGATCTGAATGATAACGGTCGTGATATGCAGCTCTTTTCAGATCTAACGAAATATTTTATTTATGTTTGCAGATGACATTGCATATATCTCTGACACAGTGTCTGGTCTTCAAAAACAGCTGAATATGTCGCAAAGACTTTGTATAGAATATATACTTCAATTCAATGTAGAAAAATACATTAGTATTTAAAGAGGGGATATATTATCAAGAGCGGAACACTTGACAAATGAAGATTCAAAACTCAGTGTTGTTAACGATTTTACTTATGTAGGTATTTATTTCTCTAAAAGACTGTCATGTCTAAGAAATCAGAGTGTATGTGTTTATGGGTGAAAAGAGTTATCGTGACTGTTTACCTATTTAGTGTTTTGCTTTTAAATGTTTGATGTAAACATACAGTAAGTTATTATATGGAGCAGAAGTTTAAACCTGTCTTGTACCATAAAATTCGAAACCATGATATTATAAAAATAGTGGTCACCTAAATAACCGATACCATCACATCATAGAGGGATAAAATAAAACCTTAATATCATATACTGACAAATGATACTATTGCATCATATAGTGATCTACTTACATCACACTATCATATGGTGACAAACTTATGCAATGATATCACGTAGTGATTTACCTATGCTATTTTATTATATAGTGATTAAGTGATATCATTATTTCATACACGATGGCACGATATCCTTTAAATTCCTCCACACCTAAACCGTTTGCATAAGCACCGGTATTGTACGGAGATGATGCGTTGCCTGATATTTGCTAGTCTAGATATTCAAAAACATAACATTAACATACATATTTATAATCGTAAAACCACATGCTGTTACATCATAAAGCGAATAATAATATTCTTGAATTTCATACTATGTATAACGCTGATATTTACTATATAAACGTATTTACTAATAGTAATATCATTGATTATCCTGATGGTGTATTTGAAAATAATTGTAGACTAGAATAGTCAAATAAGATTTTATTTTCGCCGATTATAGTTGGAATAATTCAGTAGCTGGCCGAGCATGTAAGCAAGTTCTGATCTGAATTATAACGGTTGTGGTATGCAGCTCTTTTCAGATCTAACGGAATATTTTATTTATGTTTGCAGATGACATTGCATGTATCTCTGACACAATGTCTGGTCTGCAAAAACAGCTGTATATGTCGCAAAGACTTTGTATAGAATATAAACTTCAATTAAATGTAGAAAAAATACATTAGTATATAAAGAGGGGATATATAATCAAGAGCGGGACACTTGACAAATGAAGATTCAAAACCCAGTATTGTTAACGATTTTACTTCTGTAGATATTTATTTCTTTACATGACTGTCATATTTAAGAAATCAGATTGTATGTGTTTATGGGTGGAAAGAGTTATTGTGAATGTTTACCTATTCAATGTTGCTTTTTTTAAATATTTGGTGTAAACATACAATAAGTTATTATATGGAGCAGAAGTTTGGAGATTAGATGATATATTTATGTCTAGATAACGTACAATTATATTAAACGTTCCTTAAATATAATCCAAGCAGCTTGTAATGATGCAGTTTTAGAGGACCTAGGAAGGCTTCATATTTACTACAGATATGAAAATTGACTTCATATACGATTATAATTTAATTATTTACTGAATATACATACATGTTTCGCCTGTATGGCTCATCAGTGTATCTGTGTCTATAAATAGATTTTACAGTAGCAAATTCTATCAAATCATGAAACTGTAATCTAAATCTTCCAAAATATTAAATTTGGATATTGTTTTTACTGGAATATGTGGAATCTTAAACATTTCAATAATTTCTAGAAAAGGCTTTGGAAAGATTTTTAATTTTTAAATAACATCTACATCCATCTTCAAGTTAACGTTCTCCACTCACCGCAGTAGGTCTCGTCGGAGTTGTCGCCACAATCATTGTCACCATCACACTGCCAATGCTTGGGAAAACAAAGTTTCGAAGACTTACACTGGAACTGCGACCTGCTGCAGTTTGCGACTGAAATACATCACAATGGAAACTTTGGTAACACGTTTTCTCTTTTATTCACCCATTTGTTCATTTTTATTCAGTAACCATCTTCTTAGAAAATTTATAGTCGATTGTAAATGAATCTGTCTTGTACCATAAAATTTGACACCATGATATTATAAAAATAGTGGTCACCTGATAAACCGATACCATCACATTATATAGGAACAAAATAAAACCATAATATCATATACTGACAAATGATACTATTGCATCATATAGTGATCTACTTACATCACACTATCATATGGTGACAAACTTATGCAATGATATCACGTAGTGATTTACCTATGCTATTTTATTACATAGTGATTAAGTGATATCATTATTTCATACACGATGGCACGATATCCTTTTAATTCCTTCACACATAAACCGTTGGCATAAACGCCAGTATTGTGAAGAGATAATGCGTTACCTGATATTTGCTAGTCTAGATATTCAAAAACATAACATTTACATACATATTTATAATCGTAAAACCTCATACCGTTACATCAAAAAGCGAATAATAATATTTTTGATTTTCATACTATGTATAGCGCTGATATATTTATTATATAAACGTATTTACTTATAGTAATATCATTGATTCTCCTGATGGTGTATTTTGAAATAATTGTAGACTAGAATAGTCAAATAAGATTTTATTTTCGCCAATTTAGTTGGAATAATTCAGTAGCTGACCGTAGCATGTAAGCATATTCTGATCTGAATTATAACGGTCGTGGTATGCAGCTCTTTTTAGATCTAACGGAATATTTAATTTATGCTTGCAGATGGCATTGCATATATCCCTGACACAGTGTCTGGCCATCAAAAATAGCTGAATATGTCGCAAAGATTTCATATAGAATATATACTTCAATTCAATGTAGAAAAATACATTAGTATTAAAGAGGGGATATATTATCAAGAGCGGAACACTTGACAAATGAAGATTCAAAACTCAGTATTGTTAATGATTTTACTTATGTAGGTATTTATTTCTCTACAAGACTGGCATTTTAAAGAAATCAAAATGTATGTGTTTATAGGTGAGAAGAGTTATTTGAATGTTTACCCATTAAGTATTTTGCTTTTAAATGTTTGATTCAAACATACAGTAAGTTTTTATATGGAGCAGAAGTTTGGAGATTAGATGATATTTTTTATGTCTAGAAAACGTACAGTTATTTATATTAAACGTTCCTTAAATATAAACCAAGCAGCTTGTAATGATGCAATTTTAGAGAACCTAGGAGGGCTTCATATATATTTATTACAGATATAAAAATTGACTTCACATACGATTATATTTTAATTATTTACTGAATACACAAACAGTTTTCGCCTGTATGGCTCATCAGTGTATCGATGTCTATAAATAGATTTTACAGTAGCAAATTCTATAAAATCATGAAACTGTAATCTAAATCTTCCAAAATATTTAATTTTGGAATTCTTTACTGGAATATGTGGAATCTTAAACATTTCAATAATTTCTAGAAAAGGCTTTGGAAAACTTTTTTTTTTCAATATTTACATCCATCTTCAAGTTAACGTTCTCCACTCACCGCAGACGATCTCGTCGGAGTTGTCGCCACAGTCATTGGCACCATCACACTTCCAATCCTTGGGAATGCAACGTTTCGACGACTTACACTGGAAATGCCACCCACTGCAGTTGCCGACTGAAATACATCACCATGGAAACTTTTCTCTTTTATTCACCCATTTGTTCATTTTTATTCAGTAACCATCTTCCTTGAACATTTATAATTGATTGTAAATGATCCTGTCTTGTACCATAAAATTTGACACCATGATATTTTAAAAATAGTGGTCACCTGTAAACCGATACATCATCATAGAGGATAAAAAAACCATAATATCATATAAGATACAATGCAAACTTATGAATAAATATAGTGATTCTCCTATACTATTATATTACATAGTGATTAAGTGATATCATTATTTCATACACGATGGCGCGATATCCTTTAAAGTCCTCCACATATAAACCGTTGGCATAATCACCGGTATTCTGCAGAGGTAATGCGTTGCCTGATATTTGCTAGTCTAAATATTCAAAAACATAACATTTACATACATATTAATAATCGTAAATCCTCATACCGTTATATCATAAAGCGAATAATAATATTTTTGATTTTCATACTATGTATAACACTGGAAAATTTATTATATAAACGTATTTACTCATAGTAATATCATTGATTATCCTGATGGTGCATTTTGAAATAATTGCAGACTAGAATAGTCAAATAAGATTTTATTTTCGCCAATATAGTTGGAATAATTCAGTAGCTGACCGTAGCATGTAAGCATATTCTGATCTGAATTATAACGGTCGTGGTATGCAGCTCTTTTTAGATCTAACGGAATATTTAATTTATGCTTGCAGATGACATTGCATGTTTCTCTGACACAGTGTTTGGTCTGCAAACACAGCTGAATATGTCGCAAAGACTTTGTATAGAATATAAACTTCAATTCAATGTGATGTTGATGTAAACATACAGTAAGTTATTATATGGAGCAGAAGTTTGAACCTGTCTTGTACCATAAAATTCGAAACCATGATATTATAAAAATAGTGGTCACCTGATAAACCGATAACATCACAATATATAGGAACAAAATAAAACCATAATATCATATACTGACAAATGATACTATTGCATCATATAGTGATCTACTTACATCACACTATCATATGGTGACAAACTCATGCAATGATATCACGTGGTTATTTACCTATGCTATTATATTATATAGTGATTAAGTGATATCATTATTTCATACACGATGGCACGATATCCTTTAAATTCCTCCACACCTAAACCGTTTGCATAAGCACCGGTATTGTACGGAGATGATGCGTTGCCTTATATTTGCTAGTCTAGATATTCAAAAACATAACATTAACATACATATTTATAATCGTAAAACCACATGCTGTTACATCATAAAGCGAATAATAATATTCTTGAGTTTCATACTATGTATAACGCTGATATTTACTATATAAACGTATTTACTTATAGTAATATCATTAATTATCCTGATGGTGCATTTTGAAATAATTGTAGACTAGAATAGTCAAATAAGATTTTATTTTCGCCAATATAGTTGGAATAATTCAGTAGCTGACCGTAGCATGTAAGCATATTCTGATCTGAATTATAACGGTCGTGGTATGCAGCTCTTTTTAGATCTAACGGAATATTTAATTTATGCTTGCAGATGACATTGCATGTTTCTCTGACACAGTGTTTGGTCTGCAAACACAGCTGAATATGTCGCAAAGACTTTGTATAGAATATAAACTTCAATTCAATGTGATGTTGATGTAAACATACAGTAAGTTATTATA
Source organism: Solen grandis (assembly GCA_021229015.1). Classification (NCBI taxonomy): domain Eukaryota; kingdom Metazoa; phylum Mollusca; class Bivalvia; order Adapedonta; family Solenidae; genus Solen; species Solen grandis. The sequence goes on from CM037789.1 coordinate 11,270,683, forward strand.
TGGAGCAGAAGTTTGAACCTGTCTTGTACCATAAAATTCGAAACCATGATATTATAAAAATAGTGGTCACTTGATAAACCGATAACATCACAATATATAGGAACAAAATAAAACCATAATATCATATACTGACAAATGATACTATTGCATCATATAGTGATCTACTTACATCACACTATCATATGGTGACAAACTCATGCAATGATATCACGTGGTTATTTACCTATGCTATTATATTATATAGTGATTAAGTGATATCATTATTTCATACACGATGGCACGATATCCTTTAAATTCCTCCACACCTAAACCGTTTGCGTAAGCACCGGTATTGTACGGAGATGATGCGTTGCCTTATATTTGCTAGTCTAGATATTCAAAAACATAACATTAACATACATATTTATAATCGTAAAACCACATGCTGTTACATCATAAAGCGAATAATAATATTCTTGAGTTTCATACTATGTATAACGCTGATATTTACTATATAAACGTATTTACTTATAGTAATATCATTAATTATCCTGATGGTGCATTTTGAAATAATTGTAGACTAGAATAGTCAAATAAGATTTTATTTTCGCCAATATAGTTGGAATAATTCAGTAGCTGACCGTAGCATGTAAGCATATTCTGATCTGAATTATAACGGTCGTGGTATGCAGCTCTTTTTAGATCTAACGGAATATTTAATTTATGCTTGCAGATGACATTGCATATATCCCTGACACAGTGTCTGGCCATCAAAAACAGCTGAATATGTCGCAAAGACTTCATATAGAATATATACTTCAATTCAATGTAGAAAAATACATTAGTATTAAAGAGGGGATATATTATCAAATGCGGAACACTTGACAAATGAAGATTCAAAACTCAGTGTTGTTATCGATTTTACTTATGTAGGTATTTATTTCTCTACAAGAGTGGCATATTAAAGAAATCAAAGTGTATGTGTTTATAGGTGAGAAGAGTTATTGTGAATGTTTACCCATTCAGTATTTTGCTTTTAAATGTTTGATTCAAACATACAGTAAGTTTTTTATATGGAGCAGAAGTTTGGAGATTAGATGATATTTTTTATGTCTAGAAAACGTACAGTTATTTATATTAAAGGTTCCTTAAATATAAACCAAGCAGCTTCTAATGATGCAATGTTAGAGAACCTAGGAGGGCTTCACATATATTTATTACAGATATAAAAATTGACTTCACATACGATTATGTTTTAATTATTTACTGAATACACAAACAGTTTTCGCCTGTATGGCTCATCAGTGTATCGATGTCTATAAATAGATTTTACAGTAGCAAATTCTATAAAAGATTTAAACTGTAATTTAAATCTTCCAAAATATTTAATTTTTTGAATTCTTTACTGGAATATGTGGAATCTTAAACATTTCAATAATTTCTAGAGAAGGCTTTGGGAAACTTTTTTTTTTCAATATTGACATCCATCTTCAAGTTAACGTTCTCCACTCACCGCAGTCGATCTCGTCGGAGTTGTCGCCACAATCATTGTCAAAATCACACAGCCAATCCTTGGGAATACAAAGTTTCGACGACTTACACAGGAACTGCGACCTGCTGCAGTTTCCGACTGAAAAACATCACCATGGAAACTTTGGTAACACGTTTTCTCTTTTATTCACCCATTTGTTCATTTTTATTCAATAACCATCTTCCTTGAACATTTATAATTGATTGTAAATGAACCTGTCTTGTACCATAAAATTCTACACCATGATATTATAAAAATAGTGGTCACCTGAGAAACCGATACCATCACATCATAGAGGGATAAAATAAAACCATAATATCATATACTGACAAATGATACTACATGTATTGCACCATGAAGCGATCTACTTACAGCATACTATCATATGGTGACAAACTTATGCAATGATATCACATAGTGATTCGCCTATACTATTATATTACATAGTGATTAAGTGATATCATTATTTCATACACGATGGCACGATATCCTTTAAATTCCTCCACATATAAACCGTTGCATAATCACCGGTATTGTGCAGATAAGCGTTGCCTGATATTTGCTAGTCTAGATATTCAAAAACATAACATTAACATACATATTTATAATCGTAAAACCTCATACTGTTACATCATAAAGCGAATAATAATATTTTTGATTATCATACTATGTATAACGCTGATATATATATATATATAATATAAACGTATTTACTAGTAGTGATATCATAGTTTATCCTGATGATGCATTTGAAAATAAGTGTAGACTAGAAGAGACAAGTAAGATTTCATTTTTCGCCGATTTAAGTTGGAATAATTCAGTATCTAGACGTATCATGTAAGCATATTTTGATCTGAATTAAACGGTCGTGGTATGCATCTCTTTTCGGATCTAATGGAATATTTTATTTATGCTTGCAGATGACATTGCATGTTTCTCTGACACAGTGTCTGATCTTCAAAAACAGCTGAATATGTCGCGAGGACTTTGTATAAAATATATACTTCAATTCAATGTAGAAAAATACATTAGTATATAAAGAGGGGATATATTATCAAGAGCGGAATATGAGATTTAAACAGTATTTATTACGATTTATAGAAGTATTTTGTATCTCAGACTGTCATATTTAAGAAATCAGAGTGTATGTGTTTATGGGTGAAAAGAGTTATTGTGAATGTTTACCATTCAGTATTTTGCTTTTAAATGTTTGATGCAAACATACAGTAAGTTATTATATGGAGCAGAAGTTTGGAGATTAGATGATATTTTTATGTCTAGAAAACGTACAGTTATTTATATTAAACGTTCCTTAAATATAAACCAAGCAGCTTGTAATGATGCAATTTTAGAGAACCTAGGAGGGCTTCATATATATTTATTACAGATATGAAAATTGACTTCACATACGATTATAATTTAATTATTTACTGAATACACAAACATGTTTCGCCTGTATGGCTCATCAGTGTATCGGCGTCTATAAATAGATTTTACAGTAGCAAATTCTATCAAATCATGAAACTGTAATCTAAATCTTCCAAAATATTTAATTTTGGAATTGTTTTACTGGAATATGTGGAATCTTAAACATTTCAATATTTTCTAGAAAAGGCTTTCGAAAACTTTTTTTTTTTTCAACATTTACATCCATCTTCAAGTTAACGTTCTCCACTCACCGCAGACGATCTCGTCGGATCGGTCGCCACAGTCATTGCGACCATTACACAGCCAATCCTTGGGAATGCAACGTTTCGACGACTTACACTGGAAATGCCACCCACTGCAGTTGCCGACTGAAATACATCACCATGGAAACTTTGGTAACACGTTTCCTCTTTTATTCACCCATTTGTTCATTTCTATCCAGTAACCATCTTCCTTGAAAATTTATAATTGATTGTAAATGAACCTGTCTTGTACCATAAAATTCGACACCATGATATTTTAAAAATAGTGGTCGCCTGAGAAACCGATACCAGCGCATCATAGGGTGATAAAATAAAACCATAATATCATATAATGACAAATGATACTACATGTATTGCACCATGAAGCGATCTACTCACAGCATACTATCATATGGTGACAAACTTATGCAATGATATCATACACCAGACTGCAGAATGACAACTGGAGATGCATCACCTTGCTGAAGAGTGTCAAATGGCATTGATATGTGTGGGATAACTGGACATTCAGACTCAGTTTCACTCTCAAATATACAGAGATTAATACCAAATTGTAGCTCAAATTCTTCATTTGACATTTCTGTGACATTGTTTGTATTCTCTCTGTCCAGTTCAAACTGGAGATCTTCCCAAATCACTTCAACTGTAGCTGGACTAATGTAATCAGACATATTGTAGGCCTATCTGACTGAAGCAGACAACATTTATCTGCAGAGCTGCTGGTATGTTTGTGTGTGTGTGTGTGTGTGTGTGTGTGTGTGTATTTTGAAATGTAAAATATTAAAATAAATTAAAAAACATCATTAAAGTTTTTGTTTGTTTATTTAATAAAATTTGACATTTATTCATGACAGCAGCATTTATCCCCCTTTTATTTCTACCAGTAAAATTGTAACATAAACTCTTTCGGCACTTCTTGAACTTTGAATAAGAAATAGCACCATGATGCATTTGAAATAAGTGAGACTAGAATAGACAAATAAGATTTCATTTTTCGCCGATTTAAGTTGGAATAATTCAGTAGCTAGCGTACATGTAAGCATATTTGATCTGAATTAAAACGGTCGTGGTATGCATCTCTTTTCAGATCTAACGGAATATTTTATTTTCTTCAGATGACATTGCATTTCTCTACACAGTGCTGGTCTTAAAAACAGCTGAATATGTCGCAAAGACTTTGTATAAATATATACTTCAATTCAATTTAGAAAAATTTCAAAACTCAGTATTGTTAACGATTTTACTTATGTAGGTATTTATTTCTCTACAAAACTGTCATATTTAATAAATCAAAATGTATGTGTTTATGGGTTAAAAGAGTTATTGAAAATGTTTACCCATTCAGTGTTTTGCTTTTAAATATTTGATGTAAACATACAGTTAGTAATTAAATGGAGCAGAAGTTTGGAGATAAGATTTTATTTTTGTGTCTAGAAAACGTACAGTTACTTATATTTAACGTTCCTTAAATATAAACCAAGCAGCTTGTAATGATGCAGTTTTAGAGGACCTAGGAAGGCTTCATATATATATTTATTACAGATATGAAAATTGACTTCACATACGATTATAATTTAATTATTTACTGAATACACAAACATGTTTCGCCTGTTAGCTCAATGTATCGGTGTCTATAAATAGATTTTACAGTAGCAAATTCTATAAAATCATGAAACTGTAATCTAAATCTTCCAAAATATTTAATTTTGGAATTGTTTTTACTGGAATATGTGGAATCTTAAACATTTCAATATTTTCTAGAAAAGGCTTTCGAAAACTTTTATTTTTTTCAACATTTACATCCATCTTCAAGTAACGTTCTCCCTCAACGATTCACCACGAGATTCGGAATACAAAGTTTCGACGACTTACACAGGAACTGCGATCTGCTGCAGTTGCCGACTGAAATACATCACCATGGAAACTTTGGTAACACGTTTTCTCTTTTATTCACCCATTTGTTCATTTTTATTCAGTAATTATCTTCCTAGAAAATTTATAGTCGATTGTAAATGAACCTGTCTTGTACCATAAACTTTGACACCATAATATTATAGAAAATTAGTGGTCAGCTTATAAACCGATACTTACCCTTGTCACCTTATAAACCGATACCATCACATCATAGAGAGATAAAATGAAACCATTATCTCATATTTTGACAAATGATATTATTGCATCAAAAAGTGATCTACTTACGGCATACTATCATATGGTGACTAACTTATGCAATGATATCACGTAGTGAATTGCCTATACTACTCTACTCCATAGTGATTATTTGATATCATTATTTCATACACGATTGCACGATATCCTTTAAAGTCCTCCACAAATAAACCGTTGGCATATGCACCGGTTTTTTGCAGAGATAATGCGTTGCCTGATATTTGCTAGTCTAGATATTCAAAAACATAACATTAACATACCTGTTTATAATTGTAAAAAGCATATTCTGATCTGAATTATAATGGTCATGGTATGCATCTCTTTTCAGATCTAACGGAATTATTTATTTATGCTTGCAGATGACATTGCATGTTTCTCTGATACAGTGTCTGGTCTTCAAAAACAGCTGAATGTGTCGCAAAGACTTTGTATAGAATATATACTTCAATTCAATGTAGAAAAATCATTGTATTAAAGGGGGTAATTATCAAGCGGAACACTTGACAAAAAAATTTTGTTTATTGAAACATTTTTTGTGAATTTACCGTATTCAATGTTTTTTTTAATTTGATGTAAACATACAGTCAGTTATTACATATATATGGAGCAGAAATTTGCAGATTGAGATTTTTGTTTTTCCTTAAATGTAAAGAAAGCAGTTGAAATGATGCAGTTTTAGGGGACCTGGACGGTTTCATGTGTGTGTGTGTGTGTGGCTAAAAATAATTGATATGCCTAAATATAGAAATGTGAGGATATCAGTGTTGAAATTTATTTGAATTCACTTTATAATGACAAGTATAGGTAATGTCTATCATATTTTAGAAGTTATATACATGGTTTTATGGTCTCATGGACGCTATTATGATATATCTAGAGTATATAGAATCTGTCTCTACTGTAAGTATTATCAGGGAGATTAGTACCATTTTATATGTACCTGTCCATTGCATAAGAATATTCGTCCTAAATATATATCCCAAACACATATTATGAACACATCCATTTGTTAAAAAAGTCATTGTCTGATGTCATATACAGATAAAAATGCCCATTAAAATATACGACGGTCGTCCGGAAAGTCCGTAGACAACCGATATTTCTTTGTTAATTCCATATTTTCAATCTATTTTTTTATGTTGAGCTCACCCTTGATCATAATTGCATAGCTTGATTACGATAAAAACATGAAATTGATATCGGCACTCGTGTGATCGTTTCCGTTGCAACCTTGTATAGGGGTACCCGGAGCACGTCAAAACTGGAGATATTTTCCGGTCTCATGCGCCTTCTTTCTTTGGGTATTTTACCTGTTAAATTGCGGGTAACGTTATGATAAACACTTCATGACGTGACGTTACACGTTGATGTCATATTGTTACAAATTGAACGTTATCGCTTTAGAAATAAAAAAGTGAGGAGAACTATTTTCAATAAACCATGGAAGAAAACTCTCCAAAAATGACGACGTCAGACATTTGGGCGGAGCAGCGTGTGCTAGTAAAATTCTGCATGGAGCTTGGGAAAACGCCTGTAGAGACGATGGAATTTTTAATTCAAACAGTAAGAGGCCAAGTGTTTCTCGCGCTCTTGTATACAAATGGTACAAGCGATTTCATGACGGTAGAGTTGAAACTACAGACGATTTACGTTCAGGAAGACCAAGCATTATTAATGAGAAATCCTTAACGTTAGTGAAGAACGTCATTGATATTGACCGGCGCCTTACGGTACGAGATATTTCTGAACAATGTGATATTTCAAAGACAACTGCGCATAAAATTCTCGTTGAAAACTTTGGAATGGAGCGTGTGTGTGCACGTTGGGTACCCAGATTACTTTCCAGTGATAATAAAGAGGCGCGTGTTAGAGCAGCAAAATCATTTCTTCGCAAATGGAAAACGGGCGGTGATGCATCTTTGGACTGAATTATTACAACTGATGAATCATGGTTTCACTACATACGGCTGCAACTACTATGCTAGAAATTCAGTTACTGGGGTTTGAGACTCTATTGTTTGCACCATATAGTCCGGACTTAGCGCCGATGGATTTCGGCGTGTTCCCATTGATAAAGTCGCAACTCAGAGGTAGAAAATTCAGGAATTTCACTGAACTAAGAACAGCAACACTAAGCATTATTTCTGGAATTGAGAGTGACTGGTATTCAAAGGTTAGGACATATAGGTTGATAGACAGAGGAAATGTGTGGGATGCAACGGTGAATATTTTGAGAAAGAATAAAGGCGCGTTAACTTCGACGTCACATTTCAATAAGTAAATTCAACACGTAACGTCATGGCGTGCTCCACACACCTCTACATCCATTTACATAAACCCGTGCCGTTTCATTGTTTAAGAACGGAAAGTTTTGAAATTTTGTAGCATCGATCATACAACATTGGTGAGTGATTGGAGAAAGTTTCATTTAATTCTAATGCGAAATACTCGTGTTAAAGAAGGTGTCTACGAACTTTCCGGACGACCCTCGTATGTAATGTATATACGAGGGTCATCAGTTAGTTTGTAACTTTTGATTGAAACAACATAAAGCCACAAAACTTGGCACGTAACTCAATTAACGTGTTAATAAGCATCGTGACGTTACGTAAGTTTTGATGATGTCATATCAAACAACGCAATGGCAGACGATGCGTTCGCGCTGACGCGAGAAGAAATTTATGCGTATATCAAATTAGAGGGTAGGCGCGGAAAGAAAGCGACTGAAATATTTAATGCACTGCGGGAGGTTGACCCGACATGTGCAGTTGGATTTAGCGCTATTTGTAGATGGGTGAAGGTTTTCAATAATGGACGGCAATAGTTTTACATGAAGCCCTCCTCTGGTAAGCCGGTGACAGCTACAGACGCCGATAATACCGAAATTGTTGCTCAACTTCTCAACTCTGATAGACGATTTACATGCGAGGAAATTGCGTATGACTCGGGGATACGTAAGAGTTCCGTTCATGTTATTCTGACGCAGAATTTAGGCATGAGAAAGATTGCCGCGAGGTGGGTGCCGCACGCACTCTCAAAAACTGAAAAAGACAAACGTTTTCAAATTTGCACTGAATTGTTGAATAGATATTCAGAGGAAAGTGAAATGATGCTGAATAGAGTAGTTGCTATCGACGAAACATGGATTCGGTCATTTGAGCCAGAATTTAAACGCCAAAGCTTTGAATGGCATACTCCAAACTCGCCAAGACCTGTGAAATATCGCCGCAGTATGAACTGTCCAAAAATGTAAATGATATTCGCTTACGATATTTATGGCATTTTGACAACACACAGAATTCCACATTGAAGCACTGTTAATAAAGAGTACTATGAGTGGTATTTGACTAAATTCTTCGACCAGCGATACGCCGCAAACGACCGGAACTTTTATAGGTGACGCCATTAATTTTGCATGATAACGCCACGCCGCACAAGTCCGGCGTTGTAAGCGACGTGTTCGAGTGGTACCACTGGGAAGTTCTTAATCACCCGCCATATTCGCCAGACTTAAGTAATTGGGTTAGTGCTTAAAGCAGCTTGTTCACAGATGGTCGAAGACTAAACAATTGATATTAACTATATGTGTTTTTCGTGTGGACTGTACTGAATCTATATTTAGATTATATATTTATACTTAGATTTTTTTCTTTTATCATTTGCCATCACATGACTGATCACATTCACTCTTTGCGCATGCGCTTTCTTCACATGCTTTACTTACGAATTCTCTACCTTGAACTTGTGGACACGCCTTGTTGCGGAACCGCCAGCACATACTTCGAGGATACATTATTCTATATATTTCATTGATTAACCCAAAGTGGCGTTTACGAAAAAAGCGTTTTCCCGTGCAATGGGACGTACACTTATCTAGTTATTTGTCAGGAAGCAAAGACGTCATCAACATTAACAAGATATAGTAGAAAAAAGGTTTTCTTTCTACCGGTCATCTGTGAATGCAGTATTTTTTTTTTAAATCAGATATATATATATGTATCATGGTGTCAATTGTTTACCTTATGATATCATGGTGTTATATGGTATCCGTTAGCAGACATCAGTTCATCATATGCAGTCATGATGTCAAAGTTAATCGTAAAAGACAAGGTAAATTACAATCGATGTACGCCTTGGGAGCGGAAGGACATGAGTTTGATCGCCGTCCGCGACATACCAAGGTCGTAAAAATGGTACTAGTATAGCCCCCTTGCTTGGCGCTCAGCATGTAAGGGTAGTTGCAGGACTGGTTGGCTATGGTCGACTCCCATCTTTTTTGCAGATCCCGAACTCCCGTTGCTAGGCAACCTTTGTTGATGTCCCTAACGAACCGCGTTCACGGCGACATAAAGTTCATTCAAATCGTCATATCGGACTCCACGTAGTGGTTCCTTAAATTTTGGAAACAGGTCGTAGTCGGGCTTTAAGGTACAAACCTATTATTACAAATATTTTTAATAAACAGAATCTGATGAATATGCGTCAAGCTTCAAGCTCTTATTAGCCACTTACCACAGTCGACTTCGTCGGAGTTGTCGTCACAATCCTTTTCACCGTCACACTGCAGATTCCTGCTAATACATATTCCCGACGAATTACACTGAAAAGCATTCGAGCTGCAATTTCCGTCTGAAACAAACAAATCCCCATGGAAACGTAAGTAACACGTAAACTGTCTATTTCACCTAATGCTTTTATTTATCCATTCATTTATTCATTCTGATGACGTATATATCCATAAAAATGACGTCACGTCGTTTAAAAAAGGTTTCCAATGGGGAATTTCAAAGATATAAAACATAGCATAGTAAAGAGAAGTAAAGCGCAAAAGAGCATGAATTGAATACATGCTTTGTTGTCTTATGATCCTATTATGTGACATTTGTGGTTTTACAAAATAAGTATATTCTATGTCCGTGAGTAAAAGAAATAATAAATTCTCACAAAAAATAAAAACAACTTGTATCCTCTGTTTTCATGAGTCTATATTGATGGGTAATTTATCTATCATTAAAGGAAGAAACAAAATTTTCTGTTATGTTAGAAATACATGTAGCAATCTCTTTCAAATATAACAGTTTAATATGTTTTCCTGTTATTATTTTATTTTTTGAGTAACTAGCCAAGATAGAAGTACGAAAATCACAATTCAATGTTTAATGTATAATTATAATATATTTTCAAAATCAGTATGTTATTAAGTACCTTTAATCCAAAGTCAGGAGTTATATCATTTAACATAGCTTATAGACTTGACTATTTGAGTTTACCGTCGCCCCGACAGTATTTCAGTCATATAGCGACGTCAAGCTAATTACGGGTGGGGGAAGACCCCGAATGCACGGAGACATTCGGGTGGAACCACCGACCTACCCCAAGCCAGCTGGAAGCCTTCCTCACATGAAAATTCGAATGACCCTGCCGGGATTCGAACCCACGCGGTGAGGGGCTGAGTGAGTGTTAAAGTCAGCGACTTTACCCTCTCGGCCACGGAGGCCCCATAGCTTATAGATGTTGCTCTTAAACAAATGAATTGAATGACAACAACCACTGACTGCGAGTAAAATATACAGGGTAGTGACACATAACGATAAGTATATGCGGCATAGTGAACATGTTTTATGTTCCGAATACATATTTATGACGTATATCCAAATAATAAAAAGATATAAACTGAACAAAATTAAGTAACACATTTTTAGAACAATTTATTGCGTTATCTCGTGTTTCATTGCCTTCATAAAAAGTAAGACCTTTTCGTTTTAGTATAAATTTATATAATTTTAGTCATATAGATTACTGGAACATACAAAACAATTATTTACCTACCGCATACACAATTCGCCATATATCACTATATAAGTCAACCTGTATACTTGACCAAGGTCCACACTAAGCCTGGGGATGTTGCCATTCAATTCTGTAGGTTTCAGGGAATACCCGCGCATTACCTGTCGCAAGGTAGGCTTCAGTAGTTATGGCACTGCTCCGATTCACGGTATACTGGAGTGCCAGGGTGACATCTGAAATATTGGTATGAACAATTAACAAATTAGAATATTTCAAGAAAATCACCAAGAAATTAATGAACAAAATAGAAACATATGTGAATTTGCAAAAAGCTATGGAAATTAAAGTGAAATTGAATTATTTTAGATAAATTAGATTAGGTGTATGGCACAAATTTATTTATCGAAATACGTACTATGATATAATTTGAATTAAACAAGGGTATGGTTTAGTATGTAGTGAAAAGAAAACCTCCAGCAATAAGAAAACGTAAAGACGTTTACGTGTTTACGTAAATAATTACTTACGTGATGATACTATCACATTGCATTTGAAAATAAATGAGCAAACTAGGGACATCAAAAGCAAAGTAGCCATGTTTACCTAAAAGAATAATATTAAGGAAATAATTAAATAAAATACATACAAAAGTATATATATATATATATATATATACATGTATATATATATATCTGATATTTATATTGCTAATAAAAAAATATTTTATGAATATATGCCTAATTATAAATAGAAGTTATAAAATCGATAATAATTAGTTAAAAAATGGAAATAAATAAATAGGAAATAAATAAATAACATTATTAGGTCAGTTTTGTGGTAACTTTTGTGTAACATTGCAAAAGCACAAATAATTTGGCAATTAATTGCACAAGAAATGTTCCTTTAGTCAGCTTTAGCATTAATTAAGGTTATTAGGTTAATATATAGCTACATCACTGTTTTAAGTTCAGTCAATTAGTCTCAAAAGCATGAAAACTTTCACTCAACACCCAGCAAATATCTTGCATAATTTAAATTTCTAGATTTCTTCTGCAATACCATATGTCACGGCTTAATGTTTCGCTTCTCATTTTTTTCTCTATTACATGACCATGAGACGTTCATCAAGAAAACGAAAAGCGCCCACTCTGTTGGTTTCAGCAGATCCACCACCACAACCTCATCCAGTCGTCACCTCCTCAGCCGCCCAACTGGATCCCCCCAGCTTGCACCCATATAAGTCAGTCTGTGAGTCAACCCAGGGTCACCCAAGCAATCAAGTTTTATTGTTGATCAACCAGATGGGATGGATGTCCAGCAAGATCTTGGATCTCACATCATTCCGGATCAACTAGCATTTGGTAATAATACCTTCCCATATATTCACAATAATATTATTGGTCTGCAGTCTCCCATCATCAGCGCAAGCTCTGAATTAGGTTAAGGTGTCAGTCAGGGCATTCGCGACAAAAAAAGAAATCATCAGTTTGTGGAACTAGCTACCCTTCTCCCTGAGTCGCAAACACATAATCCATAAGGGCCATAACGTACCCTTGGCAAGGACGGCTTATTGGCTCCAGCACACATTAAAAAAATCACGAATGTAGAATATTGGTCTGACGCCTTCCTTATTTACACAAGGTGTTGAAGTTAGCGCGTAGATCGTAGATGGTAGGTCGACACTATAACTAATTTTCTTTGTCGATATGGGTCGTAGATCGTAGCTCAACCATTGAAATAACAAAAATAAATGGTTGTGCTGGATCGTAGATCGTAGCTCAACCATTGATATTAAACGACATAAATGTTTGACCTGGATGGTAAACCGTAGCTCAACGATTGAAGTAAACCAAAATAAATGGTTTAGCTGGATCGTAGATCGTAGCACGACAATTGAAAGTGTTCATGGAATGGTTTAGCTGGATCGTACATCGTAGCTCAACCATTGATATAAACCAATATAAATGGTTGAGCTGGATTGTAGATCATAGCTCGACCATTGAAAATGTTCATGGAATGGTTTAGCTGGATCGTAGATCGTAGCTCAACCATTGAAAAACCAAATAAATGTTTGAAGGATGTAGATCGACCATTACAAATAACCATATGAATGGTTGAGCTGGATCGTAGATCGTAGCCATTCAAATAAACCAATATAAATGGTTGACCTCCTTTGTCGGGATTATTGTACTTTCGGATAATTTAAAATAATCATGATTATTTCAAGTATGTGCTCACATTGTACCTGAAAAGAACTTAGGACGCAGTCAATATCTGATATTCCTTGGTTTTTTTCTGAGCTTGAAAAATATGGGGTTACTTAATACATACTGTTATAACTTGATATTATTATGGTTAACCAATATAAAAATTTGCATTTTTATGTTTGATATAGTATATGAATATTTTTTTAACAGCTTGTCTTGAGAAATTTGTACAGAAAAAAATGTACTTTACCAGGAATTTTAGTGTTGCTATTTTATAAATGGAGAAAAAATATCAAACTATAATATGAGATTTTCTATATAAATGTATAAATATACATTTTATGAAGTTCACTATTATGTTTTTAATATGTTTTCCATTTGATATATGCCGCCTTAGGTATATGAAAAATCGATTCATGAGAAAAAAAATGGGAAATTTGATAATTTTATAGCAGTTTTTATACGCATACCACCATACAATTTGCGATAGTATTTCAATCCTGTGTTAAATAAACTAAAAATCATATTATTTCTTTTAGAACCTGTGGTTAGAAATTTCTTATATTGCACAAAATGCTTTCTTTAAATGTATAGAAAAGAAAAACACCAAAGAAACCAGAAAATTCATGCATTAGGGTGCCACTACCTTAAGAAATTTCATTGGACAGAATAGTAGGCCCTTTGCATACACCACCATATCCACATTTGCATATCTCACTCGTAAGGGTGGTGCCCAAATCAGATGGTGGTTGGAGGTTGAATATTCACTTATTCTACCCCCAGGGTTCTAATATAAACGATTGTATTCATCCTCAGTTTTATTCAGTGCATTACACTTCTTTTGTCCAAGTTACCAGTTTGGGACAGGGAGCTTTAATCGCAAAGCGCGACTTGAAATCAGCATACAGGTTACTCCCCATTCGAACAGAGAATTTCCCTTTGCTGGGTATTAATGTAGGTAAAGACTATTTCATGATAATTTTTTACAAATGGGCCTTAGCCAGAGTGCCTACCTGCTTGATAAATTTCCTAGTTTCCTTCATTGGTTTGGTGCAAAAAGAGCAAATAACAATTCAATAGCCCACCTTCATGGTGATTTTTTTATTAGGGGGTCCAGGCAATTTCGACAAGTGCAGGTTATTTGTTGACACGTTTGAGTCTACATGCAAAGAACTGGGAATCCCAATTGCAGAGGAAAGGTCAATCAACCCAACTACCATCCTGATTTTCTTGGGTTTAGAATTAGATACAAATAAAATGTCAGTCTGTATACCATGTCACAAAATAGCCGAATTGGAGGATTTGTAAATTACTTTCCTTTCGAAAAAAAGTATCCCTTAAAGAGTTGCAAAGCCTTGTAGGCAAACTAATTTTTGGGGGACAAGCCATTCACTCCAGCCGAGATATTCTGTCGCCGCTTTTACGATTCAATGATACCCCTAAAGAAACCATACCATGTTCTCAGACTTTCTCGAGAAAAAGATCTTTTTTTCTGGCTAGAATTTTTGATAGATTTTAATGGTGTGACCTACATACCCCAAGCAGTTGGTTTTGCAGTGTGATAAGTATTTTTAAAGAGGACGGCGTCCATTTTACAGAGACAGGCAATGGTTTGTTCTAGATAATATTAGAGTTGGGTTGTATCATTTCATGCAAGGCAACCAGCCTTGGTTCAGTTAAGCCTTGAGCTTTGTAATGTGTTTCGCGCGTGATCCTGTTAGTTTTTGTCTATTTTTGGCCTTCCTACCGCTTTGGGCGTGGGAAAGATGGATTCGGGACCCTCATCCATTTCTCTCCCATTTGGCCATCAGCTGCGGCCAAACTTATGCCATTACAGATGTGTTTTGCTATGTAACGCCATGATTTTGAGTAAAAACAGTTTATTGCTTTGCTATTATTATTTAAAGTGACATATGAAGCTTAAGATTACATTAAGGTTTAGTACAACCCAAAAAGGTTTAGTACCATGTCTATACTTATGTATACGTCCGGGTCCCGGGATGTTTTGTTTGTGTGTGCTTATTAGGTGTCATATTGCTATTTTGCGGCACCTGCATTACATTAAGGTTATAAAGAATACATTTTATTGCTGTCGCACAGTCATTTTGCAGAAGACATTTTGATGTGGTGTTGTTTGCTTAGTGATATTTGTATGCTAATCATGTGCTCCATATACAAGTAAACTTTTAAGTTGCTTTTATGAAACATTTGTTGTTTTGTTACAATCCAATCATTGCAAACATCACGCCCATATCCGCCATTGTTGGGGTATCCTAAATAAAAGGTGTATCAAAAATAGTTATGGATCTTAGTTATCTTTCTAATCCCTAACATGCGTTATTAGTAGTAGGTTTAGATAAGGCTATGTTGTCGGGAAGCAGAACGTTTCCTTCAGCCTTTGTCAGAATGGGGGAAAGGTCAAAGAATTATATAAAGGTTACAAATTTGTGTTTGCTTTCTCCTTTTCTACTTTTTCATTGTCTCCCAAAACAAGTATTTATGTCGTTCCATCACTAATTAGTTGGGGCCAACATAATCAGTGGTAAAACATATATCGCCAAACTACAAGATGTGCTTTCAAAAGATTCCTTCGTTCAACGATGTGGAGGAACCAACCTATCAAAACATTAGCGACAGATCACGTGTCGTAACAGATCCAATCAATAGCCTTTCTCGCCATTAGCTTTACAGCTACGAACAAAGAAATTTGCTGTGTCAGTTGCCACCCGTCTTACTCCTCTGTATGTTTGTTAACTTTTTTTTAAATTTGATTATGACTCATGGCTCTTATATCGATCATATTTGAGCATTTCCATTTGAATTATATCATATGGATGTATAAGTAGTTACAACACTACATTACGGCATTTTTTTATTGACAGGTTATTCTATCCATCATTAATTTTGATCATGGTCATAAAGAGGCTGTTGGAATTTTACAGTAAATGCAAGGCTTTATAGACTTTGAGCAAGTCTATGGTTGCTTGAATCTGCACGAAATCTTCTTCAGCATTCGAAGGACAATGATTATAATTCAGTAATAGATGGATTACCTTAAATGCCCATTTATCAATCAAACACTGTCTTCGCCTTCTCTATATCTGTGAACAACGGAGTCAAACTCCGCGCACCGGTTACGCCACGCTACGCTACTTTACCCACTGCCACCTCACAAGTCACGTGATGATAGTTGAAACCATGTGACCAACACTCATAATTTTGTAGATTAATGTTATTTTTTTTAGTTTTACTTTTCTTATAATCATAAATGTTAATGTCGTGGAATATAACGAAACTGGTATGATATATTCAAACTTTTAGTCTAAAGTGAAAAAATAAATCCGGCCTATATCAGCCGAATCTACTTGTGGTGGTAGTGGTTATCGACAACAGTGAGGGGAGGTAACTACTGCGGCGGAGTTTGCAACGGAGTTAATATAATAATTTGAAATACATTGAAGACTGAATCAGTAAGCATAGGTAGAAAGCCCAGTCGTTTGTTCGGACAATCCAGTCATCATCATAACTATAAAGGTATGTGTAAATTGTCTATTTCTCAGTACATATACACTTAATTACTTCGAAAACGCACGCCTGTATTACATAGCGAAAATAGCGCAAACTTCCAGATTTATGGATGAAAATGCTACTGATTTAAGGATCCTTATACTTATATAATGATCCAGTCTTCATAAGCATATACGACAAACTAACGAATTTCAGATCAGGTCGGTTCATGGATACAGAAAATAAATCAGAAATAAAGGTTCACTGTATATGTGTTAAAAAGTATCGATGTAATGGTTACCATTTAAAAAAAAAAACTAGATCCGGGAGTAATCTCCTTATTTTCATAGTGTCAACTAAATAATTGCACTCATTGATTAAGTGTTATGGGTTGACAAATAATGAAGATAGTATTTTCATAAATTGATAAAAGCAATACATATCGATATTTATTTCTTTCTCTTATCTTTTATCTAAATATGTTTGTGCTGAACATAATAAAACAAAATTCATTCAAAAACGTTGAGAATGATACAAGAATCGCAAACATGTATGTCAAACATCAAGACTAGTGTAACACGTGCACTTATTCATATAGAATTTGTATAAAGATTATTTCGTTACTGAAGTAACAATCTGAATTCTGGGAAATACTAAAACTCTGGAAAGCAAATAAACAAATTATAAAAGAGAAAGCTGGTAATAAAAGATCAATTAAATAAAATTATGTTTTAAATCTTCAAAATTTGCAGTTATTCTCATCAAATGAATTCTTTTTGTGTGTGTTTGTGAAATACAGAGCATGGTAATCTATTTTAGCAGCTAGTAACGTTACCATCTTTTTTCACCATGTCCAATTTGTGCATGGTAATGATAACAAATAATGAAATTGTAAAGGTTGCTTCATCCGATCATAGTAACATGTATACTTCATCAATGAAAATATTCCCTCATTAGAAAACACAAAATAAGATTTGAGAAAAGTTGACTCTGTAATTATATTTTTTCATGCAAAAAAAAAAAAATACAGTGGTAAAACATGCATGAATATTAGAAAAATCTGATTACCTTCAAAATCTATCCATTCTGCAAATGTTTTCACAGAGCAATGCAATTTTGATAACAGCGGTAAAGTAAGACTTAACAAGCCCAATAAACGCGTTCAGCTATATTGTATAAGATGCATTGCAAACTTAATAAGTGGCTACCAAAGTGTGATTACATCTAAAGTGTGTCCCGGATATAAGGAAGTAAAAATACAATTGTGTGTATACATATACACGAACCTGTCTTTGGCTGTCAGTCAAGGGAACAATGAAAAGAGGTCGCTGAACAGAGGCGGTCGCTGAATAAAACTTTAACATATCACAAAATGCTAGTTTGGTAATATTTCAACTGACCACTAAATGCAGATTGGCAGCTTAAGACAGATGGACGCTAGAAAAGGTTCAACGGTAATTCACATTCTTTTCATCCAGTGTGTTTGTCAAATAATGAATTATGTTAAGTATAATTTAATACACCCATAAATATAAATGACAATTATTATAGCTTTTAAATTTTCACCATCTTTCCTAGCCACTTGTCCACGTGACCTTGATCCGTTCTTTAAAGGTAAACATCTTTTATTATTTTAAAAATATACTGGTTTGATATTTCTTTACATATATTACATGATTATTTTTTCTAAACATTGTGTTCGATATATCTCTAAGTTTCGAGGCAGAGGAAGGTACCCTTCAAAGGTGCCTCGCGCAGTAACATGGTAAACAAATATGGCCGAAAAGGTTTTGGATTTTTCATATTTGGAATGTATATTACTTAACTGCTCTTTAAATATGTAATTACACAATGTTTTGTTTGTCGTTTCTGTTTGGAGTTATAGAATAAGTGTTCATATGCCAGTTACATGAATGGATTATCTACTAAATCCTGCAGATTTATATTTGTTTTAAATGGAAGATAAATCTTGTCTACGTTAGACGCCATTGTGAAAACACTTTCCACTTTCTTCGGTATAAAAGAGTAAAATCGTTACATAGATCACGAATGGTATTTTATATATATTAAAATATTAAAACATGTATTTAAACACTATAACTAACATAATAAAGTAAAATATTAAAACAATTTGAAAGATGAAGATGAAGAAGAGAAAATCAAGACATAATTGTCACACGTGACTGTTTTCAGGATCTTTCACCAGCGACAAGATCTGCAGCCTTGATTAGGTTGATGTTTAAGTTTTTTTTCCGGCGTTGAAAACTCTACATGTTTTGATAAATCTTAGAGTCGGGAGTGAATTACATATACAACTTACATAGATCTGATATTTAAGTCCCAAGTTAAAACAGTCGCAGGAAATAGTAAAGGAGTACATTGCTGTGGATATATGAAACTGGACGTCTAAACTCCCGTATGAAGTAATAATAAAACAGCAAATGCGTTACATGATACGGTTTGACAGTCAGTAGTGGAAGTTAAGAGTAATATAGAGATGGAGAGAAATAAACAGCACTCGCTCATCTTTACACCCTTTCTTACCGCCAGTCCAGTTCTTTTCTTCTATCTCCCCCCCCCTTCTCTCTCTCTCTCTCTCTCTCTCTCTCTCTCGTCCTTGTTTACCCTCCCATTTATCTACTTTGCTTTTTTCTTATTTATCTATATTATTTTCTTGCATACATTCCAGGAAATCAGTTTCCTATAAGATAATAAGTTAAGATTCATCTTCCGTTCTAATCCTTATTTGATTATTTGTCAATATACTATATGCTTAATGTTATGATCAAATATGTTTAAACTAAACTCTATGAACTTTCAGCTGCCTTTGAAGGGGTATGCTTCCATATTATCTGTAATCTTAAGCATCTAATGATGCTTAATTAGAGATCTAATCAAGAATCCATTAATAAGCTTCAACGGTTTTCATATTCATATTAGTTATTTCAATGAACATATATGTGCAATAATTTATGCATAATATAGCGTAGGATAGTGTAGCTGGTTGCCCGGGGTCTGATAATGTGAGAGTTGTATCATGCATACTCTTAGTGCTACAGATGTGCGACACTATACTCCTGCAGATTAGTCTCCAAAAGATGAAACTGTCGACGGCACTTTAACCACTACAGAACAAGCAAACATCTGGTCTTGCTGACTCAGTGTTTACCACAACACCCTACTCCGGATACGAGTATCGACCTTGATGACCTAAGGACGACATATTGCTACTAAAAAATGAGCTGTTCATTATTATTTTGTGGCTTATTTAGCGCCGTTACAATCAACACAGCAACTAAATAACCAATTAACTGAAACAGTTGTGGGAAATGGTTCTTTCATCACGAAGACTGTCGGTTGGGATTGAACCTACAACTCTCGGCTTCATAGTCAAGCGTCTCGAACTCTAGAGACCGGGCCGTTTATTTTTAACGCGAAACACATGATCGCTATTCTGAGGTTGGGCACTGGGAAATAATATAACCCATATCCATCCTGACGAATCCCGAACATTAAAAAACATAATCGTGATTTCGCGAGACTTTGCCACTCTACACTTAACTCAGATCGGCTTGTTTTCAGCTTGTAAGTATTAAGTTTAAAAGCTACCTGTTAGGGAACAAACGGTCTCACAATTGACAAACATCTCCTTATATTGCATGATGGCAACTCAAATGGACCAGTATCGTTTAAGAACAGAGAACAGAACATCTTTTATTTTCAGACTTGTACAATGTACATCGTAAACACAAAACATATACTTAGCATTATAAAGTAAGAAACACATAGCTTTGTTATTATATCATAATTTGGTTTTTCAGATAGATCTATTTCATAGGAATTAGAAACAAAGAAATGTTTTCATAAGAGTGGTCATCTTGAGAATGGTTTTTTTTTTGTTAATCATACAATAAACTTTGGTTAATAATATGTTATTTATAATAATATAAAAACCACCGTACTTATGATTTACAATCACTCAATATTTTTAGTGCAATGTGAACCTAGATTAAATAGGGGGGGGGGGGTGTCTCGTTCAACCAGACGCTCTCTCCATTTACACAAAGTAGCGATTAATAAGGAGCGTCTGGTTTACCGAGATGGGGGGGGGGTCATTGTTAACTAAATAAATGAAATGAAAATCCACTGCCATAAAAAAGTCAAGGTTAAGTTTCTCAAATTAAAATATAATAATACACTGGATAATCTAATGAAATTTCGTAATTACATGCGGTGAAGTAATTGATGTTTTCCGGAGGAAATATCTAAGTGAATTGGTGTAGTCTAAACTGATGACTAATGTATAGGAAACTCTAAATTAACAAAAGAACACGTGACAAAAACAAGGAGATAATTTGTGAAAGTGGAAAACACCACACGAATCATACTCATTGGATATATTTAGCTGCAGTGGCAAGAGATAAATGATATACATGTAAACTTCAACAATTGGAACAAGTGCCCAACCCGCTGCAAGTGCATAGTTATTCCTCATGGACAGAAAACATCTCAGCAGGTTTGATGATCCTATCAATGAGCCGTTCAGCGCGACATGCTATTTTATTACTTGTTGTCACGCCTCTGCGACTCATCAGGGTCTCTTTAATACTGTATATATATAGAGACCCTGGTCTCATGTCAAAACCACCTAAAACTGAATGGAAATCAGAATCGGTGATTTGATATTCTTTTCGTCAAAAACACCTGATACGCCTTTTACCGTGTCGTAGATTGAATATATCGAAGCTAACAATTGTTTTCTTTCCAAAAACATTCATATAACAAATATTTTTAAAAGAAATCAAGCCTTTTAAATAATAAACAAATTTCGATTAAGCCACGCCTTCCGCTTGCTGTAAACCAATCACGCACGCGCACTCCAAACGGTGTAGGTATAGAATAATGCCAGTCAGATATAGCATACCTCTTAATCACTCCCCCCTCCCCCTCTCTCTATCTCAGCATTTGTGTTCTGATCAGCAAGCGGATTCAATCATCAAGGATGTTTTAAGGCATAAATACATTTATTTATTTTCTATATATGAATGGGTTATTAATAATAACATTTTTATTCATTAATTAACTAGAGCATTATCTCGCGATCTCTTTCTTTTAAGAAGAGGTTAAAACTAATGTGGAATTTCCATTCTACCTATGGTGAAATGTCTGAAAATCTTTCTAAAATCTGCCTAGAAAGCAAATACACCCATCCCCCGCGAAAAAAGAAGAAAAAGAACTTATTGATAGTATTGTCATGACACTACGAGGTGTGTTCAAAAAGTTAGTGGACTAAAACTGTTGTTTCTTATTCAATATAGTAAAATAGATCTATTTCATATGGTTCAAGAGGGCAGTTTAAGAATTTGAAGTTAGTTTTAATGATTTTATCCTGGGTGTATATTTCCGTCGAGAACTATGCGCCATTTGACAGTAAACATGGAAACGTAACATTGACGCACACCTTATAAATTATATCCAGTTTTAAATCAATGAAAACGGCAATTTTATCGTGAAAATTCGGGAAAACGTCAATTGAAAGAGTAATATCATTCTGAAATTCGAGCGTCTTATATATTCTGAACAATACAGTTATAAACAAGAGGGCCATGAAGGCCCTGAATCGTTCACCTTATTATAAATGATCAAAATATGTTGGATTTTTCATATTGACCTACTTTTTGACCCAACATGACCACCTTTCAAACTTGTCCAAGATTTTATGGAAACAGACATTCCGAACAAGTTTCATGAAGATATGGCCAAAAATGTGGCCTCTAGAGTGTTAACAAGGTTTTTCTAAGTTTTGACCTCGTGACGTACTTTTTGACCCCACATGACCCAAATTCGAACTTGTCCAAGATTTGATGGAGAGAAACATTCTGATCCAAAGTTTCATGAAGATTGGGCCAAAAATGTGGCCCTTAGAGTGTTAACAAATCAAATTGTTGACGACGCACGACGGACGACTGACGACGGACGCCGGACAAAGGGCGATCACAAAAGCTCACCTTGAGCACGTTGTGCTCAGGTGAGCTTAAAAAAATAGTGTTTATAACATTAGAAGACGGACATCATGACGCCATCCGAACAGAGTGAAATGCGTGCCGCGACGAAGTTTTTCTAAACTCCATCACATAATTTCCAAATGACACAGACTGCGAAAGGAGACAAATGAATTTCACGATCCCTGGATTTCAAATGGCAAAAATATTTTCCTTATGGAAAAAACGACACAGGAAACGACCATAGGTCCTGAAGGAGGACGTAAATCGCAAGTACTGAGCGACGCTTTCAAAGAAGATTGACGTTTTACAGTGTGGTAGTTTTCAGACTGCCACATTTCTGGACTCAGTGCAGGGAGGCAGTGTGCACATAAACCTTAATAATATATTGAATGCATTTTTCTGTCACTTCTGAAAAATGTGAGATACTGGCACGGAGAGTGTTGTTCTATATCTGTTGACGACGTAGATGACGTCAAGACTGTTATGTGTTGTTCGCCGATAACGTTACATATTTGTTAGTTCTGTTACCACTGTTATGTTGTTTAAGTTGGTTGGTCGGATAATTGTCATTGTCCTTTCAACCTAGTCTATGCACGTTCAATATAGTTCCCGCAACCCCCAACCCCGGGCGACACACGGGATTTATCTAATAATTTCCTATAAGATACTGAAATAAATCAATGTGACTGAAATATATCAATGAGATATAATTCATATCTCAATGTTGAAACTGAGTGATATAGAATTTTGGTTCCCGATCTGTACATTGAAATATATACCAAAGTAGAACATAAAACGGATAAAGATTTCCATGGCGTCACGGTTACGTCAAATAATTCGACGTGATATGGCGCCATTTTTGGTAATGTCTGACTAGTTTAATTTAGCAAAAACTATAGAAAACAACATAAGATAAAAATCAAATTTGTTTGTTTTGAGTGAATATAAAATTTATCTCATCTCAAAGTGATACAGTTTTCATGTTTTCACTCGCGCCACGCACTCGTGAAAATATTGCAGTTGTATCACTTCTCGATGAGATATATTCCATATTCACCCAAAGCAAACACATATCCTCTATTTATCTTTAGTTTTTCAGCACCCCGTCCCCATTTCAGTAACACAGAAATATCCAGTATTCATTTACGTAGGGCTGGCTCGTAAAATAATTTTTTTAATAAATTATCACTCCCTGTTGATTTCCTCCTGTTTAATGATTAAATTGCAAGCTGAATTTCACTTTCAGTTATTGGTCTATCCAATTCTTGTGCTTGGTCTCCATTATAAAAATCATATTCCATACAGAATGATTCAGCTTCTTCATTTTCTGCTTTAGTACTATTATTACTTATGTTTGAAAAAAATGTTCAAATTCTCCCATACTTATATATTATATTTTCATTTGTTTATTTCTTTTGAAAATTTTCCAAAAAAACTTTTTTCTTTCATATTTTCTTTTTTTATCAATATTTTATATTCCTGTTTATATTTACATAATATCTCCCTATTCTTTACATTCTTGTAACCATTTAAGATGTTTAGTGCTTCTAGATATCTTCTTTTTAGCAGTCTGACACTCATTATCAAACAAGTTTTTATGATCTTTCGAGCAAGAATTACTTAAACTACTTCCCTTTTCTTCATGTATAGTTTTCATGAATGAGGGATAGTTTATATCAGTCATAATATAAGTAAAATCATTTATCATATTATTGATATCATTTCTATCAGAGTCAATGATATTTTGTACCGCCCTATTAAATTCTGGTAATTTCCCAATAAGGTTACTCCTATATTGTTCCCTAAATAAATTATTCCACTTTATTCTAACTCCAGGGTTTGTTTGATCGACATGCTGTGGTAAAAACAGCTTTATAGTAAAATGTAAGGGAGTGTGGTCACTCCTTTCATTAACTGACCCAATAGCAGAAATATCAATCAATGGAATACTATTCTCATGTGTAATTACGTAATCGATCACGGATGCCCCGTGCTGTGTAACGAATGTGTATGAATTTATATTCTCTCCTTGCCTTCCATTCATGATACACATACTTGTGGACTTTCACATATCCAATAATTTGTG
>CM037789.1:11295747-11345747 GCA_021229015.1 Solen grandis
TCCATGACTATTACACGTTTTGTCTAAAGAGGCCTGGCCAATGGTGTGTTGGGAACATTACTGGCTCATCTAATAAGTTATTGATCAAATACAATGTAATCGGGTTTATTACCAATCCTATTGTTAAAATATCCTGTTAAAAACACTTAACCTTTTTCATTACAATAATATCAGTTTCTAGTATTTGAAATAGATCAGTGTTAACAGAGTTATAAGCTGGTGAATCTTCGCCCCACAGATATATGCCACAAATGTATACATACTCCTCTAGGTTAAAGAAATATTTGTCTAATTTCAACCATACAACGGTGTCGAAATGTGTTATAATGACATCATTACCTTTTCAAGCGTTCTTTTATATATAATGACACTCCCACTCGTTCTTCTAGCATTACGGTTTTGGAAACGACGGTAAAATTATGTGAAAAATAACCTGTCAAATCGACATTACTTAATTAGTTAAAAGAATATGATGTCATTACCCTGTAATAAATTAAAGTATATTTCAGGAAGTAGACTGTATTTAAATGTACACGAACCGAAAGCGTCTTTTATAAACTTTGTTATTATCAAGCCGTTTAAAAAAAAAGAATTTTTAATATATATATATATATATATACCCAATTACCAGTGCACTAAACAACTGAAACTTTGAGTTTAAGAAATAAATATAACGTGATGTTAATAAAAAAAAAACAAGAGCTGTCCGTAAGTCACCGCGCGCGACTATTCTAATGCTTGTCAATATAGAAAAATACTGCAGTAAATATTGCAGTAAAGGGAAAATAAAATTCACTGTATTATCAAGAAGTAAACAAAATATGTATTCCAAGTTTTAAGGCAATAGCTCAAACGTTTCAGTGGAAAAGTAAGCAAGTAATAAAAAACTAAACTGAAATTCTAAGTCAGACAAGACCTGATGGCATTATGGACGGGTTTTTCGGGATCATAAGACCTGTCAAGATGCCGCTTTTTCTACATTAAAAAAAGGTCAACGGTCAAGGTCACAAGGTCAACTGCGCATAATGTAAAGGTTTATCAACTTATGCAACTGCCCAAATATTGAAACAATCCAATGAAGGATATACTCATCTATTGGAAATGCTTGTTGGTAAATCTAATGAAATATATTTTAATTCTTGCCCTTCACATACCCTGTATATATAAAATTTAAAAAAATGATACAGATAGCTGATACCCCTAAATATGTTAATGAAGTCTTAAACTCATCCCATGCCTAGTTACTAAGAAGCTGTGCTTGCAAAAGTTTAACCAAATATCCAAGGTAGAAAAGTGCCATAATTTGTATTAAATTCAGTCAAAAGTTATCTTTTTTGTATTTTTGATGCCTCTGAACACACAAATAAACTTTCTAGTCAATACCATAAACGATTTCTGAGATATAAGCTGGAAAGTAGCTTGCATGCAAAACTTTAACCAAATTTTCTATTGAATGCAAAACTTTAACCAAAAGGTCTAAGTCAAAAAGTGGCCGATATACATTATATTCAATCAAAATCTCTCTCCCTCTCTCTCTCTCTCTCTCTCTCTCTTGTATGATACCACTGAACATTTAAAATCAATCCAATGCATATTACTGAGATATAAGCATGAAAGTACTTTGCATGCACAACTTTAACCAACATTTCTAAGTTAAAGGGGCCATAATTTGTTATATTTTCCATCAGGAGTTATCTACCTTAATAGTTTGATACCCCTAAACATATTTTAAGATGTTTCAAATCAATCCCATGATTTGATTCTGAGATATAAATATGAAAGTACCTTGCATGCAAACTTTAACCAAATTTTCTAGTTAAAAAGGGGCATAATTTATTACATATTCATCAAGAGTTATCTACTTTGATAGTATGATATCCCTAAACATAATTAAGATGTTTCAAATTAATCCCATGCCTGGATACTGAGATGTAGGCATGAAAGTACATTACATGCAAAACTTTAACCAAAACTTCTTAGTTAAAAAAGGGGCCGTAATTTGTTTTAAATTCAGTCAAGAGTTTTCTACCTTGGTTGTCTGACGCCCCTTGACATATTCATAAACTTTCAAGTCAATACCATGAATGGTCATTGAGATATAAGCTTGAAAGTAGCTTGCATGCAAAATCAAATTCAAAAAGGTCAACCTGAGCGGACGCCCGACGACGACGACGCCCGCCCGGACATTATCATTTTAAAGGACGGAATGTTTCGTTCGGAAAACCCGTCCAAAAAGGGGCATTATTTAGTCAAAATCCATGAAAGAGTTATGTACTCATCTCTACATGTAAAAGGAAGAGATCATAAACAAGCATTCTAAGTTTCAAAGCAACATCTTTTTGTTGAGGGGTGTGGGGCCTGACCCCTGGGCGACCTTGGGGGACATCAAAGTAATATAATCTGTCTCATCATGAAGAACAAGAATATATATGGTTTAGGGGTAGGGATCTGAACATATTTTGAGATATAAGGTCATAAGTAAAATTGAGAGGGTGGGGCCTGACCCTTGGTGACCTGGGGGACACCAAAGTAGTACTATTCAATCTTCTCATTTTTAGTAACAAAAAATTATATGGTTTAGGGTTGAAAATTTGAAATATTTAACTAAAATACATTTTTAATGCAAACATCCATGTTTCAGGAGGTGAGGCCTGACCCCTAGGGACCCCCATTTACAAAAATCAGGAAGTCACCAATACTCATTGAGGACCATAAGTGAGTGAGCGACCTCCCAGAAATGGCCCGTCCAAAGATGCCGGCGGAAGAAAGAAGAAGAAAAAAAAGGAGTAAAAACCAAAAAGTCTCCAAACTTCGTTTGGGAGACTTAAAAATTTCGTACAAAAATTTTAACCGAGATTCTTAATTGAAAAAGGGACATTATTTGTTCAGAATACATGACAGATTTATCCCCTCTTTCCAACAATTTGGAGTGGTAGTCATATTCACGTTTTCCAGGTTTCAAAGCAATATCTTAAGGGGTTAAGTGAAAAGGTGAGGTGGTACTGAAAACTTAACTGAGATTCTTAGTCAAAAGGAAGCATAATTTTGTCAAAATCCATGACAGAGTTATCCCCTTAGGCCTACATGTTGGGGTGGTAGTCATATACAAGTTTTCCCAGTTTCAAAACAATGCTTTAAGGAGTTTATTTAAAAAGTGAGCTGGTACGGAAAGCCAAACCAAGATTCTAAGTCAAAAAGGGTATAATTTGGTAAAATACATGACAAAGTTATCCCCTCTTGCCTTCAGGTTAAAGTGGTGGTAATTTACAAGTATTCAAAATTTCACTACAACACCTTAAGGGGCTCAGTGAAAAAGTGAAATGGTACGGAAAACTTAACCAAGACTCAAAGTCGACAAGGCGACATTGTTAGGTCAAAATCCATAACAGAGTTATCTCCTCTTGCCTACAGGTCGGGATGGTGGTGATATACAAGTATTCCAAATTTCTAAACAATACCTTAAGGGGTCAAGTGAGGTGGTACAAAAAACTTAATCGTTATGGCGACGCCGATGCCGACGCTCGGGTGAGTAGAATAGCCCTCCTTTTTCTTTGAATAGTCAAGCTAAAAATAGCTAAATACATAAAAAATATGCATATATTTCAATGTTCATTTGACATGAGAGTTGACTATTTTAAATACATAACATACTTTTTTTATTTCTACTTTGCTGCCATTTTTGTTAAAAAGCGACACCTATAACCGGTGCAAATGTAAAATATTACCTCTATGATAATTACTTGCCTAGTACATTGAAGACAGATATATATATGATTTTTTTTATGATTGATTTTCGGAGAAATCGGTTTCCACCGGTAATACATATCCACCAATATATGTACCGAAATGAAAAGAATGATACGAATAGGGTTAACATGGTGCATGAAATTGACAATATAGAACAGTTTTGCGAACGTGCAGAAAAAGTATGACAGGACAGAGACTTTGAAATTAATAGAAGCAAAATATAAACATGCAAAATTATATTGGAAGACGTTAAAGTCTGGTTCTAATGCACGTTAATCCAATATATCTCTTAAGCATGTTGAAATGTACTTTAAATGCGATAATATTCAAAATTATCATTATCAAAAGACACTTTGTATATTATTGAGAGATATAAAAATAATTAATTTTAGTCTATTTTTGATGAATTAAACATGTTTTACGAGAATGAAGTATTAAAAGCTATCAAACAAGACCTTCACGTACTAGTGGACCTGATTTATATCTTAATGAATTTTTCATTCATGGTATAGGTGTATTATAACCCTTTCTAACTGTACTTTTCAATACAATATTTGATCTAGGTGTTTTTCCTGAAAGTTGGTCAGAAGGTTATATTATCCATTTACATAAGAAGGGCAGTATTAACAATGTTGAAAATTATAGACTGAGGTATTACGCTACTTAGCACATTAGGAAAACTACTAACCAGGGTTTTAAACAATAGACTTACAGGTTGGGAGGAAGAATGCAGTATATATATATATATGGAAGCGCAGACAGGGTTTAGGTCGAACATGAGTACGACTGATAATATTTTTATCTTGCATGGTCTTGTTAATCATTTTATTAATCAGAGAAAGAAAATTTATTGCCCATTTATTGACTTTACCAAAGCCTTTGATAACATATTTCGTGATAATTCATGGTACAAATTGATAAAGTCAGGTATAAGAGGGAAAACTGTTTAACGTTATAAAATCAATGTATACTGCCATAAAATCTACAGATAAATATTGTTACAATATCAGTGAATCATTTGGCTGTAGTCTTGGCAAGTTTTTATCGCCATTTTTGTTTTCCATGAATCTGAATTATTTAGAAGAAACATATTCAGATAGTGGTTTGAATGGTATTAATCTTGAGCTGTTAAAATTGTTTATGATATAATATACTGATGATATACATGTAGTTATATTTACAGATAGTACTGTACAATTGCAGAGAAGTTGAGATTTGTTGTTAGATTATTGTAATCACTGAAATTAGTAGAAAATTAATCTAAAACAAAAGTTATTATACTTGGTAAAGGTAGTAATTAATGCAGAAACTCAAAATTTACATATAACATCAGTTTATTGAAGTCACTAACAAACTTTCATATTTTAGGATTGGATTTACACGAGGTGGACTTTTTTCTGAAACGCAAAATACTCTAGCTGGACAAGCGTTTAAAGCAACATTCAGTATGAATAAATATCACTATAAATTTACTGATATTTCAATAAACATTGGCTGGAATTATTTAATTATGGAAGTAAAGTTATGAGGGTTTCGCAGTCGAACGTTTTAGAGAGAGTACATATCCAATTTTGCAAAAGATACTACACATGAAGAAAGCGACTCAGAACGTTTTCATATACGGGGAGCTGGGTAGAAAACCTATTATACAACATAGATCACTGAATATAATTAGATACTGGATAAAACTATTACTCAGTAAAGAAAATAAATATATAAAGCTTGTTTTTAACATGATGATTATTGGTGCGGATTCTAATCCAAACAAACATAATTCATAATTGGGCTTCATTATTAAGACAAATACTACGTGATTTAGGTTTAAATGATCTTTTCAAACTGTAGGGAATCCAAAAGTAGTTTTATCATTAGCCAAACAAAGACTACATGACCAGTTCATTCAATCATGGAATTTAGATTGCAAATTTCAAGTAGAACTTTATCATATAATAACATTTCAAACTTTGATTTCCACTCGTATATTGTTAATATTCATATCTCAAAATATCGAAATGCACTTATTAGATTACGTGTTTCTTCTCATCGGTTAGAAATAGAAGCAGGGAGATGGACAAAACTAAATAAAACACCCAAGATTATTATAATTTTGTAATGAATGTAAGACTATAATGATTTAAGAAAAAAATACAAAGCAAAATAGTTTACAACTAAACCAAATATGCAAAAAATCGTTACACATACTATGATTTTAAAATCAGAAACTAAACTCTTTACTCTGTCTAAAACTACTAAGCTTATTTATAATCATTTTATTTATTGTTTCGTCTTTCTATGTATTTTTCTATTACGTTATCATTTCTCTCTCTATATATCTCTCTCATTTCTCATACGATTTGAATATTTAAATACAACTTGTATAAACAAACCATCCTTAAAGTTTCGCTTTCGAAAAGACTTATGATGTTTTGTTGAATGTAAATAAAATGCTATAGGATTTGTCGTTTACAAAACATCTTTGATGTATTTCGCTTTCGGTAAAAAGTCAAAAAGTGTTTTGTTTTATTATATAATATTGTTGTGAGTGTTTTGTAATTACGTACAATTCGTAATGTTATGTTTTCGAGTTTTCGACTGTTTCTTTCAGGTATTATATATTAATTATGATTATTATTATAATTTGGAATAAGAAATTATACCTTCTCCGTTGATCTTCATTTTTTCTCAAACTTTTAATATCGTATTAATTTTGCTTACAAAAATAGAATATAACCTGTTGTCTTTTTTATTTATCTTGATAACATAACCAGTTTAAATACTCTCTTTATAATATGATATGTATATGTAATTGAAAAACTACACTGTCTTGTCATAAGAACACATTGTACTCCATGCGCCTCTAGGCCTATTGGATAGCAAATAATATATATATATATATATATATATATATATATTAATCTATAAAAAATATATATATAAATATTATAAACTTAAAACACATTATTTCAGGTTCTAAAGTAATAGAAATAATCTTAAGTACAGAAATAATCTATAAGTATCCCATATGAAATAATCTATAAGTATCCCATATGAAATAATCTATAAGTATCCCATATGAAATAATCTATAAGTATCCCATATGAAATCCCAATGATGTCCATATACAACACATATACACGTAGCCCATATAATTCCCATATACAGCCCATACTGGTTTTCCCATATGGGATCCTTGTCAATTCCTGTTGCAAAACCCATATGGTCCTATGTGGAAAGTCTATACAGGACCACTGGTGAACCCATATGGGACCATATGATATAAACTGTGTTTTGATTATAGTTAGTATCATATATATAATACGACTAGCTATGTCACACGTGCACCTTTTTATCGGAGATAGATATAAACAGACACACTATATATATTGAGTAATAATTAGATTTAGAAGACTAAGGAGAGAAAATATCGAGAAATGCTGAATCAAAGAAAAATAAAACTCCCCTTAATCACCATAAAATGACTGAAATGTTTTCAGAGGCTTTTATTGGACAAAATGGAATTGCAGTTATCATTGATGCAGATTGGTATCTATAAAAAAATCAAATCAACAGTTGGGTGTCTAACATATTTTTCGTTTCAAATCTTAATCAATAAAAATGTATTAAAGTTTAAATATTTCATAATGAAACATTCATTTTCTTTTAAAGAATAGTGCAGTATGCCTGTTTATATCACGCTATTAAATGCAAATATATGTTGTTGTTTTATTCCGGGATTGGTAACTGTGGTGAGCAGTACATACTATAATGTTTCAGTAAATGAAAACACAGTATACTCTCTACTAAAATAATTGATGAAAGGAAATTGGTTTCAAGCATTTTAAGAATAAATATTAGCCAAAATGCCGGTCGCTATGTATCTGAAAAGCATTCATAAATATATTTTATTTTTTAATTCGTTGATTTTATATACAAGTACATGTAATGCCATGCATTTTTCAACTGCTTAAATTCATTAATAAATGCTGCTTTGCTACGAAAAAAATGGGATATTCTATTAGGCGTTACATTAAATAACTAAGAACATCGCATGAAAGTTATAAATATATTTTAACACCAAAAACTAGTCTAATTAAAACAAGGGACTACAAAACAGCTTTTAATGCTGCGTATAAACTATGTTCCGGCGGCCACGGCAGCCCCGATTGCTCGAAACGTAGTGCGCCTTGGGACTTTTTTTTTTTTTTAGTATGTATGTTTACAAGTTGAGTGAAATCCTCTCAAGTGTTTTCTCACAGTCTATCACGGTACATCCGTGACGAGCCGTGGAGGGGAAAGGACTGAGTCCCGGTATCAACAAGGCGCACCATGTTGCGGCCCGCGGTCTACCACGGATGCCAGTACGTTCCCTTCTGGTTCGCCACGTTCTGATGGGTTCTCTCACATTTCTCGCGTTCTGATCAAGGTCTGACACGTTTCTTATGTTCTGTCAGGGATGTCTACGTATAAAACTTGGACGCAGGGCATTTTAATGGGACGTTCAGGCCAAACATATGCCCCCGATCACAGAACTCGGGGGCATAAAAACATACATGTACATTGTTGAGGAATATTAGCATACATTTCCATCACTTCACGCGTGTGCTCTGTTCCGCTGCTGTAGAAGAGTCCTGGTCCTCTTTTCAGCAAATCAAACACATGTGCAATGGAATTGTTGTCAGGGCTTATGGCAGATATTAGTAGTACACCTCCATTGTTAGCATTTAGCATGCCATGTGTATCCTAGAAGGGGGACATGGTGTGATATCTTGAGACAACATCATACCGCGGTTAGCAATGAGATGTCCTAAATGCAACGTTCTTATAGCATCTTGCATTAAGATTGCCGTGGATGGGGACAACATGTGCCATAGTGTGCCCAAAAATGACAGCCCATACCAAGATAGAACCACTTCGAAGCTGCCATATTTAGTAAAACATGCCCTGCTTGTCACGACGCCTATAGACACGATCTCGTCCTACGGTAATTCGACTTCAAATGTGAGTTCTGTCAACAAATAAATCATCGGTCCAGTAAGTGCGAGTATACCACCGAAGCCAGACCTGTTTGTCTATGTGGTGCGGTCAATATCGAAACTTTACATGAACAACTTGCTCGCAAGCCGACGGGATTATGCACTGTATTTCGCAAGATAATCACCGAACCACAACAACATGATAATATAGCTTTCAACAATGTCTTCAATGATTGTTAAGAAATAGACCAGACAAGAAGCGGGGCGTTCGGTTGAATGCACTCTCCCTAGAATTGATTCGTAAAAAAACATATCTTCATACACAAGAGTAGAATAATGAATAATAATGTGATTTGGCTTACATTGCCGTACAAAAGACATAGGTGATTGAGTAGTAAACCATTGTTTCAACCAATTTCCTCGTTAGTCAAGGATTCATGTAGGTATATATATGTATAATAAGGACATTATTCACAAAAGTTAAAAACTATTTAATATAATGTCAAACTCAAAGTCAATGCGATATTTCTGATCGTATATGTATTGCTCATTTTATAAAGACACAGTCTATCATCTACGGATACATGGATTGCATATAGTTAACTTTTAGATACATCCGAGTAAATCAAATTTGCACGATGCATGTATTTATTTATTTAATAGATAAGATAGATGTCTGTGTTTAATTTGAATGAAATACGGTCAGAAAAAAGGTTGCAGCCAGACAGGGACTCGGACACTGCCCTTGAAAGTTTGATATTTTTCTCCGAAACAACAGGACAGAGAACAAATTGCTGTATAAATCCGAGAGAGAAACGTTTAATTTGTGATAGACTGCAAAAAGGGACTAAAAGGAACTATTATCTGTGAGGAATATGCGGTTATAAATCATTAACAACAAATTAATTGCACGCCTTCTTTTTAATGGAAAATGTAAATGTTCAGATTAATGTGTTAAAATTTAATTAGAAACGATGGTAATACTATAGCCGAAGCCAACGAAATTGAACAACCCACGACAAATATTGTTGATTTCATATCACATTTTTAGTTTGATGTCTCAGCATATAAACGCTGGTGTTTGGAAGATATCGACATCATTTGCTAGCAATAAGAATTCCGTGTGTCGAGAAAACAATGAAATTATCAGTGGTATTCCTTGCGTTTGAGCTGTTGGTTGTTGCAGGAAATCCGATTGGTAAGTATATACATATGTACATTTTTTTTTGCTTTCCTCGATTATAAGTTAGGACGGGTCTAATTTCTTATATCAATGTATCTATATGCTTTTGTTTATTCACTTATTTAGCCAGTTCATTTATTATTACGCTTTGTTTACAAACTACATTGAGATTGTTTTGTTATGAAGAAAACACAAACTAGAGAGAAACCACACAATATTATACGTGTACTATACAATCAACATAACCGAGAGATGTAATATGAAAATGTTAATTCCACAATTCAATCAATATATTTCAAGTTGTCTAAATAACGTAAGGGTCAGTGATATCTTTTTTTATTACAAGCAATCGGGT
Organism: Solen grandis; assembly: GCA_021229015.1. Lineage (NCBI taxonomy): Eukaryota > Metazoa > Mollusca > Bivalvia > Adapedonta > Solenidae > Solen > Solen grandis. The sequence continues at coordinate 11,306,006 of CM037789.1, forward strand.
AAGATCCAAAGTGGATTTGATAGGGTTTTCGGTTGAATGCTCGCAGACTCCCGTTTTCTCCCTCAGTAATGTTATGGAATTTATTTTATGAAATATAAGAAGATCAGAAATATAGAATTACTTTATCATAGTTTTGATAAGTACTCGTACTAGGAACTGATAATTACTGTTTTAAATAATCTTACAAGTGCAAATAATGAAATTTGTAGTGTTAAGTATTTCTGTTTGGTTAACCGTAAATTTTTGGCATAGCTACTGCAAAATTATGTCGTAGACCTAAAAAAGCCATGAATCTGTCCTTTTATTAATTAGTGAGATTACACTTGACAGTGATAGATAATAGGCCCTGCTTGTTGACATTAAGCATGATAGTGTAAATGATTGCTTTTACGGTTAGTTACCGCAAATTCTCGATATCCTTAGTGATTTGTTTGTTTTTACGGTTACCTATGATTCAGTATCACCTCAAATTTAACGGTACAATCTATTTTTAGTTTAAATGGCTAACCCTAAAAATTATGGTAAGTTTATGTGAATAAGATTTCTGTGAACTTTATAAACCATACTTCTTTATTTTTGAGGGAAGAGAAGTGGGAAATGTAGAACAGAGAGGAAGGATAGAAAGAACTTGTGTTGTGACAAAAGGAAAAATGAAAATAAAAGAAAGAAATAAGAAAAATCGCACTTTCTTTTGTTCTTACTCCCCCACCGTTACAATTAGCAGCACGCGAGCTTTACTTTCTGGAAACGTGTACAGGTATTTTGATGGTAAAAAGCGTTAACAGCTAAATATATAATTAATTTAATTTCAACTATTGTATGATAATTCTGTTTGATGACTCTGAATGTAATTTTCGTCATAAGAAATTCGTTGCCATAGTATGGTATTTCATATTTGAGTAATATTTTCATGTGATTTTTTTTTTTGGCAAAAGAAGTCATGTGACACAACATCTAAATGACAGCACTACTGGGCGATTCATTAGGGAATAGATGTGCTAAAACAATCACATTCACTTTTGATGTCATTCGATTAATGTGGATATCAAAATAAGTCAAGCATTAAATCATGCCAGTAAAGATTTCTGATACTTTAGTGTGCTAACTCTATATCAAATATATATTTTTGACAATTACATTTAGAGACTAGCAAAACCGCAGGGTTAGACATTGCGCATGGATGAAAAGATTTTGTTTCGTAAAAAAAAATGATGTAATCTGATATTTACCAGGGACTGTGGTTATAACATTTTAACAGCATCCAATCGATTTGATTATGTTCTCAGTGTAATTAATCATATTCTATAAAGCATATCATATAAACGTTGAGTTTAGACTGTCGACGTAAATCGCAATCTTTTGTTGCTGGAAATCATATATCTCATGATTATTGCAGTCAATCTAACTTTATCGCTCAGCAGTTAAGGAGCGCAATCACGCAATGCGATTCTGCGAAAGCGAATGCGGGGGAATGTAGCGTACACGTTTTAATCATGACAGTTTTTTTTTTTTTTTTTGGTATGTTATATATTTGATAAATATTTTTCTTTTATATTTTGTTTACGTCGGAATCATCGATCATACACGAGAACAAAATAATCAAGTTTAAGAAAAAAAAAGAAGAAAAAAACATAACAGTAACCGATTGTTATACATTATCTTAAGAGGAGTGATATGCATTGAACACTCCAAACCTTTACCCCGAACTTTTATTTTACATGATAACGAGAATAAATTTCATATTGAATATTTATTCTAATCAGATTAAGAATCTACGTGACATGAGGACACGGTGTAAATAAAAGAATATGTTGAGAATTGCCGAGATTGCTTTAAATCAAATCGCACTAGAAGCAATACATTGAAACATATGTTTGACACTTCATCAAGTGTAAACTTTGCAATATGAAACTGTTCTGGGAAACCTTTCTTTCCAGCACATCCAACACCGGTTTAATGTTATTACACATATTCTCTGCTTACATATTCCCTGATTATACATATTCTCAGGTGACACATTTTCTCTGTTGATACTTATTCCCTGAATAAAAATATTCCCTGAAAATTAATATTCCCTGATGATACATATTCCCTGATGATACATATACCCTGATGATACATATTCCCTGATGATACAAATTCCAGAAGATACATATTCCCTGAAGATATATATTCCCTGATGATACATATTCCCTGATGTTACATATTCCCTGATGAAACATATTCCCTGATGTTACATATTCCCTGATGATAAATATTCCTTGAAGATACATATACCCTGATGATACATATACCCTGATGATACATATACTCTGAAGATACATATTCCCTGAAGATACATATTCCCTGATGATACATATACTCTGAAGATACATATTCCCTGAAGATACATATTCCCTGATGATACATATTCCCTGATGATACATATACTCTGAAGATACATATTCCCTGAAGATACATATTCCCTGATGATACATATCCGTTGATAATATGTAATCCTTGATTACATATATTCCATAATAACACATACGTTTATCCTGATTATATAAATTCTTGATGATGCATAAATATTCCCTGATGATACATTTTCCTTTCTTATATATATATATATACACACACACATATATATATATATATATATATATATATATATATATATATATATATATATATATACCGATTATATACATTCTTTGTGAAACAAAAAAATTCCCTGATAATACATATTCTCTTGTGATATAATTAGCTATTAAATAACCTTAATTTTATCAAATTGCAATTAAAATGATTAATAGGCATTAATTTAATGGACCGTAACAATAGGAGATGAATTTAATGGGTCGTTAAAATGCCATTAAAAACTCTCTTAAAATCCGTTTAAAACGTTAAAGTTTAAGAGCCATTAATTTAAAATTAGTACTGTTTTTATGCTCTGATTTTGTTTCATTAAATAGTATAATGACTGTGAAGATACATACTAAATTGTGTTAGAGTGCCATTAAATTAGCATTAAATGTTTTTAAAGGGCTGTGTTCAAGAAAGCTGAAAATTTGAACTTAATGCATTGTTAAAACACAGTGACTGGTTGTTATGTACATTTATGTGTAATTTCACATAGAGATCTTAATTATGACAAGACGGCCACGGTAGCCCTAAATCGTACACCTGACATCAACTGCTATAGAGAAAAAACTTAACTTAATAAGTAAGGACATAATATATAGCAGTTAGGAAGCAAAGAGTCAAATCTCTGTAAGAAATATATAATATGGAAAACTGGACTTGATACAGATTAATCATGTTTAAATTATTTTCATCAAAATCTGCCCAGTGGTAAAGTGTTGTTTAAGGGAGGCAAGTTTTTAAGTCGCTACTAATTGTTCTAGATATATTAGCACTAGTAAAGAATAAAAAAAAAACTCCCACAACTGGGTTCGAGTCTACAACTGTCAAATTCGAAACCATTGGCGTTATCGCTGTACCGTGGTGCCTTCAAGATATTTTAGATAATATAAAAAATTGCTTAATTCATCAACAACAAAACGTTTAGCAAGCATTACTGTGGGGGACACTAATTTTCGTCGATTTCGTCGTATCTTTTATCCACGAATATTAATCCAGACGTAGACGTGTCTCTTATACATGTATAGACCTTGCGTTTTCTAGAACAGAGCCACAAATAAATGTACCCACAAAATTCCCTTAGCTATATAATCAACGAAATTTGATGTCAACGAAAATAAATAATTTTAAAGTTTTCAATAAGACATTTCCTGGCAATATCAGCATGAGTTATGTATTTGTTTATACATGTAGTAAATGCTGTGTTTGATTTCCTTCTCAACTACATAAAACTGTTTCATAAATCGAGAAAATTAAAACAGAAATAATTTCAGGAAACATGTCTAAACTTGCAATTGGCCATTAAAGGGTTTGGGAATATCATTGACTATATATATATATATACAACAATACACAATAAAATGTACACGTAAAATGTATTACATTCGTTCATCGTTGATTTATACTGATGAGTGTGATTTTATTTTTATTTTTAGTAAATTTAATTGCAGATGGCATCCATCGCTGTCCAAGGATATCTTTGTATTACTCTCAATGTAGTGCAATCCTGCAAAAAGCGTGCATTCGGTTCGTACTGTACTGGATATCTTGCTGACTGTTCCAACTATGATGGACCCACATTTTCAACACTATATTGATCTTTTGAAATACAAGCCAGTCACTTCAGGTATTATTGTCACCTGAACATTATAAATTCACAACGAAATTCCAACAGAAATGATACCAGAATGTATTTAAGGTATTAGCACAATAAAAGCCATATTCCAAATCTTGCCTCTGAATGGTAATATTTCTATGAATACATGTACTTTGAAGGCATTCACAAGTGAAAATATTTCACCAAGAGTTGTTTTTTTTTTTTTGCAACTTTTAATTTAGGGGAGATAATCTGTATTTAACATTGAAGCTTATGGGGAAATATACATTTTTAGTAATAATATCAGCATTAATTATAATTTCAGCTCATAGTTTATGCTTACTTTGAAGAAGGATTCCCCAATATTCGATTTGGATTTATTAGTAGAATGAAGCAGCTACATGAATAACTTGCATTTTTCTTACGTATAAAATTGCAGGATTTACGCCATCAACGTGTTTTGTTTTTTTATTTTTTTTCTCGCATGAACTTATTCAGTTTCAATTGTTTATATATTTCACGGTTTATATATCTCCTGAGATACATTTTGAATGTTTAGTTAACTACTGTATACATTTATGAAATTATAAAAAAAAAATCTGATGATAAAACTGTTAATTGACAGTTTGTCAAAGAGATACATACATGTAATATTATAACGCCATGGCATGTGACACACCTAAATTTATACAAACAGAACGTCAAGCACGCATGCAGTGAGTCAAGTTAAGACAATCCATCCATCATTAAACTGTTATCATTGTCCATCAAGAGATCAATGGAGATTTTATTCTCAATGCAAGCTTTGATAGGCTTTGAGCAAAAGAGTCTATAACCCAAAGTCAATGGATGCTTGTTTCTGCACTTAAGTATTTTAAGCATTTGAAGGATCATGATTATAATGTAATGTTGGAATACCTTAAAAGTTTAAGACAAAGTTTTATACGGTAAAATAATTCATATACTACCTTTTTAACCTTCCATTCACAATTATTTTCATACAATTTAGTATTTTATCAACTGTATATCGGAGTAGCAGTGTTTCTAAATCCACGACTAATTATATTGTGACAAAAACACTATTTCATTTTAGCGACAGTACATTTTGCTTTTACTGTCATGAGAAAGAAACACTGATACACAGACTCTGGTCCTGTCCCCTGTCCCCATACACAGGCTATAATACGTTCATTTAAATTCTGGTTATCATCCAATAACATAGATCATAATTTTACAGAACAGAGCTTTATTTTTAATATTGGTAATAATATCATCAATATGTTTTACTTCAAATGAAATATTACATTTATTCAGCCAAGCGCTTACATCAAACCTTAAGCTTAGAAACTCTAATATACAGATTAAAAAGGTTGTTTGAGTCACTCTATAGTATAGCCCTCAAAAATGACTGTACTGATAAATTAAGAAAACAATGGGAGAAATATATTTCAGTATTGACACAAGAATAATGGATAAAGAATAAAATAGTACACTTAATGCTTGAATCCTAGTGAGTAGGTTAAATGAGATTTACTGATAAAAAAGCATCTGTTAAATTCATATCATATAATTGTAATAAAAAAATCATCTGGGGGGGAAAGACCAAAAACACTTTTTTCTCTTATTTTCTTCTTTAATTCATATTATCATATTGTATTAGATAAATTCAAGAACTCATTTTGTTATCCTTTGATAAAAAACTTTATTTTTTACATGAAAATAGATGCATTTTCTGTTTTGTTTGTAAATAATTTTACATATATGATGCTGTGATAGTTTCATTTTAGCGAGTAAATTTTCATCAGTTTTCCATACGAATGTACGGATATTTTATTTGCTTACATTCAATATCATTACCATTACGTTTCATAGGTAATAGCAATTTCATACAAATGGTTCTCTGCCTTTTTTACATATGGGACCGTCCTTGTCGCATTCGAGAAAAAAGGATTCATTCTAATTCAATGTTAATGGATTCTCATTTTCTTTTTTTATTAAACTTGCTGTCCACGTGAATCAAAAGAGAGTTTAAATATTCAATAAATAGTTCCTTTTGGCGCTTTAGATAGATATCGCCATTGACAACTGGCGCAAAATAAGGAAAGAAATACAAATATCCATGCCTGAAGGACAAAATACAATTAACGTACGAATAGTTCCTGGAGTCACACACAGAGAATCATATGAATAGATATATAGATAGGTGAAAAAATAAACGTGACATTCAACTTTACTATTGACGCACTTGATACGCTATAAACTGGTTGTTTTCGGAGAGCGCTGTAGTTAATGCATTGTCCTTTCACCACTTCAATCCGGGTTCAAGCTCGCGACGTTCCGACGTTGTATGCAATCTGGATCCAAGCCAGCGTCGTTCCGACGTTATATGTGAAAAGTGTATTGCCGCCCGTTCGGGCATGTTGATTTTCTCTAGGTACTCTGCCTTGTATAATGATATTTTAAACTCTTATTTAATATACAGACTGTTTCAAGGAGTTCCAATGAGTTGAAACTTGTGTAACTTATGACAAATATTAACATAATTCAATTTGTTCATTTTCAGTTTACAAGTCAAACTATTACAGTAACAATTTAGACCAAAACACAGTGACACATGGTATTGAACAGTAAAATCAGAAATAAGTTAACAAAACGTTGTAACCAACGCTTCTCCGTCTAGAATCATAAAAAAAAAAAAAAAAAAAAAAAAAAAAATCTTAACAAATAAAATTTATAGATGATTATCAGCGCGGTCATTGTCAACGATTCGTTGACGAACTAATTAATAAGTCCAACGATAGTTTATGCGTGAAAATGTTTTCAGTCCAATCGTAAAATTAGTTAACATACATGTTTACATTAATCTATTGGTATCTCGAATCGGGTTGGATCACCAGACCGTGTGGTCGGATATAAGTACCTTACACGAGTATTTTTTTTTAATGTAGAACATATTAAGAAAGTTTTAAGTTAATAATGGTTAATGTCTGTTTAGACATCCAATTAGCTAATTTTAATGCTTCTCTCTCTCTCTCTCTCTCTCTCTCTCTTTCTCTCTCTCTCTTTCTCTGCGTCTGTTGTTGTTGTTGTTGCTAATTTAAACGTGTTTTACTTCAGTTGTATCATTTTACAATCATCACAATCAGTCTTCTTTCTCTAATAAATTATCCAAAATGCTTCATTTCTTAACAAAACTGTTCATAAATTGGATAATAATGTATGTCAACTTAGTCATGTATATGCTCTTCAATTCACTGATTTAAGAATTTTAAATATAACTTAGCGCTGGTTATTCTCTTTGGGTTGCGAGTTATTCATATGTATAAAAGATGAATATTCTATCAACAGCAATTATTAATAATGGAAAGTATTTTTTTTTTTTTTTTTTTTTTTTTTTTTTTTTTTTTTTTTGCTTATGGGGTTGGTAGAACGAAATGCAATACCAACTCGAATGCTCTTTTTTCAATACAGAAAGAATTGTTCAAAATTTCAAAATGTCATATCATACACAGCAGTTTCACCTACCATCCGGAAGTCTGTTGCAGATAATGAGTAAATATTAATATCGCCATTCTTCTCTTCTCTCTTTTTCCTCTCTCCATTCTCTATCTCTCATCTTGTGCACACAGCTTTCTGTCTCAGTTATAAACCAATGAGTCTCTCACCGTTTCCACATTGCTTTAAATTACTTCACCTAACATTGTCAGGAAAGGTGTATATATATGCTACTTTATGTATATGTATTTCCGCATGCACGATGCATGTATCACCGGACGGGTTCTTTGGGTTGTTTGTCAAAGAAATGACGAATCACAGACCGATGTAGTGGTCAAGCGTGGACTGAAGTTCATAACTACACACGCTTGACCGACTACACGGTTAAGGTGGCACGGGTTAGTCTGAAAATAATTGTTACGGTATGCCAGCTGCAATTAGTAGAAATATACTTTCCTCTATTAAAGCGAATGCCCATTTAAATGTGTATTTTGAATAACAAAGAATCACTTTGTTATGTTATAAGATCTTATTTTAGTACATATTTATATCATTAACTTTTTCACTCCGTGACATATGTTTGACTTGACTATTTGAGTTTACCGTCGCTTCGACAGTATTTCAGTCATATAGCGACGTCCAGTTAATTACAGGTGGAGGAAGACCCCGATTGCACGGACCGACCTACCGCAAGCCAGCTGGAAGGCTTTATCACATGAAAATCCGAATGGCCGGGATTCGAACCCACGCGGTGAGGAGCTGAGTGAGTGTTAAAGTCAGCGACTTTACCCTTTCGGCCACGGAGGCCCCACGATGTATGTATCAAACCAGGGATGGAAATATACTCGTATGCTGATTTGTTAATTTTACCAAACTCCTTATAGAGTAAAATGTTCTTGGCTACACATTAAATTGATATTACAGTAGATAGGCTTTAGTGTTATACATCAAAGGTACCCAGTACGTTGCTTTTACCATTTAAAAAGAAAAAAATATCATTCTTACATATAATAAGGGAGTAGGTAACTTTTTCCATTGAAAACGTACATCCCGCCGTTTCAATTACCTCCTTTGAACATCAGTAGATTTTTTTTTATAAAATTAGTTTTATTTTAAGCATAAGAAATTAATAAAGACATATAGGTACAAAAATATTCCTTTGTCTAAAGAATCGCTCTTAATAAATTCGCGAAATAAATAAATAAATAAAAAATAAATAAATAAAAAAACATTAAGCCAGAAGAGATCTGACCGACGGAATCTTGCTAAAACAAAAGAAAAACTAAATCCAGATTTTTTTATTTTTTTTTTTATTTATTTATTTTTTTTTTTTTTTTAATTGGCAGTTTTTCAACGTACCTTTGCTATACATGATACAAAAGACATACACTTGTGAATTATATAAATTATACCTTACTTTCATTTAATTATTAACCATACTCTTAATTATTCACGATAAATTAATCGTACCATTAAGTGCATATTTAATTGAAAAGAATGACGGTAAATGCATAGTCAATAGTCAATATATTCTTTTTATAGCGTATCAGGTTATAATAACACTTGGTCGGCAGATATAGGACAGATTTTGTTAGGTAAATACTAAAAACAAATAAATATAAGAGTAATGTTTATTGTTTACAGTGTAGTTAAGCAAAGCGACAGTATCAGGACAAAATGGAAACTTAACTGGAATAAACACCACTTTAAAATACCAGGACTGTATTTCCATGTAGATCTTGACAAAATGATTAAACAACATTATAATTCAAAATTAGAAAAGATGATTACACTTAACACGCATTGGTAGCGAAGAATTCACACTCCAAATTGAATAACTGCTGTTGTAAAAAAGCTCATTATTTCTCTTTTTAATCACCAGTTTATGTCTTAACTGAACCATTCATCCCTATATATATTACACGTCTCAATCGTTTACTTATGGAATTTGTTTAAAAACGTTATCAACAAAATAAAAAAAATCAATGTTATAGTTTATTTAAACTCTTTTAATATCAGCTTTGAAGTTCACGTGGTTAAAAAGATTATCTTAGATCGAAACTTTTTCGAAAGGTTGTTTTTATAATCTTTTACATTGTGGCAAGTTTACGGTGAAAATTGTTATCATGTTTAAAAAATCAGTTCTGGCAAGGCACTATAGCAGCATATGGAGATTTGTGTACAAGTCATAAATATATACATCCAACATTCGTAATTATCCCATCTTTTAAAACTTTAAATGTAGGCACCATGCGGTGTAAAGCAAATCACAACACAAACAAGTTGTTTGTAACCTTAAGTTAAAAGTTTCCCCGCAAGTGTAAGCACAGGTTTACCCACGCATAAAGCTTTGGAAACATAAGGATCCAGCCAAAAAAGCAGAGTGCTGAACACTTCGCATCAAATGTTTGATTGTGGGTCACAATGGATGAGTTCTGGAAAGAACTATAAGATCTGCTGAATGAGGCTGCAACAGAGATGTGTTCAACCAGGCACCAATGGCGATAACAGACCAGACCTGTGGTGGAATTACACGGTGGAGGGTCAAGTGCTGGAAAACAGATGATGCTTTAAGACCTGGGAGGCTGGTGGAAATATGAGAGAATAAAATGAAGTCAAACGCATTTCTAAAGAAGTTGTGCATCAAGTGAGACTGAGAAAGAGGTTGGTTTTTTTTTTGGTTTTTTTTTTCAAAAATCGACCCAAAGACAGATGACATCTACAACTTCGCCAAGCAAATGCTCCGAGACAATTAGGATATAATGGGTGAGAAACCAGGTAGAAATGATGAGGGTAAAAATGGAGTGAAACAGCATTTTGGTTAGGTGTTGAGGAATGACATGTCCAGACTGTACAATCAATATTTACAGTGCAGGAAGCAAGCTGTGTTCGTGTTGGGGATGGCTATAGTGACAAATTTGATGTGGGTGTTCATCAAGGCTCTGTACTAAGTCAACTTCTATTCATAATTGTTCTGTAAGTACTGTCACGTGACTTTCGCACAAGCTGTGCATAGGAGCTTCGGTATATTGGCAATTGTTGACAGCTCTCTAGAAGAAGGACATGGGGGAGAAAGAACTCAGAGTCAACATGTGTTTAACCAAAGTAATCATATCTGTTTCCAAACTTAAATCTATGAGAAGAACGGAAAAGCAGCTGCGTACGTGTTACAGACAATACCTCCATCTTCTGTACTGTTCGAATTGGTTCCACAAGAATGTACCAGAATCATGGACCCTTTTTAATCAGATCCAGGTTACCACGCTGCAATGGACTATCTCGACATATTAATGCTAGGCCGGTTACTTATGTATCAATCAGAAATGATCTTGGAGTCATTCTGTCTTCTGGAGGGGGAATATGAGCTTGCTGTAATGTCCGACAAGTATTCCGACTGGAAAAAATTCAGAGAGTTACTTCCAGTTTTGGCAAGTAAAAACCTGTCAATCTCAATCAGGGGCCGTATATACTATTCATGCATCATAAGACCTGTCTTGCTTTATGGCTCAGATACATGGTCAGTATCAGCTACCAAACTCGGGAGACTGCGGCGTAACGACAGAGCCAAGATAAGACGGGCCTGCTTGGTCAGGCCTGAAGACAATGTCCTCCTTGAGACACTCCTTTCTCGGCTTCAGAGATATTTCAGATATTATCAAGACAAGCAGGCTGAGATGGCAAAGCCATGTAGAATGCAGCACAGTTTCGGAAACCTAGCATTTCAGGTTAAAGGGCCCTAGGCAGACCAAAGTGATTCTGGGATGACCTAGTGAAACCGGGCCGTGAGACTGTACTAACCCACTAGATCGCCAGGCATGGAGAGGATAACTTAGCTCTCGACTGTACAGCCAGGCCTCATCCTTATAAAGGAATAATTCAAGGCCTATGATCAAAAGTGGAGTATGATGATGATGGATGACGATGAATGAAAGTAATAATTACATGCACGTCTTGAACTTAGTCGGTTTGTTCCGTCCAAATATCAATTTAGATGTTCCAACAAGTCACTGACAATAAAACATATGCGAAAATAATTGCCTACATTTTTTTGTGAATACGACTTATTCAAAAATATACTATGGTTCCAGTTTTTGGTTAATCGAAGAATCTCTAGAGCAAACTGTCTTCTTAATAAAACAAAAATATAATACGTACATTCTGTACAGCTGATGAAGGAACCATTATCCATCTGTTATGTCACTTCGGCAAGAATATTGTTAAAAATGTCAAATCAAAAACAGAACAATCCAAAAATAGCAACTATTGGGAGAGTAGAATTCTTGTTGGTATTCTAAGCATCACGTGCATGGTTAAAAATCTGTAAATATTATTTATAGACAGACAGACACACTTTATATAGTTTCAACGTGTTATCGTTTCAACGGGTACAAGAGTACATAGTTGAACAAGACATACAACATTATTGCGTATGGTCACACACACACACACTCTCTCTCTCTCTCTGTCTCTCTCTCCTCTCTCACGCACACATGCATACACAGAATACAAAGTGCTTTACACATTCTAAACATATATGTTTGCAAAGAAGCGGTACAAGTGCATATATATCTTCAGTAAATAATTAAAAATTTCTAATTTGAAAAGCTTCTTTTATATACTTACATATTTTAACAAAATGATCTGTATTACTTGATTTCATCAATAAAACAAATTTAATAAAGTTAGGCATAGAATAAATACTTTTGTTAAATTATGTTTTCGAATTTCATTGTAGATTTTGCAGACACAAATAAAATTGAACTCATCTTCAACGTCTCTTTTCTTTCGAAGCTCACAAAACCTCTCAGATCGATCAACCCTAGTACGGCCATAACACCCAGATTCTATTCTTAGTGGATGTGAGGACACGTATAATTTTGTGAATAAACTTACTAATTTTCTTAGTATAATGTCCAAGTCTTTCTCAAATTCAAATATGTCTTTAATTTCCTGTAAGCGCTTTTTACATTCCCTCCATTTTTGTTTTCAAAATAAATGATTAACCGACCTTTAAAAGCAGTAGCAAATGTTTAATGGTTAACCGCAAAAGGGTCTAACCATACATACTCAAAGCCATATTTATCTAAGAGTCGTTTAACTCCCGAGACCCAGTTTTGGCAACCCCTCGCATTATACTCTACAAGTTGACAAATACATTCGTTTTAGCAATATATTTTCGGCTGTAATAAGTTTAAGTCAATAATCAATTATCCTGACGTATCAATTTATAAAATGTGGGTATCATCCCAACTCCCCGTACACTGCCAATGATCATGTACTGCGCTTAACAAACAACACACTTTTGCAGAAATTCAGAGGTACTCTCTATATATTTTTAGACTTAGAGTTACCGCAATTATCACAATTTTCATAGTTTAATATTGACCCGACAAAAGAATCAAAAAGCTATAACATAGTACTACTCTGTACTCTGGACTTATCCTTACTGTACATATCTTATATGCCATTAAGTATTTTACCATTTAGACCCATTTTAAAGAATTTTGACCATAAATTATTTCTGTTTACACTATCAACGCACAAGGAAATGTACAAAGAAATTCTTATATTACAGAAGGGCAAAATTCAAAGCAACATTTGAATTAGCAATAACATATATCACACAATAAAAGACAGACGACGGAAAAATGATCCCTATGTGTCACCTCTGCTTACAGCAGGTGACACTACAACACTTCACACTATCATAGTATGTACACCAATACCTTACTAAAAAAAGAAGAAAAATGATTTAGGCTCCTAATAGTCTAGACTGTAACCGTTCTGGGGGTTGATAATGTTTAAACTGACAGATTCTTAAAGTCAGTCAACAACATAATAGTAGTCAATTTAAAGAATTTCCTGAAAATGAATTTAAGTATTGATGCACCGAGGTAAAATACATTTTCTTTCGTGTATTTACATATGCCACTTTACATGTTGTACTTTTGTTTAAATTAGGTAGCAAAGGCAACATGATAGTATTTTCCCCATTTTCTTATTTGTACTGTTTAAATTACCACTTTGTTAAATGATTAAAATAAAGTGATATGCCAAATGCATATATTTTTATATCTTCTAATGCTATAGATGTCCAATTATGGTGTACGACAATGGTGATGGCCTCGATCCTCTTGTTCCTATGACGAAGTTATCAAGTGGTAAAAATCGCTTGATGTGAAATAGACACATACCCATTTAATATAAAAATCATTTTCTATATGTTTTAGAGACATTACAAATATAATACAATAATGAATCTCCATGACATTATGATAAAATCTAACATCTTACCTCTGGCGCCAAGTGTATTAAGTCTATATCACATTTTACTTAAAATGTCTTCATTTTAAAGAACTGGCGCTGATAATAAGACAATACAGAATACCATTAGGCAATCTTGATCATTAAACGTAAATTATACACATAATTCTCTCTTTTTAAAGATAAATAATAACCATTTTGTCAAATGTTGTCCACAATCGTTCAAAACATGATAGATAACAACACATCTTGACCACATTATAAATTCTCAAGACTCGCATAGAAAATTCTGTAATTTGCTTCTTATTCAAAGCGATGCAGGCAAGCCAACTAAGGAGGTCGCTGTTCGTCAAAAATAAGACAAAAACTCACCCACAACCTCATGGAGAAATAAATTCAAATGAACGAATATTAACTTATAGTTAATCGAGCGGTATATTGAAAGTAAAGTAATGAGTATAATAATTACAGTGGTCTCGCGATTCCTCGAGGTCGGACGGGATCGGAAAAAAAACCTCGAAGAATCGCCTAATTCGAGGAATCATTCAGATGTCAAAACTTGATGTTGACATTTGTTTATACATGTACCTAAATAGTTTTCGTTATTTTTTGTTTCGTTTAGCATTTAATTGACAATATCTTTAAATATCATTAGAAAAAAATTACCACGGATATACTTATTAGGCTTTTGTGGAAGAAATAAGTAAATAATGAGTTTGTTTTGATTTACCGATCATTTGATTGATAACCTTTTATTTAATTTCGTATATGGCGGCGATGCGTTATTTTTACATGCTTGGAATAACACTAATTTGTTGGGGTTTTTGTTGTTGTTGTTTTGTTGTTGTTGTTGATGTTGTTGTTGTTGTTGTTGTTGTTTTTTTGGGGGGTTATCGCGTGCAGCTTTCCTTTTTCTATCTTTCTTTTTTTTCGCAAACAAACAAAGTCGGTTCTTTTAAAGTCAGTTGATTAATCAGGAGGACCTGTGACAGTCTATCCTCGGGAGCGAAATGTCGCGGGTTCGATCCCCGGCCGCGACATACCAAAATCGTAAAAAAGGATACTGTTATAGCTCATTTGCTTGGTGCTTAGCATATAAGGGTAGTTGCAGGACTGGTTGGCCCGGTATCAGGATAATGTGACTGTCTCCAAATGACTGAAATACTGTCGGTGGGGCGTTTAACCCAACAAACAAACGTGACAGTCTGTTACATGATCAGTAGGTGCGAAAATACGCTTTACACGGCCGTGTTGATATCACGATTCGACTTAGTTGTGACGATGTTTGAAGACATTTACAAAGCCATTTCGGTCAAGGTATTAATCACAGCGACAGGTGGTCGTGGGGTCTAGTTGCAAAGGACATACAGGTAGATTTGATGCTGTCTTCAAAGAAATTATATAAGATGTACTATCTAGGGGCCAGTTAAGACCTCGAGGAATCACAAATTTCATGTTTGAATAATCGCCCTAAAATTTAGATAGGGTAAGAAGGGCTAAATACAACAAAACCTCATTTTACGGCTGCTTTACAAAGTACTTCCGGTACGGACGATCGAATGCAGACGCCCCTACGTCATTGAGAAGTTGACAGTTATCTGAAACTAGAACAAAACGTCACATAATTGTGATATTCTTATCTGATAACATGACTATATTTATCTCAGGGGAAGTAAATCAAAATATTTGAATAAAATATTTTGAAGTTTGCATTATAATTCATCATCAAATAATAATAAGTCGCGATGAAACGGTCATTTATCAACCTGACGGCCACTAGTACTAGTTTTCATAAAAATATAATGATGAACACATATGCTACTAGGTGGGAATGGTTGCCTATTAAAATAGTAAAAAATATGGGTTCATCTGAAATAGTTTCCTACTGTGAATCGATGGTGTTGACATTAACTACGTGGAATCTGCAGTGAAGGCAAACATTCGTGGATTCATGTTCCAGGAAAAAATATCATATCGATAATTTTTCTGTGCTATTTGTTACACAATTGGCTCTTTAAAACTATACTAGCCAGCATGTATAAAGAAAGAGCTTGGCCAACTGTTTGATTTTACAGCATTGTGATATGTAACTTAATCACAACATATGTGTCTTATTTTGCATAAGGAACAGTGACTATGTGGGGAAGAACCTCATTTTCCTCAAAACATGTCTCAGAGCTACGAACTTCAAATGTAATTTAAATAATTATATATAAAGTATGTATGATCTTTGCATGGTAAAGTATGTTGACGATAAAATGTTTTTGACGTATTTTTTATCTTTGCATATAAATGTGAAAATGTGTACCTGTTCGGCATTTTGGTATATCACAAAACTGCCATCTGACACCGGATGCCGTCGTGTAACACCACAATGCGCCTTTTGAGTCTGGATCCCGGCAGTATTTCTCGGCATCTTCAAGACTAGCATCTGGGAACTTGTCAGGATCGGTGTTCGAATGTTCATTTGGCCACTGCCGCCTCCATTTCTGACAGGGGAGACCACTGTACGTGTAAGATCTTGTCCCCGTGTAGTCATAATGTGACGACGTGTTGTAGCAGCTGTTTGGGTCGTAACTAACTAAATGTGAATAGCAAAATTGTAATTAGACAAGATATAATAGTGTACATTAATCATAGAGATTTCACCAACGATGGTATATGAATTACCTAATGGCAGCACTATTCATATCTCAATTTACTGTTTCGTGCGGGTATTTATAATAAAAAGATGTTTCTATTTTTTCTTTATACATTAAAATACTTTTTGTATGTTATTGTAGTTTGTTGTTGAACAATGTTGCTTGCATCATCGTCACCATTGTTTTATCTAGGTTTATGTAGAATCACGATCTTCATCTAAAGAGTCGACCTGAGTGTACTGATTATAAGAGACAGTAAGGCTAGTGTGTAATCTAAAAGCGGACCATTAATATCTTAATTTGCTCGTTTATTAAATTAACTACAAAATACATATTAATTGCGACATAATATTATCAAAAATATATTCTTTCATCGCTTTCAATTCTTTTATTTTTTAGCAGCAGCGTTTATAAGCTGGAAATCATGACATCATTTCCAGTGTGTGTTGACATTACGCCATATTGTTTTGGTTTAAAATGGATAAAATTAATGTATGTTTGTTTATCTATGTGTATATGTGCATGGAAAGGTACATGTTTATGAATGTATATGAGTGACCATACATGTGTATATGTGAGCATATTTTCCCCAAATAATGGATAATCAATTGCTTTGTACAAAGTCCTGCAAAGGTTTTTTTGCGAAATAATGTATGACGTCAATGTCATGACGTTATTTCATGTGTATGTTTACATTACGTCATATTGTTTTGGGTTAAAATGCAATAATATAATACTGTTGTATTTCTTCGTGTCTGTGATATTTTAAACCCTTATGATGAAAATGAAGGTCACATGTAAGGGAGAAAGGCTGAAAAATAGAAAAGACAAATGGAGGTCATTTGGTCCTATTACATATTGAATAGTTTTGAGGCGTTTCTCACATTATCCCTTTATAGTAGGGGAATTTGGATGCATTCATGCTCTTTGTGGAAAAAATAATTATGTAAATATTACAACACGCTTACTTCTGAATGCTTTATGTGTTTGCATGTATGTATACTTTCCCATGACACCTTATTGCATTTCTGTTAGACGGTTTTAAACGTAAATTGTGTAATGCTTAATATTATGTGCTTACTGACTAAAAATATAAGACCCAGGTGCTAACTACTATATGTTACATTACAAATAAGAAGTACAAGCATACATTAGCCTTGTCGCATTTCTTTTGAGAAGTGTATAGTACATAGCGCTTTCTGTTAACTACCAAATAAGAAGGGCAATAATATATGTGTATAAAATTTGTAAGTTAATAGCACCTGGTTGTTGTTCTTAAAATGACTCGTACGTACAAGGACGAATCGTAATAGATTATAGGACAAAGCGTACAGGCCACATCCCTCATGTGTACTCGTCAGATAAAAATTCGTTTTTTAGAGTTTCGTTTTGTTATATAACTTTGTTTCAGTTTAAGACGTTTTGGTTATATAAATGTTGCACGCTACAAGAATTGGTAGGGATAAATGTTAGACCGATTACATTTTGATAACTTTTAAAGGATGAAGATTGTTTCAATCAATCTCAGACTATGATTTTTTTAAATGCGCATGCGCAAATACATATTTGTAGACTGTGTTACTGTTGTTATTACCAAAACAGATCACATTATGCGGCGGTTCTGTCAGAATGTCTGGCTTGAACTTAAATACTGTAGTGAGATCTTTCTATTCCCTTTATAAGATATGCACCTATACTGTTGCCTTATGTAAACGAGCATGCCTACTAACGCTTCGGCTGCATATAATTTGGGGAGTGAAACGTGCAGCTTGTTTCTACAAGACGTTACGAGTCTTCATGCGCAATTCAAATACTGGAGAGAGATCTTTTTACCACTTTAACAAGATATGTCATTATTCTGTTGCCTTATGTAAAGAGGCGTGTCTAATAACGGCAAAATGCTGTTACAGTTTTTTCACGGCTAAATACAATATTCGGGGAGAGAAACGTGCAGCTTGTTTGTTAGTATTCAAGACGATCAGAGAGTTTTCGACTATGTTATGTAACCTTCATGAGCAACTTAAATACTGTAGAGAGTTATGCTTACTTCATCTATAAGATACGCCTCTACATCGTTTGGCCCGACATTGTCATCATACAGCGAAATGAATATAAAAAGTAATTGCGTTTAGAAAACGCGGGAATCTAAAAGCAAATGAATCATGGACATACATGTATAATGATAATATTTTAGAAACTGTGAACGACTTTTATTATTTAGGTACAGGAATTATACATTACCTTAAATAATGTGTCAACTCTATAATACTTTTGTAGGATATATTCTTAGTTATTCGGGTAAGATATGGGGCTTTGGGAAAGCAAAATCAGTTGAGCGGGTACATTTGAAATTTCTTTAATCTTTATTGAACGTTAGAAAATCTACCATGAGCGTCGATATTTATGGACAGCATGGTAGATATCTTTTTAATGAATCAAGATTTGTCCGTATTATTAAATATTGGTACAAAGTGGTGTCTTCAAACAATATTAAAAACTTTTGCTTGTTTGTCCAATTTATGAAAATATTCGAAAAAGGTATATTAATTCTTATTACTATAGACGTCCAAGTGTTATCAAGTTTGTTGACGTATTACAATGTTCTAATATATCAGTAATAAAACAACTGTCAAAATATGTTTATGAAGCTGTCATAATTTGCAATACCATGATCCAAAACAATATAGGGAAACTACGTGTTAGTTCAACTCCTTTGTATCAAATTTTACTTTGGTTGTCGTAAGGAAAGTAAAGCATCAGATTTTGATTCTTTTTTGGTATAAAATTTTATGTTTATAACTGCGTGTTCGTTGTATGGTGCATGTGAAAATTGTATGCATATGTTTTGTATTACTTACGACTAGAAACTGTATAGTTTTTGGCGAAATAAAGTGTCTGATGGTTCTGTTCTATTAACCTGCTGCAATGGTCCTTTTGTATATATTCATTAGTTCTAACTCAAACGTTAAACTTTCAGTATCCTTAAAGATTAATATTAAATTACAGCTACATTTCAATTA
This sequence comes from Solen grandis, assembly GCA_021229015.1. NCBI lineage: Eukaryota > Metazoa > Mollusca > Bivalvia > Adapedonta > Solenidae > Solen > Solen grandis. The sequence continues at coordinate 11,325,646 of CM037789.1, forward strand.
TGTGCAATTCAGTAAGATGTTTACCTGGCTGGCATTCCGGTATGTCACAAAATTTGCCACCTGGTGTCGGGATCCAGCGTATAACACCACAGTGCGCCTGTGGAGTCTGGATCCCGGCAGTTGTTGGCGGCATCTGCAAAATTGTCATCTGGGAAATCGTCAATATCATTGTTTATCTCGTGCTCGTGTGGATACTGCTGGTCCCATCTCTGACATGGGATACCAGTTAACGTGTAATTTCTCGTCCCCGTGTATTTATAATGTGTCCCATTGCCGAAACACTTGTTTGGGTCCGTCCCAACTAAAATAGAACATCATGGTAATAAATACAGAATTTAGAATATAATCTTCATTTTTCTACATTTAGAAATTGTCAAATGGAATCTATATATTTTTTAACCTATTTGTGTGAACCAATGAGATGACAGCATTTGCCAATTTTCAAAATGCTTTTAAATCATTCTTCCTTTTAAAACATGGAAAACACCCCAGTTAAAAAAGTAAACTATTTGTGAGTCGATTTCGCCATAAATATATAAACACATGTTTAGTAGGTCTGTGATTTCGCTAAATAGCTGGCGTGTGTTATTTTTAGAAAAAGGTCTCGGTCCCATATCGAAATGTATAACAAAGTTATATAATACGCAAATTGATAACTTCTGCGACGAATGCCTTAATTTGAACAGTTACAGTCTGTAAATATTGCTGTGTGTCTTCTCACAGAATTTTTATTTTAAATTTGTATCTAATAAATATAAACTCATTATTTCTTACAATTGTAAGCTTTTTTTCTAAATGTATTATACAACTTCAAATATAGATATTTGTAATTTCCTCTCTAATAAGGGGGCCGCCGTGGCCGAGCGGTTACAGTCGTGGACTACAAATCTCTCAGCCCCTCACCGCTGTGGGTTCGAATCCCGGTAGGGACTTCGGATTTTTCATGTGAGGAAGCCTTCCGGTGGTTCTATCCGGGTACCTCTGTGTATTTGGGGTCTTCCTCCACCTGTAATTAGCTGGACGTAGCTATATGATTGAAATACTATTGCAGCGACGGTAAACCCCAATACAACAATAACATCCTCTCTAATAATTACAAATGTTTGTCTATGTTTCAGTCTATAAACTGTTCAATATAAATTATCATCTAATGTGTATGTTTGTGTATTCGTGTGTGTGTGTAAACAGGGGAAGAAACTATTAAAATTTTTAACACTTGTATTTGAAATTGTGTTAAATATTTAACAGGTGTTTAACAGAACCACCTTTAATATGTTACCTTTTTATCTTTCAAATATAATATGTGTAACAAAAAAAATGAAATTAAAAAATATGTATACAAATAACTCATAATGATTTCATATATGATTGTTAGTTGTTAATTATTTTCCCCAAACATAATGTTTTCATAATTGATAAATATGTTGTATTATTTTTCTTTCCTCAATTTTTCCTTTCCAGGAGGCAAATAAAATGTTTTAACATGTTTTAGTTTGTATAAAGATTTTTTTGAATTATTACTAAGTACCAGCTTTACTACTTCGTTAATCTTACTTTTCATTTTTTATATGACCATAGAATAAAGATTGTGTAATTATATAAAATGAACATAGGTATAAACACAAGAAATCAATACAATTAAAGGGAAATTGAATTCTTAGAGAATGAATGTGTTTATGTATATTTCTGCATATGTATGTATAGTATGTGTACATATATGTATGATTTTTTTTGTGCATTAAGCTTGTTTTTTAAGTTGTTGTTTATTTTTTATTTTATTTTTTTGTGAAAATGCAAGACATGTATGAGAATATATTTTGTGTATATCTAACTCATATATTGAGTTTAAAGAATTATATTAATAATAAAATAATTTTATTATTTAATTAAGATTGGAAGCTTTCTTCTCCTAAACTTTAGGTGTACAAGAATTTTATTCTATCATGATACATATATAATGTTCATATCACACAGGATAAATTTCATGATGTTTACTTTTTTTTTCTTTTATAGATTAATACTTTTTGCAAGGAAATCCATTATTTTTGTACCTTTTTCTTTCACTTATATTTTATTCTGTTCTAAGAGTATGCACCTTGTAGTGTCATTGCTGTGCTAAAATATGACTTTATGTACTCTAAGAAATACTATCCATTATGGAAGTTAAAATAATGTCTGTCAATTGTCAGGGACTAGCAACAGCCGAGAAAAGGAGAGATGTTTTTAATTACTTAAAGTCAGAAAACTCTCATATTTACTGTCTGCAAGATGTTCATTTCACCTCTAGTTCAGAAAAAAATATTCGCAATGAATGGGAATCTAATTGTTTATTTAGCTCATTTAAGTCAGATGCTAGAGGAGTTGCTATTCTATTCACAAACATTTTGATTATAAGATACATAATTATAAAAGTGACATAAATGGAAACTATCTCATTGTAGACTTATCCATTGAAAATAGACGACTGACACTTATAAATCTATATGCCCCAAACAATGATTCTCCTTCTTTTTTCAGGAAATTATAAATATTGCTGAAACTTATGAAGGTGAAGAATGGATTTTCTGTGGTGATTTCAATCTTGTACATGATCCATCTTTAGATTATTACAAGTATAAAAATATAAACAATAAAAAAGCAAGAGAAAAAGTAATTCAAATTAAAACAGAATATAGATTATTAGACCCATTTCGTGAATTATTCCCTAATCTCAAAGCCAAATAAAATCTAGCTATAGATCAGATAATTCTATAATCTCACTTAAATTAAACTTTCAAACAATTAAGCCAGAAAACCATTATGGAAACATAATAATTCACTAGTTAAATATTCTGAATACCTTAAGATAATTAATGATAAAATAAAAGAGGTGATTACTCAATATGCAGTTCCAATTTACAATTTTTCAAACATTGATCAAATACCCAGCAGTGAAATACAGTTTACAATAAAGGATCAACTTTTTTTTGAAACACTTATGATGTAATTAAGAGGAAAATCCATTTCATACTCAGCTATAAAAATTAAGTCAATAACAAAAATGAAAAGGATCTGATACAGCAAATACAGTAGCTTGAAGAAAATCTTTCAGAATCAAATGAAGCAGACTTACATGAACTTATACGCAACTTAGAAGATATAAGAAAAATAAAATGCATGGTTACTTTATTCGATCAAGAGCTCAGCAAATAGAAGAAAATGAAAAACCAAGCAAATATTTTTGCAACTTAGAAAAACACAATGACACCAGTAAAATAATTCCAAAATTACAAAAAGAAGATGGGACCCTAATAACTGATCAGAAAGATATATTAAAGGAATCTAAATTATTTTATCAGGAACTTTTTAGCAACAAAGATGATGAATTAATTGACTACAATCTAGATGATATTTTACCTGATTCGGATATTAAGAAATTGGATAATTGTAGTCTTTACAATTAGAAGGAAATTTACTTTAGAAGCTAGTATAGCCTTGAAGAAAATGAAAAATAACAAATCTCACGGAAGTGATGGATTTAGTTTAGAGATTTTTAAGTTTTTTTTGCTTATTTGATACATATGGAAAATAACTCTCTAATCCGGATCCTCCGTATTCTGTACTCCGGACGCAAGTTTTGGTCCGGTTGTCATTTTTGTGCTTAAAAAAAACCTGTAATCCGGATGCTGTTTTCCAAAATATTTGTTTCTTCATAAAAACGCGGTGAAAGGGAAGAAATAATAATCGTCCGGACTGTCAGGTATAAGGTTTATGGGATTAAGGTTAATTATGGTACGGACAGTCAGGTATATGGTAAAGAGTGTTATTAAGAATAAGGTGTAAAAAACAAACTTGACAATCAGGAAATTGATCGGGAAGACAAAAGGTAAGTAATTTTGTTAATTAATGATATTTCAGAATAGCTAATACATGTAATATGATAATTATTGTTTTATTTACCGCCTTTAATCTTTGTTGATTAAAAGATGAGCGGCTTAAATGTAAAACAACATGTGAAATATACGATATCGGTTTTCGGACATACATCATTTCGGACAATACAAAGTGTTATTTAATAGCCTGAGTAATAAAGATTATCTAGTTATATATGTTGAATTCGTTATGATATCGTTTTATATACTGTTAGAGTCTCTATCCGATATTGTTCAGATTTATAAGTAAAAATGTCTGAGCCTCCATCTAAACGACGGAGAGTTGAACTTAATTTAGAAAATAGGATTATGTTAATAAGAGAGTATGATTGTGTTCCAAAGCCTAGCATGAAGGTACATATGCAGTTAAAGATCTGTTTAAAGTTTTATGTAAATAAAATATTAATTCAAGACCTAGTAATAAATGAAAAAATCATCTAAATATAATGTTATTTTATTGTTATAAGTAATGATAAGTTGATTTAATTTGTTTTATGCAGGCTATCTCTTGTGGATAATATTAATCTTGTTTTTTTATTTTTTTTATTTTCAGACACTATCAGCGAAGTATGGTATTGGAAAATCAACTGTCGGGGACATTCTGAAGAAGAGAGACCTGTATAAAGCAGAATGGGAGAAGAACACATCGCCTGCCAAGGTCCGTGTTAATGTAGAGGCTAAATACGAAAAATTGAATGAACTTTTGTGGGAATGGTTTTGTGTTGTCAGAACAAAGAATCTACCTGTTTCGGGACCAATCATCCAGGAAAAAGCTCTGAACTTCGCAAAAGAACTAGACATATCAGAATTTAAGGCATCGAATGGTTGGTTAGGGAAGTGGAAGTCTAGGTATTCAATAAAGGAGTTTAAACTGAGTGGTTAAAGTGCAAGTGTAGATATAGATGTTGTGAATGGGTTTAAATCGCGTATACCAGAGATCATCGAGGATTATGAATTAAAAGACATTTTCAACTGTGACGAAACAGGGTTATATTTTAGGGCATTGCCAGAGCGAACTCTAGCTAGTAAGGGACAATCGACAAAGGGTACAAAGGTCTCTAAAGAGCGTGTAACTGTCATGTTAGCATGTAGTGTCACTGGAGAAAAACTCAAACCACTAGTAATTGGAAAAGCAAATAATCCCCGGTGTTTCAAAAATGTAAAGAAAAGTGAGTTGAAAGTGACATACACATCAAACAAAAAAGCCTGGATGAATAATGTAATCTTTAGAGAATGGCTCACAGACTTGAACAAGAAAATGTACCGTGAGGGAAGGAACATCCTACTTCTCTTGGATAATGCAACATCACACGGAAAGGCATCAGACTTCAACTACAGTAATGTAAGAGGGACATTTCTGCCAGCCAATGCTACCTCACATCTCCAGCCACTAGATCAGGGAATTATTAGGAACTTTAAGTCAATCTACAGAAGGTACTTCATGAAGGCCCTGATCAGTACAATATCTAAGGTTCATCAAATGCTTTGCACTGGTTGGAGTTAAGAGTGTCAGTGAGGACTGTGTGGATTGTGCTGAAGAGGAAGAGGATGATGATGACGATGTTCCACTGGCGGTACTCATCAGGGAGTTTGCATGCACTGCCAAGGATTTTGAAGAACTGGATGAAGGGATAGAGACGGAAGACACAAGCGACAGTTGGGAAGAGCATTTACTGCAGAGTTTCAAAGAGGACAAGTGTGTGACACAAAGTAACAACGATAGTGACAATGAGGACATAAATGAGGAATGTGAACTGCCAGGTAGTGAAATGACACCTCAAGAAGTGTTACAGTACTTGATTAGACTTCAGAATTTTGCTGCCAATAAGGACAGTAGGATGTTGGAGAGTTTAAGTGAGCTCAGGTCACTGACAGAGCACACAATAGTTAAAAAAAAAGGTGCGTACAAAAGCAACCAACAATCACAAATTTCTTTGAAAAAGTGCTGGAAAGTTCATGAACATGACACTGTGGTTTAAAAGTTTATCTTTTAATCAATACTCGATTCAGATAAGAAAGTAATTTGCCATAAGCTCATGTCACAGTATGGTGACTTTTTTTAAAGTTCTAATATCCATTAAAAAGCTGAATAAGCTGAATTTTTGCATATCAGTGTTGCTTATAATGTATAAAGCTGCATAAGATTTTTTTGCTTGAAACATGTATTGTAATCATACATATGTCCAAGTGAGATTTATGTTTATAAAATTATAAAAACAATGTTGACTTTATTTTGTTTTTAAGAATGAAAGAAAAAAACAGAGAGAAAAAGAATGAGAGTATAGCAGGTGATTTTTAAAAAAAAATGAGAGAAGAATAGAGTGGGTATTATGTTCAAAATATAATTATGACAATAAAGATCTATTAAGAAAAAATATCATCATCATCCACAACAACAGCTGAGTCTGATTTACAAAACCTCCGTTATCCGGAATCCTCTCTAATCTGGACTTTTTTGCTGGTCCCGAGGGTGTCCGGTTTAGGGAGTTTCCACTGTATTTTGGAACAGAATAGGTCATTTTTAGTTAGATCAATTAATTATGGGTATGAAAAGGGGGAACTATCTATAACACAAAGACAAGGGATTATAACTTGCATTCCAAAGGAAAATAAATCACGTTTATTCATGAAAAATTATAGGCCAATATCGCTTCTTAATTTTACTTATAAAATAGCTTCTAGTATTATAGCAGGCAGAATCCAAACTGTATTACCCACACTTGTTAACAATGACCAAACAGGATTTATACCTGGACGATATATAGTTGAATATCCTAGATTAGTTTATGATATTATGCAATATACAGAAGAAAATCATTTATCTGCACTAATACTTTTAGTTGATTTTGAAAAAGCATTTGATTCGGTCTCATGGTCTTTTATTCACAAAGTTTTTCATTTCTTCAGATTTGGTGAATCAATTATAAAATGGCTAAGTGTCTTAAATAAAAATGTTAATTTTGCAGTAGCTCAAGCTGGAAACTTGTCAGATTTTTTCTACATAAGCAGAGGTTTCCATCAAGGTGATCCCATTTCATCTTATATTTTCATTCTTTGCGCTGAAATATTGGCAATAAACTTAGGAAAAAACAAGAATATAAAAGAGATAAATATAAATAACAAAGAATATAAACTGTCTCAATTTGCAGTTGACATGAATATGTTTTTAGATGGATCTTCACAATTTTTAAATGAGTCATTAAATGAGCTTACATACTTTACATGTCTTTCCGGTTTAAAAGTTAATTTTGATAAAACTCAAGTGGTTTTGATTGGTAAAAATATGTATAGCAGTGAAACCATAAAAACCAAATGGAAGCTTTCATTGGGACAAAACGCTTTTAAATCATTTGGCATCACATTTGATGTAGATTTAAACAGAATAACATTTATAAATTTTAAAGACAAACTATTATGGATAGACAAAATAATAAAAGCATGGGGAAAAAGGTATATATCTCTCCTATTGGAAAAATAACTGTTATCAAAAGTCTTATTTTACCGATCCTTACTTATCTGTTTGTATCCCTTCCGAGTCCTTAGGAAAATATATTCAGTTACTTAGAACAAGAATTCTAAAAGTTTATTTGGGATGGACCTGATAAAGTTAAAAGAAATATATTAACGAAAGAATATTGTGAGGGAGGGTAAAAAATGTTACGCTATTCTTATTTAGTCTCAAAATTAAGTTGGCTTTCAAAATTCATTATAGAAAAACATAATTCAATTGAAAATATTATTTCTAATAAAATATCGGTTGTTGATCTTTTAATTAAAGGACAGGCATATGCCACAAATACTTCAACAAAATTGAACAAGGAAATAAACTTATAAGTAATAAAAACTGGTATGACAAAAAGTTCAACTTGATTAATGACTTATTTGATGAAAACGGTAATTACTTATCAATACACGAAATCATATCTATTTTTTAATTAAAATGAACTATATCGAATATTATGGTTTGATTAAGTCTGTCAAAACATACTTAAAGAAAAACAATATTAATATAGTAAGTATGACACCATCCCCAGTTTTAGTCTTTAATGTACGGCCTTTTCTAATGAGTGGAAAACAATAAAAAATATCTATATAAAATATTCTCTCATAACAGCGATAAACCTACTTCACAAATAAAATGGAATAACCATTATCACTTGGTTAAGAAACCTGGAAAAAGATATATGAAACGCCATTTTATCGACAATGCAATACATTCATCCAATGGATTCAATTCAGAATTAACCATAGACTTATTGCTACAAGGGAATATCTATTTAAAATGAAACATGTAGAGAACACACTATGTCTTTCCTGTAACCAACCTGAAACAATCATGCATCTGTTCTGGTCTTGCCCTCACACAAAAGAATTTTTATCAAAATTTAAAATATGGTTAAAAGAAAAAAATATTGAAATAGATTTCACAGAAGAGCAATTTATTTTTAACATTGGGGATAAAATAACAAAAACAGAGAAACTTATACTACTTGAAACTAAATATTAAATATATACATCAAATGGCTTACAAACAAAATTATCTATTGATCACTGGAAAAGACGATTTAAGATATAAATTAATTCATACCTAAACATTGAAAGAAACAGTAAAAACAGGAATTCTGAATGGAATAAATTTATCGTTCTTTATTGATATGCTCAAAATATAGTACAGATTTGATATGTAGAATTACCTGACAATATGACAATACTTGATGTACATTATCTAAAAAGCAAATATCCAAAAGAAATGTTCATATTTCTACAATGAAAAAAGCACAATTTGATTATAAATAAAGAGTAAAGTAAATAGAAAATTAAGTCGTAATCGGTGCATAACATTACTTTAATTTACTTCTTTTGTTTACTTCTATAAATGTCCTTACATGGTACTTAAAATTAGAGACTCATTAGTTCATGTAATATTTCACATTGACTAATCAAATGTATGTAAACTTTGTAAGGTCAGCTGAGGATGGATCCCCGACCTCAACTGCTCCTATTACGGGGACATAAATGGGGTATCCCATGTAGGAACCTCAAAAAAAAAAAAAAAAAAAAAAAAAAAAACTTCTGCGACGTAGTTTGTTAAACCATGGTATACATCACAAGAGACCCTGGGATCGAATCCTATTTAGAGAAAGTTTTTGGGGGTTTTTTTTGTTAATGGCTAGTATATTTTTATCGATAAATTACATTTTCTAGCAGTATTTTTAAACACAGAAAATTTAGTTCAAACTTATCTATTTTACGTCGATTGGGAAACAAGTTTTACAACATTTGCTAGCGTCCTTGTTGTTTAAAAAAAGCATTACTTTCGACAGTTGGCATTCTTGAACTTTTTTATCTTTGTTTTATACTTAAATGTTATTCTTTTTTTAGATTTTAACTTTTATTTTTTTTGTTTTTATTGTTTTTATTTCCAAAATGTACATATTTCAACATACATAAACATACATATATCAATAGTATTATCAATAGTAATCAATAGTATTTGTACATTTTGTTTGTTTGTTTTGTTTGTTTGTTTTTTGTTGTTGTTTTTTAGAGAAAAAAAGATGATGATGATGATGATGATGATGGTAATAGTAGTGGGAAAAGTGTGATATTAAAGATTGAACAAAAAACATAAAAAAGGGGGAAAAATCAGAGTGAAAGGAATTAATACAGTCAATATAATTTATAAATAAGTTTATATAGAAAAGAATCAAGACGAAAACTTGTAATCTAGTCTCTGGTGTTGAGGAATATTTTCAATTTTTCTTTGAATATCTCATGTTTGTTTTTCATGAAAGCAATTGTCTCTTCAGTTTGTATATTTTTATTTAAATATTGTTTGAAATAATTAATGTGAGGAATGTTTTAATTACATTTGCATTTAAATATGAACTATTTTGCTAACAACAATATACAGTTAACTGCAAATTCTAGTGTTTTGTTTTTATTTTGGTAGTTAGCAAATGATATCATTTGGTAATTAATGTCAATTTTTTTGTTTATCATTTTATATATAAATTCTTTTATATCTATCCAAAAAGATTGTATATTCATGCATTCCCAAAACATGTGTTTATTCGAATCTGTAATCATAAAACAAAGATCGCAAAGAGTTGTTGGGGTTAATTTACATTTAAAGAGGTATGCATTATTAGGAATAATTCTTAATATATACTTATATTGAAATTCTCTTATTTTTGTATTTATGGACAGATTTATCGATGTTGTAAATATATGTTTCCAATTAAAGGTATCTGTATCGAAGTCATGTTCCCAGTGTTTAATTTGTTTAGTGTTTTCTGGTTTGTAGTTGTATATAAGGCGTCTATATGCGATTCTGTTAACATTGGTTGTTGTCTTAATTTTATTTATTAAGTAAGTTGGAGGACTACTATTGTCGGACTCATTATTAAATATATTTTTCCATTCGTTGGGTATATTGTGTTTAATTGCTTGATACAGTAAATAATCTTTATTGCTTATATTGTATATTCGTTTCATCTCATTAAACGTGTAAAAGGTGTGGGTTCTGTTATCAATTATTTGTTTTAAATATATAATTCCTTTATCTACCCATTCTTCATTAAGAAAGTTTTACTGTTTGTTTGTTTGTTTAATATGTATATTATTCCATATTAGTTGATTTGGTATGGATATATTTTTATTATCTTCGGTAATTATATTACTCCATGCGCATAGTATTTCTTCAAGAAATTTCTGTTTAATATTTAGTTGCTTTATGCTTTGTTCATTTAGGTTACTTTTAAAAATTAAGTGTCCGCCACATTTTTAATACTGTTATTATATATTTTACTAAGTAAAGAATTTTCTCGATACAGTATTCGTTTAATCCAACTTGCTTTCAGTGATTTTAAAAAGGATTTTATTTCAATCATTTTAAGTCCACCGTCTTGATATTCTTGTATTATTAATTTTCTGTTAATTTTATCGGGTTTTGCGTCCTACAAAAATGTGAACATTATGTTTTGAATTTGATTGATGACTGAATCTGGGGGATTTGTAAGGACTGTTAATGGATATATTAGTTTTGGAAAAGCAAATGTTTTTAGTACTGTGATTTTTCCAATTAAGGACAATTTCCATTTTTTCCGTTTATTTAAACATTGTTGAAAGGTTATAATTTTAGGTTCTAAATTGAGTTTGTGCATTTTTTGATGTTGTTACTAAATGTTATACCAAGTGCAGTTGCTTCTGATGATGACCATCTGAATGTTCTGTCTTTGCAGTAAACTATATTTGAATTTCTAGTGATTCCTATTCGCAATGCAGTACATTTTTCTTTATTTAATTTTAAACCTGAGATATTTCCGAAGTCTCCTAAAGATTTAATCAGTGCTTCAAACGACTCTTTTGTCCCATTTGTAAAGAAACTTGCATCATCAGCAAAACGATTCTGTTTTATTTCATTGTCATATATATTTATGCCTTGTATTTTCTTATTTTTTTAATTGTTATCTGTAGCATTTGTATACATAATATAAATAAATATGATGATAAAGGACATACTTGTCTTACTCCTTTTTTAATGTTAAAAAGTTCTGACAAATGGCCGTTATTAATAACGCACGCTTTGGGTTCATTGTAAAATAATTTTATCCAGTTTATGAAGGGGTCGCCGAAATTGAAACTTTCCAAGCAATTAAAAAGGAATTTATGGTCTATACTGTCAAAAGCTTTTTGAAAGTCTGCAAAAAATATTATCCCTGACTTTTCATGTGTGTTAACATATTCTATGATTTCAGACAATATTCTTACATTTTCCCCAATGTATCTCCCTTTTATAAAACCAGTTTGTTTTTCGTTTATTAATTTTGATATTACTGTTTTCATTCTGTTTGCTATTGTTTTTGATGCGATTTTGTAATCAATATTTTATAATGAAATAGGTGGCCAGTTATTTATTGATATAAGGTTTTTGTCTTTTTTTTTTTTGGTAAGACGGTGATGACACTTTGTTTTTGCAATTCATTAAGGTTACCTATTGTATATGAAAAGTTAAGTGAATCGATGAGGTATTGTTTTATATCGTTCCAAAATATTTTATAAAATCCTGTAGTTATTCCATCAGAACCGGGACTTTTATTACTTTGCATGTCGAAGAGTGCCATTTTACATTCATATTCATTAAGGAGCCCATTACACTTATTTTTATCATCATTATTTAGTGTTTTGCAATTTAATTTAATATCGTCATTATTTTTAATGTTGTGGTCTATATCGTATAAGTGTTATATCTTGGTTTGATTTTGCTTTTGTTATTTAATTTTCTTTATATATTTCTTTAATTTGAGTTTTTCTAGTTTTAACTCTTCTACTAGGTTAGGATTATTGCTGTCGTAATTTAACTTGTCCTGTAATTATTAAATTTTAAGTAACCTTTTTTTTTTTTTTTTTTTATGGTTCCTTTGATAAGTTCCCATAGTATATTTGGTGATGTGTTGTATTGTAATCTACTATTTCTTTAATTGCATTACGAATTAATTCTTGGTAATCTTTGTTAAATATAATGGAATTATTAAGTTTAAAAACCTTTTATTTAATGCAATATTTAAGTTAACGATTGAATGGTCTGATTTATATCCAGGTTTTATTTCACAAGATAATACACTGTTGAGTAAATCAGATATTAGAAAATAGTCTAGTCTGCAATGGATTGGTATTGTGTGATTTGAATGCCATGTGAATTTTCTTTCATTTGGGTGCAGTGTTCTCCATATATCATGTATTTCATGGAGTTCAATTATTTCATTAATTTTTTTTGAGCATGAGATATTTGTGTTGTGTCTGTCATGAAGTTTATCCTTATTATAATCTAATACCGTGTTAAAATCTCCGCCTATTATGAGCGAGCTACTATTGTATTGGTAAATGAGATTTTCTAGGCAGTTGAAAAAAATGAGGCCGTCGTTGTTAGGGGCATATATATTAATTATTGTTATGAGTCTTTCATTTATTTCAATTTGTAGAAGTTGCAGTCTACCTTCTATTATTTCCTTATGTTCAATAACTTTATATTCTGAATCTATGTTTAGTAATATACCAACACCACAGCTGTTACTACTGTTTCCACTTAGGAACGTGTCTTTCTTCCATTGTTTTTTCCAAATACTATTATCCGATTTTAAACAGTGTAGCTCTTGAAGACAACATATATTATATTTGTTCAGTTTTAACCATTCGAATAGTTTGAGCCGTTTTTCTTTTGAAGCTAAACCTTTAGCATTAAATGAGCATATTTTAAAAGTTGACATGTAAGTATTTTTGTAGTATATGACGGTATTCCTCAAGAGACTGTGATAAAACAGTATTTTTTTCATTATGCTGTACAAAAAATGAAAAAGAGATATATGTCGGAAAAAATATAATTGGTAAGTTGGATTTTGTATCATTACCGAACTTTTTTTTTCTGTGGAATGACTGGTTGATTAAGTGATATTTCTAATAGTTAAATAAATTAATATTAAGTGACAATTAAATATTGTATAAGTCAATAGTCTTGTATAGCATTTCAGTACCAACTCCTACAATTTGTGACGATCTTATATAAGAATGCTTACTGTGTAGGTTCTTCTCATACTTTACATACATTATTTTAACGTAGTTATAATTGTTTATATAGTTTAGTGTAGTATATTAAAAGTTGTATGCGCACATGTGTACATAAATGCATTCAACATTTTAACATCAACATTTTATCGGGAGTGAGAGGTCAAAAAATTTTTTAAGATACGGGTTCAATATACCACTATACTATTCAATATTGTAAATTATTTTTGACCATTTTCAAAATTATAGATCATGTTCTTAGTTTTATATACATGTATGACATATTTTCAAAGATAGTTGATACTTGTACCGTAATATCTAGCAAAAATTATGTGAGATTTTCCATTTGTACGTTTTAATTTATTGTAAGATGTTTCATTATTTGTTTAAAAAAGTGTATATTTATACACACATGTATATTGTATGGAAAAGATGTAATGATTACGAGAGGCTAATTCCAATGAGAAACAATTAAACAATACAATATTTGTGCTTCTTACTTACGCAAACGTATGTATATGCTTATCCATCTTCACTTACCATACATATATACATATTCACCTAATGCCTAACTGACATTTCTTCCTATATCTAAGATATTCTATCGACAAATGTTCTGTTTGTCTATATCGAAACACGTTATTTGATTACTTTTGATGTGAACATCAAATAAGGTATAGGTAAGTACAGTACATAATGCCTCATGTATAAAATTTACTAGTTTGTGTTGTTATTGCTAAATTTTATTTTTAATTAATTTTGATTTTCAGTATATGTGTACATGTTCACCTGAATCTGTTTATATGTCTAGGTACACCTGTACAGGTATTGCGCTAAGGATGAATGAAACAGCTGATTGCCAAATACAGTGTTTACACAAGCTCAGTGTACAGTATTACCTATACTGCATAAAATTGTTACGGTATCAACATAGTAACGATGCTTAATCGTTATTTGGCCAAGGTAAGACTATCCATTGTTGGTACATAACAAATCTTACTTCTGAAATTTGTCCCATCCTGTTCTTTTTGAATATTTTACCGTTAAATGACCAGGCCTGGTCCACTTAAACTTTCATTTTGCGCTTAACACACATCAGCACGTGCTGATTCAGGTATGTTAAGTCTTCGTTGATGTAGTACCCTGTGTTTTTAAGTGTCTTTTTGTTTCTCATCACTTCATCATGTGTCATCCGGGAACAAAACCTCTAAAACCACGTCACGTTTACCGTTTTTCTTCTTTGGTAGTCGGTGTGCTATGTCGATGTCTTTTTTATTTATTTCTATCTTCATTTTTTCTTTCAAGAGTTTGAGAACTTTTTTTGTTGTTGCCTCTGTTGTTTCACTGTCGGCTGTTTCTTCTAACCCGCGATCCTTATGTTGTTTCGTCTACTGTATTGCTCTGTCTCGTTTTCGAAACGTTTTCTGTCTCTTTCATTCTTCTCAATTTGTTGCGTTATTTTGTCATTTTCGTTTTGTTGTTTCTCGTTTTGCTCTTTCATTTTTTGCAGTTCTATTTTTAGCTTGTCGTTTTCTGTGTCCGTGTCAAATAATTTTCTTTCCAGTCTTTCGATTTGCTCCATAACTGGTTTCATAATATTATCAGAAAGCTTTTGTATTAATGATGCAATTGTTGTTTTTATTGTTTCATCATCCTTCATGATTACATTTGACATTTTTTCACCTGATGTTCTTCATTGACAGATCAACTTTTGTTGCTATTTTTTCTAATTTTATGTTCATATCATTAATTTGTTTTGACAGTTTGTTGATAGAGGACATTTTCGTTTCTTCACTTTCGAAAATAGACTCTTCTACTTGTGGCAATTCATCATCTTTTTTCTTCTTTTTCTTATTCTTTTTCACCAACTGATTCATGGACTCACTTATGCTTGTGTCATTCTCACTTACACTTGATTGTGAACTAAGTTTTCGTTTTCTATCATCGTCCTCATTACATGTTGCTATTTTTTTTACCAGTATAGTTTTTTTTAAAAATGCAATGAGGGTCAGAATCTATGTCACTTGTGTTGCTTGTGTGTGTATTGACCGACTTGCGTGGCAAATGATGTAGCATAAAAATGGCGTCCCTCTTACAGACTATAAGCTGACATTGAAAATGCTAACAGTCATCCAAAAATTTATCTAACCTTCATATTTCTCTCTTCAGTCATGTCCACAATCCCGAAAGATCACTGCATTGTGTTATCCTCAAAGGCACATTTACTTTATTGACTTATTTTTCTAAACATTACCACGAGAAGAAAACACGACTTTTCCCAAAAACCGGAACCGGAAGGACATTTTTAAAGTTATGTAAAGCTAAATAAGGTGTAGCCTCTTATTTGATCATTTCCTTTATTTAACACGATGGCCAATAGAAAAAGTCCAAATCAAATCTTACTATTGTTTTCTGTTCATTTTAACTATCAAAACCATGAGTAAGAAACGTAAAGAATTTTCTCTCAAAGAAAAAATATAGCCATGGTTAATCCCATGGTGTTCTAGCTGAATAGTTTGGCATTGGAAAGACACAGGTTTAAATCAATCACTATGAATAAGCATTAACAGTAACCTAAATCATTGGTGTATTTTAAACGCTATGAATCTTTTTTATATTCTATTCTTAAATGCTTTCAGATATGAATTCAATAAATCTTAATTTTTTTTTAATATTTTTTTAATTTTTTATGTCATTTACATTGTATTTGTTTTAAATGCAATTAATCTATGAGTTGTTTTATTTGGAAACTTTATTTTTATGCTTTCAGGTTTCATTTTGAAGAGGAAGGCGGAACTTCTCGAGGGCTATGAGGACAACAAAAACCATGACAGGAAGAGACTCTGCAAGAGATCGCCTATCGATGAGATCAACTGACTCATGTGGGAGTGGTTTCAGAGGAAGCGCTCTCAGGGCGTGCCACTGTTAGGACCCATGCTTCAGGAGAGGACTCTCTGCTAAGGATCTCGACATCTTCACTGAAATCTTAAAGGCATCCAACGGCTGGCTATCATGCTTCAAAAAGCGACACAACATACAGTTGGCCAATGTCTGTGGGGAAGCTGATAGTGTGTCTGTTGACGAATGGAAGGAGCGACTACCCACTCTACTAGAAGGCTAAATATCTTATGACATTTACAACATGAATGAGACTGGTTTGTTTTATTGAGCCCTTCCTAATAAGACCCAGGTCATCCGTAGTGATTAATGTAAAGGAGAGAAAAGTCTTAGGAAAGACTGGCTGTTGCATTGTGTGTGAATATGAAAGGTGACTTTGAAAAGCCACTTGTTACTGGCAAATGTGCGAAGCCGGAGTGTTTTAAGAATATAGACTAAGCTTCTATGCCTGACATGAACCTACAATGCCAAACATAGATGAATACGGAAATCTTCACCACTGGATCAATTCCTTTAACCGCAGGATGCGAGCAACTGGCAGAACGTCATCCTCCTTTTGGACAATGCTCCGTCACATCCACATTCACTTGAGCTGTCCAATAAAAAAGATGCTATTCCTCCCAGCAAAAACATCTCAACTCCAGCCTCTAGACCAGGGAATTATCAAGACCGTGAAGGCGGACTACAAAAGAAGCAGGTGCGTGAGGCCTTCACAGTGACCAAGTGTTTTGCGAAGGCAGAGATGACAGAGGCCATGGTAGATGATGAGGAGAACAACATACCAATCTCTCAGCTCGTGGAAATGATGAAATCTGCACAACAGAAGATAACGTGCACAATGACAGCTGAGGAGTTTGGATAGTGACATTTCTTCGAATGCAGAATGTGATGAAACCTGGTAGGTAGACTTTGTGCCGGAGGTGAGGACTAGGGACTGCGAGACTGTTGAGTCGGACGAAGAGGTTGAAGAATCTGAGGAGCGACCTAGGGTACAGTACTGTCAGGATGCCCTGAAGATGATTTATGACTTGAATGCGTTCCTCTTGTCAAACAACATGGGCAGTGTAAGTGAAAAGCTTAGAGACATCCAGGAGGACATAGAATCACAGCAGCTGAAAGTGATGGCTTCAGCCACCCAGACTACAATCACCAAATTTCTCAAGTGTACATCGAATAGGTGTTTGAAAAAATGAAATATTATATGAGTGCTAAGTAGGCTAACAGATAATTGGTATAAAATAGGGATTGTTTATTCAGACGTGCTTCTAATTACCACTTTAAAAAATGAATAATTAACCCTTAAAATAATTTGTGCACAAATATATGACTTGATGAATATTGAATAACTGAACTTAAAATAGTATATATGTACACATGAAACATTTTTTTTTGCTGTGCATTCTGTGAATAATTTGAGCTACAAGTAGTCAATAGTCTATTGAGGTAAAGGGTTAACAAAATGTGTCTAGATTGTTCAATATGCTGAACGATATAAAGTACATGTGAAATCTGATGTGATTTATTTTCAAGCTTTTTTGTTGTTACATGCTTATTACATTGTATTTATTTTTATATTCCATGGCATTTATTTTATGTAAATAAAGGAAAACAACTCTTAAAATGGCTTGTTTATGTTATCAATTAATTAAGAAATATTACAAAAAGAACTCGCATAATATATATATTTATATCATATACAATGTACATGTGTAGGGTTGATGTGTCGTCAAGGAAGCGTAATTCAGTTTGACTGATGTAAAACCTTGCTATTAAGGCCAAATTTCGAATTAAGACAACTGGCTCCGGTCCCACAGGTGGCCTTAATAGCGATTTCTACTGTAGTTCAAATGCCCAGTGTCTATCTAAATTTGTGCTCATTTTCAAGCAAGTTCAAAAGGGAAATGGGTCAATTAAAAGCTGCATTCCGACCACATATTCAGGATAGGATTGATTATTAGCTTCTGTTTACATAAATTCAGAATGTTAGCCCCGCCGTCTATGGAATCTCATTTCTCCTCGACTGCTATCAGGGGTTTTTAATTCTTATTACTTCTGTGTCTGTGTGTATAACTTTAAAAGCATGAAAGAAACTATCAATAAACTCAAGAAAATGATCGATTGTAAAGTTTTAGTGATGTTTACCATCTGTAACTAAAGTTATGATTATTTTTCAATCTCTATGTCCTGCTTGGTGCCCGAAAAGAATACTAAAAAGTAAAAAAATGTTGATAACTTCCATTTATACAATTTTATATATATATGACTAAGTAAAAGAGACACGTGTGTTTTTTACATACACATATCTAAAAATGTTATTGTTTTCACAATGTTTAAAAGCATACTGATGTTTTAGAGCTTACTGTCTGTAACATACTGTATCAGGGAAATGCTTAAAATTTGCAGTAAAAAAATTAATTTTTCCACAAGTTCAGAATTTGATAATCAATAAGTAAGGCAAGTACCTAAAAGCATATTTCATTTTACCGGGTACATAGTCAAAAAAAATTTAAAACCCACATAAATAACGGTAACAAACACTTTTTTCTTTCTTAATCTGATCTGAGCGATACAGAAAAAAATTATCGAAACAAATTTTGCCCTACTAGGATTTGAACTCACGGTCCTTAGTTTCAAGCAGTTGCCTATTTAAGATGCTCCTCAGTTGGAGAAATGCATTATAGTATATTAAAATAAATTAGAACACTGATTGATAACTTTAATTTTTACAATAATAGAGTAATACTTAATCGCAATGGTGACTTATCTTCTTAGTGCGATTCTTGTCCCGTGTTTGTTATTTTAATACTCTTCATTTCTTTATGTTTCTGTTTCAAATTTACTTTTAAAAATTTCGTAAGTTAATAGTATAATAATTGCATTAAGATATATATTTAGCATATACTTCGTATTTTATTTATCACTATTTTCTTCTTTGTTTTTGAAACTAGAGTTGTCGCTGAAGATGAAAGTGATAGAAAATGATCTAATTGAATATTGTAAACTTACCATAAGTTTTGTGCATGAATGATGTACATCCGGGATCCAGCTCACATGAAATGGCGCACTGAATTCTATTACTTGCGTTGATGCTCAGTGTAACTAACGGATCGAGGCTGGTCAATAGTGGACTCTGTGTCAGCAAGTATCTTGATGACAATGAGGCAAATATTCCTTGTTGAAGTGTGAAGAAAACCACTGCAAACATTGTCTTACTTCGTGATAGCCGGATGCTCTCCGCTCATTTGGTGCTGCCACGGGTGCTTTTAGTTTGACTAGTCAAGCAAAGCAATTCCATTCTTATTTCCCAATACAATGAAGGCTTGGAATCACGTGGATCAATGGTTGGCCTTGGTAAGATACATGTAATAGTGTCTGACACTCTGACATAACCAGCGCTTCTCCCAGAATATCAGTTCCGATTACTGGATTTTAGTCACATTTTGACAAGCACTGAAACTTATGTCCTTTCTTTTGCGTATTTCAAATCGATCGCCATGTATGTAAATAGTGATATATTTCACGCTTCCTTATCTCATTTTCATTTATTGAGCCATACTACACAAACTATTCTAGAGAAAGGCTAAGTAATTCTATTACCGCATTAAAATCCGCGCACTGACAAATATCGAGAAAAAAATGACTCTCATTTTTTTCAAGGTTGATAAATGCTCTTTGCAAATTCAAGTATTTGTTTTTGACGATTAAAGTAAATATATATATATATATATC
>CM037789.1:11345847-11395847 GCA_021229015.1 Solen grandis
AACACGAGTCCCCTACAAGATTGTTCTCTGGAACATGTGTGTCACCTGCTGAAGTGTGACGGAAAAAGTGTTATGGTCAGACAGACAGATGGGTGGATGGACACAGCAGGTAACAAAAAAAATGATGTGAAGTATCAAAGTTTTAAACATGAGATGTTTTTAAAGCCCTCAAATATAATGTATAAATAATTAAGTAATCACACTGATTACTTTTTTTTATTTAAGATTTGAAACACTCAGCCATTATTCTCCTGGGAGCTAGGCATTATGTGTGGTTTTAACCCCATTCCTAATGAATATTCATGTGCAAATCTTAAACTTGATGAATATTTATTTTCTTTAAATGGTATTTATAACAATGATTTTTCTTTGCCATGCAGACTGTGTAGAATCTGAGCTACAATAGCATATATGAAAACAGGAGCTGTCTGATCTGGGTCTGTTCTGTTTGTCAAGACATCAAAGTGTGGTAAAGGATTAATGAATTTATACAAGAATGTCTTCACAGACATGTAAAATATGGTCAAAAGTGTAACCAAGAAAAGTAAACCAAGGTTTTCTGCATGGAAATAATAGGACAAAATTCCTCTCTGATCTTCCATGTCACTTTGACTTTAATGTTTCTCTATTAAAAAATTGCAAAATATCTTGATACTTGGTTAAATATGTTTTACAGTTTTAAGACAAAAACAAGAAATGTTTGTAAAACATATATGCCCCCCTCATATGCCATAATATGTATATAGCTATATTACATGCAAGGAGTTTGCCTTCATAATGTTGGCTTGTCACAAAAAATTCTCAAACTTCAAAAATTAGAGTGAAAATATAATGTGCTAAAATGTGGAACTAAACATTTACTGAAATAAAACCAGACACAATGAGATTTTGAGTTATTAGTCAGACAGTGCTTAAATCGTTCAAAATATTTATAAGAATCCAACTTATTAATTTGAAAACAGGGTTTTCTACATTTATAAGCAATAACTACATGAGGTTAGGACCTTAAGAGTAAAAATAAAATAGAAGTTATCACTTGGGCAAGACATTTATATAATGAAAAATATATCAACATGTGACATCGTGAACTTGACCTTTGGATGTTGACACCAAAATCGATAGGGGTCATCTACTAATCGTGAGCAACAACCACAAGAAGTTTGAGACTTAAAGGTCAAATAGAATTTAAGTTATCACTCGGACAAGGTCTGGTATTATACATACACAACATGTGACCTTGTGACCTTGACCTTTGAGGTAATGACACCAAAATCGATAGGGGTCATCTACTAATCATGAGCAACAACCACAAGAAGTTTGAGACTTAAAGGTCAAATAGAACTTAAGTTATCACTCGGGCAAGGTCTGGTATTATACATACACAACATGTGACCTTGTGACCTTGACCTTTGAGGTAATGACACCAAAATCGATAGGGGTCATCTGCTAATCGTGAGCAACAACCACAAGAAGTTTGAGACTTAAAGGTCAAATAGAACTTAAGTTATCACTCGGACAAGGTCTGGTATTATACATACACAACATATGACCTTGTGACCTTGACCTTTGAGGTAATGACACCAAAATCAATAGGGGTCATCTACTAATCGTGAGCAACAACCACAAGAAGTTTGAGACTTAAAGGTCAAATAGAACTTAAGTTATCACTCGGACAAGGTCTGGTATTATACATACACAACTATGACCTTGTGACCTTGAAAAGGGGAACAACCAAGAAGTTTGAGACTTAAAGGTCAAATAGAACTTAAGTTATCACTCGGACACCGGGGCCCCGACATGAGCAAAGCAATATACCCCCTCTTCTTCGAAGGGGGGCATAAAAATGAGCATTTTCAATATGCTTTCATTGCAATTCTAAAACCATAACCAAAAGATTTTTTAAAAAAAAGGAAGAAATTCCATACAATACCAAATAAACAGTTTTAAGATCGATTTTAACAAACAAATATTTGTATTCTATTCTTAAATAAGTTATAGAGCTATTTACCTTGTGTATGTGCTTTTCCAATTTCTAATTTCTCCTTCACTTTGTCTGTGGTCTCCTATTATAAATGTTTATGTATAAACTGATTAAACAACCTGGTATTGCAAACTCATGCATCTAGATGTAATTATTGTTATGCTCTGACCAAAACAGGAAAACTTAAAAATAAAAATAAGACTATCAATATGTTTGACACTAACTGACATAAAAACTCATGTGGCTGATTACTTTGTCTTTGTTGTATGTTTGAAATGTTTTTTAAATAAAAAAAATTAGAGTGAATATAAATAAACATCTTTATGATGGCATGTAACTGAACCTAGTAACAAATATAACCAGACATTTTAGAATTTACATTTAAAATAATATCTTATAGCAGAAACACATAAACTAGACATAATCTCAATATAACATGAAACTTCAATCTTTAAGGTAATCCATCCACCATTAAATTGTGATCATGGTCCATGGGAATTTTATAGTAAATGCAAGCCTTTATAGTCTTTGAGCAAAAGAACCCATGACTCCAAGTCAGTGGATGCTTGCATCTGCACTGAAGTCTTTTTAAGCATTTTAAGGACCATGATTAAATTCAATGATGGATGGATTACCTTAAGATCTACTGGGCTGAATTTGACTATGGAAAGTGTTGTACATGTGAATTATGTGCTCCAATGTTCAACATGGAAATATTTTTATTTGAGTTATAACTGAGCATTTAAAAATGATGGATATACACTGCTTAGCCTTTTCTCATGATGCTGAGGACTGGGCCTTACGTAAAAGGGGGATATATCTGTTTCTATTGTTTTGTTGGGTTAAATGTCCAACCAACAGTATTTAAGTCATTTGGAGACAATGTCCACTTGAGATGGATATAGTTCTGCCACACTGCAGTATCACGTTGTAGACATGTGGCATATCACACCCAGTCACATTATCCTGACACCGGGCCAACCAGTCTTGGAATTACCCCAATATGCCGAGTGCCAAGCAAGGAAACTATACCAGTACCACTTTTTAAGACTTAAGTATATGACGGCTGGGGATGAAACCCAAACTTCCCGATTCAGGGACGGACACTCTTACCACACAGCCTCTGGGACCGGTAAAAGGGGGATAGATGAAATAAATGCATTCAAAGCAAGAGAATCACCTGGATGGAGTCCAACCACTTCCAGACCGCCTGTCGGACGACTGACACCCCACTGCGGAACTTTCCCACCTCCTCGGGTATAATCCTACATTCCTGGTTTGGCGCCTCATACAGAGGTAGCTGTTAGGAAAAGGACATTTATTATTATTTGAGGACCCTATGGTCCAGTGCTAACATACATGACTCAGGTTCGTAAAGTTTTGGGTTCGAACCCCATTTGGGACAAGGGTTTATTCAAGCCTTTTCAGGTGCCAAATACTGGTCCAATCCAGCCAGAGTATTCGTATTAATTGTAAGAGCTTGTTTCCCAATTGATGTCATACAAATAAGCTAAAATATTATCAACCTATTATGATATCATCAACCTATGTAACCAGTATGAAAATTCAGATCAGCCTGCAGATAATGTAAACATTGGAAAGATCAATCCATTCAGGAATCTAACAAGATGGTAAATTTCCCGAGTATCCAATAGCTGACTAAGTCTATGATGTCATAAACACAATATATGGGTTTGTTTGTAATACTATTTGTGAGCAGAGGAATTAGTCATAAATGGTTAATGATCCCTTAAATATTGATAAAGGTGGGATTCATATTTCACTGCGTAAATTATAAAACATTATATATGATATGAAGTTAATGAATACTACTACATGTACATCGCCTCGACCCAACAATATGGGAAGATACTGAACTTTTAAAAGTAAATCAAGATGTGGTGCCAAGACAATGCTTAAATGCTATGTAGTCTTAAGGATTATTTTCAATTACTTTACTTAACCCTCTAGACAGATCCTGGGTTGGACCAGTACTTTGCACCTGGGGAGGTCATGAAAAGTCCTTGCCCCCAACAGAGTTTGAACCCACAACCATTGGATCCGCAGTTGGTATGTTACCACTGGAACATGGAGCCTTTAAAGGCTGCTGACACCATGATCGTAATATTTTGTGTAAAACAAAGATCTGCATAGTTATTGGATTATGTGATCATTTAAATGTGAACAGTTTGTAAGCAGAATCTTCTGATGTCCAAATGCTGAAGTTCACATCTTATTTTTCATTTCTATCTTACCTCTGAAATCTTCACACTTTTAGACTCCTGTGATGACCCTGCATACACCTTCAGGCTGACCACTGGGGCTGCCATAAGGAAGGACCCAGAGCCCAGTTTTCCTATATACAAAAGTCTCTGTAATGGAATGACAGAAAAAATTGAGTTAACACAACTTTGCTTTGACCTACTTATATCTACTGAGTACTTTCATTATTGTTTAGAAACATGATAATATCAATGGCAGTAATTTTTTTTAACAATTTTTGCTCCTGGAACTCGCTAGGCTAAAAAAATATGAGTCCCAATATGAAAAGTATGCATCCTTCTTTAATTTCAATAGCGTTTTTTCATATAATGTATGCATCCACACCGAAAACATTGTATCCAGGATGCAGGGGTAAAAAAGATTACTGATATTGGATATTAATCTTACTATCAATACAAATATGTAATGTATTTCATTCATCCATATGACTGAATGATTAACTACATATATGGAGGGGTGAATATTAGGTAGTGTACAAATAATTAAAGAAGTGCATCACTAAAGAATTAAAATAAATAGTTTACCATAAATCCATTTAAAAAATTATGTTTCTTCAACTTATAATGAACTTACTCTAAAACCATGACATATTTTGTACTTAAGATTATAGATATTGCAAGGGGAAGAGCTTGTTTTCAATTTATTGTCTTTTAATTAATTTTTTTTCTCCCACAAAAGTAGAGTTTCTGGGACAAACCTATGACATACCAGCAGTCAACACTAACAGTGTCCAGTGATCCAGAGAACACCAAAAATTAGGAGGGACTCAAGAATTGTAATGACAGGCATTCCATTGGACCACTTACAGGGCTTACAGTGGCTGTAAAAATGTTTGCGCCAACACATTCGCCAAATGAGAAAAATTAGAGCCAAATTTAAGAAGTTGGAGCCAAATTTAATGTAAGTGGCTCCAATATGTTTTCGAAAAACTTTATTGTCTTTATATACTGGTATGATATATGCATTTGTTATACTTGAACTGTCAAAGACATATTCAATTGTTGCACAATATTTAAAAATAAAAAGAAATAAAACATATATGGAAATAAAAACAATACAAATATTGTCATATAATTCTAAATGAAAATTAAATGAATTTAATTCACATTTACTTTTATAAATATATTATTTAAAAATATTTTATTCAATTGTCAAAAAATATTTCATTCAAAAAATAAAAGTTAATAAAAATTTTATAAAGGTTATTATATTGTATTTTGATTAAAAATATTACTACTCCATTTGCGATTAGTATCGAGTCATTTATATACATCGGTACATCTTTGCTATTTACCAGTTGAAATCTAGCTAGGTAAAACAATTAATCAATTTAAATGGTAGTAATGAAACATTGCTGATGTTTTTCACAAATGGCCTACACTGTGATGATTGCCCTGTATTTTTGTGCATTACGGAACGGTACTAATTTACTGATTTTTTATTCGTATGCGCCAAACACATTCGCTAATTAGAAAAATTTTGCGCCAGTTTAATAATTTTGTTGCATTTGGCGCCTTTGGCGACCGACAGCGTGAGCCCTGACTTACTTTTTGATTAAAAATAAACTGAGCAGCCACATTTGTTGTAATCTTCCCCATAAAACATTCTTATTAGTAACCCTCTTTGATAAATAGCAAAGAAAGTCATCCTACATCTGAGTAGTGTGACAGGAACCCCTAAAAGTCATTAGGAAATCCTGAATTTCAAAGCAGGTGTTCCATTTGGTTAACTGGCTTAAAAGATAGTGTCAAATTCTGCATATTTTTTTTTTTTATCAAATATGAATTTTAAGATACATTTTGTTTTATGCATGCATCCAATAAATAGCTTACAACATTCAGAAAAGCCAATGATGGCAAACTGCATAATTATGCCCATTCCATTAACTTCATAAACATCATGACAATAAAAAAAAAGGAATCTGGGATAAAAAAAAAAAAAAAAAAAAAAAAGAATGAGGGTTAGATCTTGATGTGATAGTTCCTTCAGAGGCTGGATGATATCCTGATAAGCTAATAAAAGAAATTATATTTCTGCAATGTGTGCCTAAATAATCTAGGCTATAATTGGTATTCGATTAAAAAATAAAGTCTAGTTCTGTGACACAAGATTGCATATATTGTTATGGGTGAAAAAAATGGTATCCATTATGACAGATACTGTACATCTAGGCTTGTTCATTCATGCATTCCGATTCAAACCAACAATTTTGTTTTTAAAGGGAATCAATATCACGGTCAACTGCAATCCCCGTCAGTGTCAATAGTGTGTAAAAATCGAACCCCACCCACCATGTATTCCACTGATACCACTGGCTGAAGAATTGTCCAGAAGTGTGAGAATGACAAGACCGTGTATACATTACAATTGAATTTTGACGTTCAGAAAATATACTTAATAGATGATAATGTTACACAGTAATTATGAAGGTACTTCACAAGCAAAGGTGTTTGTGTAAGTTTCAATATCGCCGACCGACTCACCTTCGCCATATTTACGGTGCTTCATGAAAACGACTGAGTTGTAAAAATCAATTTATTTACACCGTTTAAAACTACTCTGTGGAAGTTCAATGGCGTGGACTTCTTATTCTTAATAATATTTTTTTTTCTGGACGGTATCCAGTACTGTATACACATTACTGTTATTAAGTAATACCAAGGATTTGTGCGTTATTAATAATAATTACTGTCACGGAGCTACATTCACATCTCTGTTCACTGTATACATACTTAGTATCCTATATCGTTTTATGGATTACCTGTATATCGTTATGACAGGTGTCATAGTTAGGGGGTTATAAAACTTACAGATAGTAGATTTTAACAAACATTTTCACACTTACGTTTAAGATCGATGCTTAATTAATTGGGAAAACATTTTTGTTGCAAAATAAAATAATGTCTTTGTAAAGATTAAATACCGAAGATTCATACGCAAAGTGTACCATGGCTACCTGAACTGGACTTAACTATACATGACAAAGAAATAATTGAATCAAACTAGTGGCTCACCGACAAACATATTAATGCAGGTAATAAAATACTTTCTAAACAATATAAAAACATTCAAGGCTTTCAAGACACAAACATGACCCCGTATTATGAACGTGGAATCCAAATGACAACACCGCCATGTACTCAAATTCACTTTGACGGAGACTGCCATTGGACATGTAGTTTTTAGCTCACCTGAGCATAGCTCAGGGTGAGCTTTTGGGATACTTGATTGTCCGTCGTCCGTCGTGCGTCGTGCGTCGTCCGTCAACAATTTTGATGTTTACACACTAGAGGCCACAATTTTGATCCAATCTTCCTCAAACTTGGTCAGAATGTTTTTAAATCTTGAACCCTTTCGAAAAGGGTCAGGTTGGATCAAAAAGTAGGTCAGTAGGTCAAATCTTAGAAAAATCTTGTTTACACACTAGAGGCCACAATTTTGATCCAATCTTCCTCAAACTTGGTCAGAATGTTTGTCTTGATGATATCTTGAACCCTTTCGAAAATGGGTCAGGTTGGATCAAAAAGTAGGTCAGTAGGTCAAATCTTAGAAAAATCTTGTTTACACACTAAAGGCCACAATTTTGATCCAATCTTCCTCAAACTTGGTAGAATGTTTGTCTTGATATATCTTGAACCCTTTCGAAAATGGGTCATGTTGGATCAAAAAGTAGGTCAGTAGGTCAAATCTTAGAACAATCTTGTTTACACACTAGAGGCCACACTTTTGATCCAATCTTCCTCAAACTTGGTCAGATTGTTTGTCATGATGATACCTCGAACCAGTTTGAAAATGGGTGGGGCTGGACAGAAAAGTAGGTCAGTAGGTCAAAACTTGTTTATACTCTGAGGGCAACATTTTTGGTCCAATCATCCTCAAACTTTGGCAGAATGTTTGTCATGATGATATCTTTTGTGGATGGGGTCAGAAAATTCCTGAACATTGTTTCACCTCATCATCTTTATTCTTAAGCAATCTGTTTTGTACAGGCAATGAATGATACTTTTCTCAGGTGAGCGATCTAGGGCCATCTTGGCCCTCTTGTTTGAATAAGGGAGGTTGTGTGTATTATTTAGATAGTACGTCAGAAAAACTAAAACTCTTAAAATTCAATGTGCAGATTCACCTATGTCAGATACAAAATGTTAATAATTTGTCTGTTAAAGTATCAAGGGTACAGCAACAACCAATTCGCATGATTGTGGTGTATGCTGTGGAATTTTGTGAAAATCCAAATACATTTAATTTCAATGTAATATTCAAAGTAGACGAAATGCGAGATCATTTAGCTCTCTGTCATGAGAGGGGCATAATGTACATTTTCCGAAAGAGAGGAACAAAAAACACGCACATTTGCTTTCACTAGTATTCCCAGGGTTGTGAAAATTGAAAAACGCAGATGCTTTTGTGGAATGTCAGATTTTGTGGATGATATGATAGGTTGTGAAAATCACAAATGTAATACATTTGTTTTATTTAAGATGTGTTGGTATTAGTAAGAAAAGGCGCATTTCAATCTGGCAATTGAATTGTTCACATTGTTAGGCAATTAATGTGTGAACCTTACACATATAACTGTATAAAACAAATGTTTAATTTAAAAAAATTTTGTTTTACTAAAAAAAGATGTTTCGATGATGATGCTTATGATGCTGATACCTGTCCTGATCTGGAATGATCATATCTGATCTGACACACTTTTCTAATGACCAGTAGGGGGTCTCACACCGATAGTGGTGTTAAATAGTTAGGGGTGGGGGGAGAGAGAGAGAGAGAGAGAGAAATGTGGTTTATATGTTTATATGTATTATCAATTTCGTTGATCTCATACATTTATTCAGTTAATTAAATGAAGGTGCACTCATATTAAAATAATTAGGGATGATACCTGTCATGACCTTGCCACATGCAGTTTGTTTGTATTGTCCACTCTTTTCTGGTTGACCAGTAGGGGTTCACACACCCCATGTGGGGCTACTTTATAGATATCTAAGCCAATTAGCAAAGTGAGAACGTCAATTACTTACTGGCATACTTATATGTTACGTCTATTTTGACTCATGCCTGCCCGGTAATGAGATTTTTAAATCCGATAATTTGGGAAAGAGTGCATAGGGAATTTTTAAAACGGATATTGGGAGTTAAATTATTGACATGTAATTCAGCTATATATGGAGAATTAGGAAGATATCCATTATATATTGTAAGATACAAGAATTGTTCAATATTTTTTACGTCTATTTTCAATAAAAAATACAAATTCTTTGTTAAAATCTATGATAGTGGCACTAAGGAATGACACGGAGAGGAATGTAACAGGTGATATCTGGACCAGTCAGGTCAAACATTTATTACAAACAACGGGATTCTTAGACGTGTGGATTTATCCAGAATCAGTAAACGCTAATATTTTCACAAAGGTATTCAAAAATAGAATGATAGATATGTATGTTGGAAGTTGGTATAATGACATAGAATCAAGGAATTCATTGTATTTGTATAAAGAAATGAAACCACATTTTGAATTATCACCTTATCTAGCTAAAATAAATTGTTATAAAGTTAGAAATATTATAGCAAGATTAAGACTCTCATCCCATCAGCTGAACATAGAATCTGGTAGATATAATAACATACAAAGAAACGAAAGGAAATGTATTTTATGTTCCACAAATGATGTAGAAGATGAATACCATTTTGTTATTCGCTGTTTCATCTTACAATAATTTATGAATTACATATTTACCGAAGTATTATTATAAAAAAACCAAGTATGTTCAAATTTATTGAACCGATTAATACTAATAAGGTAAAATTGTTGTACAAGCTTAGTGTGTTTTGTAAAAAATCCTTGCGTAAAGAAATGTTGACAAACCATTCGCATTTTACGGAAAATTAGAATTATAAATTAAATTTTATAAATTATATTTAAACATTTGTATTGATCTGTTGTATTCTGTCATGTTGTCTTCACTCTCGCATTGACGTTTCGTGCATGTATATTTATTTGTCTCTGTATAACGATGAACGGATGTTATTCAAGTTATATACAATAAAACAGACCTGTGAACTTTATTCGGTCTGAAAGTGGGAGATTTGTGCTCCCAAAGTGGGAGATTGGGTTGTGTGAGAGGGAGATTTTTCGCAGCGCGTTTTTTTCGCACTAAGTAATAACAAAACACATTTTTTTTATTATTCATTTACTTTTATTTCATTTTTTATTACTTATTAACTAATTACTTACAACATGTAAAAATGTTTGCGCCAACACATTCGCCAAATGAGAAAAATTAAGAGCCAAATTTAAGAAGTTGGAGCCAAATTTAAAGCAAGTGGCTCCAATATGTTTTCAGAATACTTTACTGTCTTTATATTCTGGTATGATATATGCATTTGTTATACTTGGACTGTCAAAGACATATTCAATTGGTGCATAATATTTAAAAATAAAAATTTTAAAATTTAAAAATATGTTGAAATAAAAACATTACAAAAACTGTCATATAATTCTAAATGTTAATTAAATGAATTTAATTCACATTTAGTTTTATAAATAAATTATCAAATAAATATTTCATTCAACTGTCAAAAAAAAAATTTCATTAAAAAAAAAAAAAATCAATTATAAAGAATTTTTATGAGAATAGGTATATTAATATTTTGATACATTAATAACCAAACATCAACAAAAGACCCCCCAAAAAATGTGTTCATACAAAATCATAAATAAAAAAAAAAAAAAAAAAAAAAAAAAAAAACTTGGTAGTTAAAATTGGTATTTTGGTTTGGATACGTTTTGACTCGCTCCATTAGCGATTAGCATCGAGTCATTTATATACATCGGTACATCTATGCTATTTACCAGTTGGAATCTAGCTAGGTTAACCAATTAATCAATTTAAATGTTTTAAAAGAAACGGTAGTAAACATTGCTGATGTTTTTCGCAAATGGCCGCCATTGTGATGATTGCGCAATTTCATAACAATTCCAAATGCAGGTATAAACAAAAGTCAGTAGAGGGTGTGACAAATGTAAACAAGTTATAAGCTGCCAATACTATCCGAGTATTCCACATCTTTGCATAATTAGGAAGCCTTAAAATGCGTGTTGATTGGATAATCCCACAGCAGGTGCTGGTTACTTTAAGTAGTATACAGTGTAGAGCGACCTGTATTTTTGTGCATTACGGAACTTAAACAACCGCGGTACTCATTTACTGATTTCTTCTTCGTATGCGCCAAACAAAGTTGATAAGCGGTAAATAGGGGCCTTGAGATCAAAGGCGGTAGATTTCTGGTGTTGGTCGGTAGACCGGGAGATGCAAGCAATTATCGGTAGCTCCCGCTCAAAATCGGGAGAGTTCACAGGTCTGAATTAAAAGTATGTTCTGTTTTGTTCTGTTTATGAACCGCAAATAAGGTGGCAAAAGAAAATCAATAAATTCAACAAAATAATTTTTTGTAAAAAAAAAAAAAATCATACAGATCAATTATAAGAAAAGCACGGACGGTTAGATATGGCATATTGTGCGCACCAAAAAATTATAATTAAAAAGTTACGTATAATTATCTTTCATTTATACTTAAATAATTAATTATTAAATAAAACACAGGTATACTCATAGACATATTCACCTACCACTGTGCTGCATATGTCTGTGGTATACTCAAAGATAACGTGAAATACCATATACTATTCATACCGTTTTTTTATTTTTTTAAATTAAAGTACATATCTTTATGAATGCCACCCAACATTAAGTTGAGTTGAATTAATACGATACAAGTGCGTGATTTCATAATGGTATCAAATAACAATGCTACATATTCAATCCTATACGATTAAGATATATACCAGATTCTATTATTCGATTATCTTTAATAATAGGCATGTGCTGATCGCTAATATGTATTGTTGTCGAAGACAGGTGGACCAATCCCGGGCTACTATATGTTTAATACGATACCGGATACCGGGCTTTCTAAAGACGATACCCCCCCCCCCCCCACACACACACACACAGAGTTAAAATGGGGTTTCACTTCCGTTAGTGCATGTGCAAATTGGTATTGCAGTCAAATGTAAAGCTGTGATTGAAATAATTTTAAGTGACCGATATTTTTCTATGTGATAGTTTGGGGGTATCAAATACGTGATTTGTGTTTGTTTTTAAATAATTTCCAGTGTAATTGATCACATTTAATAAGTTATAGTCAGTAGATGTTTGTATTTTAATTATGTTTTTAAACATATAGGCCATGACCTACTTATCGCTTCATTCGTCGGTCTGGACATTGCACATTTCATGTCTTCTGTACTGAGCTTGTAATTATACATAGTAGTTTAATTATTACATGATGGGTGGGATAAGTAATGCGTAATGTTTATCTTGTTAATATGTAACCGTAATATAAAGAACGTTTGGTGTAGTTAATACAGTAAAATTGTCTGTGCAGTGCTGCTGTTTTGATACAGTAATTGTCTATAAATAGCCTTATTAATTAACTATAAATAGCCTTATTTGCTCCTACTTAATACGCTTGTGGATATAGCTCAATCGGTTCTATACCAGCTGGGACCTTCCTTTTTTTCTGGACGGTATTCAGCACTGTATATATATAATATTACTGTTATTAAGTACTATATATATATATTAGTATGTCCAATTAAAATGGGTTTTCACTTCCGTTGGCGCATGTGCAAATTGGTATTGCAGTCGAATGTAAAGCTGTAATTGTAGTAATTTTCAGTGATCGATAATTTTCTATGTGATTGTTTGGGGGTATCAAATACGTGATTTGTGTTCGTTTTCAAGTTTCAAGTTTATTTATTTTCAACATCTCATGTCAAATTTGACAAAATGAGTATACAAAAAACAGTAATCATTATAAAGTGTGGAACGAGGTTGACATGCATGCAATACAATAAACTGTAGTAAATGAGCTTATTCAGTATACACACAGCTGAATCACAACGGGGGGGGGGGGGGGGGGGGGGGGGGGCTTACTGCTATTGATTGAACTTATTGAACTTAATAATAATTTGTTTCACATACTGACATAATTTACGATATTTTCTTAATTAGTCAGGCTTATATTCCAATAACTGTTTAAAGAGTAATACAATGGGACATCTTAAATAAAAAATACCTATGAAACGTTTTCTATCATTTAAAAACTATTAACATTCTAACAAAAAATGAAACTCATCACCTATTTTGTTACTATTGCATAAATTACATATACGATCATTAAAGTCAATATTTTGCCAACTACCAATTTCTACTGGAAGTCTTGAATTTCTTGTTCTGAACTTTAACATATATTTTGACAAATTAGTTGGTGTTTTAACAAGATAATCTTCAAATCCAAATTTCTCTTTGAAGAATCTATAGTTTAAACAAATTTTAAATAGTTTCGCGTGTGACTGATCATATTTAATAAGTTATTAGTCAGTATATGATTGTATTTTAATGATGTTTATACATGTAGGTCATGACCTACTTATCGCTTCTCTTGTAGCACATTTCATGTCTTCGATCTGTATTAAGCTTGTACATGCATGTTTGATTAATTATTACATGATGTGTGGGATAAGTAATGCGTACAGTTTATACCGTAATATGAAGAACTTTTGGTGTAGTTAATGCAGTTAATTAGTGAAATTTAACTGTCGAACTGTGTAGTGATGTGCTGTTGAGATACAGTTAATTGTCTATAAATAACCTAAATTGCCCCATTGACGGTAGCGTTGTATTTGCGTCCTTTTTATTTTAATCATAGACCACGAGCAAGAAAAAAATCGAAATCTCTATATATAATTAATAAATAAAGAGGTCAAATTTATTTATCTTATTTTCTGACTATAGAGTCCTGCATGTACATAGACGGGTTAGATTATAAGGTAAAGCAGTAGAAACGATAAGAGAGGGGGACAGTATGATTATATTAAGCCGTCCATTAAAACATTTTGTTTTAATCTTTTCTTGTGTAGGTTCCCGAGGGAAAAACGTTATGTACAACTATCTATTTCAAGTTGCTCCCGAATGAATTTAAGAAATTAAATACCAATGAAAAATATCAATTTTACATATTATATTTGTTTATAAGTGTTTAAGTTTTAAGTTTTCCCGACATAAAAACAGACGGGCTATTTGAAAACGTTTGTAAGTTCCCGGGGGAGAAAAGCTAAATTGTGGGAGGCCATTTGAAAACGATTTTATGTTCCCGGGGAGGGGAACACTTGAAATGGTGTGTGTTGGGGGGGGGGGGGGGGGGGGGGTAATTGAAAACGTTATACCGGTCTGAAGTAGTGCAAGCAAGCTAGTGGAACTAGTGCAAGCTAATGACGTCACAGTCTCGATCTATAAATTGGTATTTTAGACTCATGACACTTTCCCAGAATGCATCAAACTGTTTTCGCCAAATTACCGTGCTGTGCTACCGCTCTTAAGGAATAGAGCATATAAATCCATAGTTTGATATCAAGGTTCTAGGACTCAAATGTATGATATTGAGAATCACAAAAAAAACCAAACAACAACAACAAAACAAACAAAAAAACATTATTATATACCAAAAGTATAAAACCTAAGACAATCAATGGTAAAACTTAAATGATTTTTACCAACTGAACTTTAAAGTATGATATTTTTATTTGAACCGCTATATCCCGCTTTGCGGGGGAAAAAAAAGAAAGAAAGAAGACTAAGGACCGCGAAATGGTGGGAGTGGTTTCTTCTGAATAGATAGGAGTTATATCATGTCCCAGTGTCCAACCACAGGATAGGGACCATGGGTTTTACATAAATAAACCGGCGCATGGTTGTGCAGCCTTTGGTGGAATAAAATGGCGCTCTATCATTCACATGTCACATGTTAAAAGGTGTATTTTTGTATTTTCCTAGGAGAAGGATAATAGTATTCGATATAGTGTAGAATAATTGACTAATGAATGAAAAGTTGAACCAAGGAGAGTATAAGATTGTACTGTCTCAACATTTGTATTTGAAAAATAAATAGGATGGTAGTTCTGTTTCCTTGTAAATGTAAGAGTTTTTGTCTTTAATTGATTAAAGGTAACTGCCAATTGTTCCCTCCAGTTGTGTGTTTTGTTTAGATCATTTGATAATGACGATGCAGTTATTTCCTCACAGTCTTTATAACTACGAATAGCGATGTATCATCTGCAAAAAGTCTAATTTTATTATCTATATCATCAACAATGTCATTTATGTAAGGAAAACAGCAATGGTCCAAGGACTGAGCCTTGAGGCACTCCTGTTTGTAAAACTGCAAAATTTGATGAAAATCCGTCAATGACTACATTTTTTCCCCTATCACATATATAACTTTTTATCCATTTTAATAGATTGCCATTTATACCATATTTTGAAGTTTTAAGAGGAGACCCTTATGCCACACATTATCAAATGCCTTTGCCACATCACAGAAAACAAATCTGACACCCTTTCCTGTATCAAGGTAACTTAAAACAGTATTACATATATCAATTGATTGATTAACAGTGGAGTCGTTTGGTTGAGAACCAGACTGGTATTTACTAAGAAGATTATTACTTTTAACAAAGTTGAATAAGTGCTTTAAAATATTCTGTTTCAAGTATTTTACATATAATACTAGTAAGCGAAATAGGTCTGTAATTTTGAGGTAAAGAAGGGTCTCCCTTTCCTTTATATATGGGTGTAACATGAGATCGTTTCCAATGGTATGGAAGTTGGTTCAGCGATAGTGAAATATTGAATATTTTAGTAAGCGGAGCTGTAACAAATGGACGAATTTCTTTTAAGAGGCGCGAATTTATATTGTCTAATATATTTAATATTCGTAATTGATCATTTACTTCGCTTTCTTTAACAGAAATATTTTCTATTCTTCTTCGAAGATGAATGTTTGTTAATATAGGTTCTTAATGGAGATTTAAAACTTGGCAAATGTAATTGTTAAGGGCTTCTGCTTTATCAGTTGGATGTGTTTAGTTTTAACATACTAGTATTTATTTTACGTCGATTGGGAAACAAGTTTTTACAACTTATATTAATCACTCTCGACGGTTCCTGGGTTGGACCAGTACTTTGCACCTTGGAAGGTCATGAGTAATTCTTGCCTCCCACGACCTTCGGATCCGTAATCGGATATGTTACCACTGGACCACGGCGCCCTCGAGTTGGATGTGTTAAAATCTGACCGTTTGTTTTTGTGGGAGGTTTACTTTTTAGATTTATTTTTAAGTTAGCAATAAATTTAGCAATACACCACCATTTGCCGGGAGGTATTGTTTTATCTGTCATTTGTGAACAAAACTTAGACTTATAGGATTCTTTAGATATGCGAATTAGGTGTATTACTTCATTTGAAAGTTTAGCTTTTCTATGAGCACGATTTCTCTGGCGCAATTTAAAGCGTATATATTAATCATAAATGGTTTGTCATTTGGTCGTATCATTATAGTTTTGGTGGGGATATTACGAGAAGCACAATTTTCAATAACATTTATGAATTTCGAATAAACTTCATTAATGTTATTATTAAAAACATCTGAATCCAATTTGTAGAGGGTAATTCTGCATTTAACTTATTAAAATCAGTTTGATTATAATTCCACATAATCCTTTTAAAGGGTTTTTGTTTAAAACATTAGAATTTCAAATATAACTAATAACACAATGGGTGCTACAAATTGGTGTTAAAACGTCAACGTGGTTGACAAGAGAACTATTGTTCGTAACACACAAATTTATACACGTCCCAGCATAAGTCGTAAAATTTACCAATTCATTGACCAAGTTAACCATATTACTCTTTGTAATAACTGTTTGAAATGTCTTGAAGAATGTGCATTCATGTTGATATTAAAACATTATTATCTGCTGCTTTTGTTAACCCTTTCCCTCATATAGAATCATTTAAACCTTTTCCCTCATATAGACTCATTTTAACCCTTTCCCTCATATACTAGTAAACTCATTTAACCCTTTCCCTCATATAGAATCATTTTAACCCTTTCCCTCATATAGACTCATTTTAACCCTTTCCCTCATACAGACTCATTTTAACTCTTTCCCTCATACAGACTCATTTTGACCCTTTCCCTCATATAGACTCATTTTAACCCTTTCCCTCATATAGACTCATTTTAACCCTTTCCCTCATATAGACTCATTTTAACCCTTTCCCTAATATAGACTCATTTTAACCCTTTCCCTCATATAGACTCATTTTAACTTTCCTCTATATAGACTCATTTTAACCCTTTCCCTCATTTATTATGACTCATTTTAACCTTTCCCTCATATAGACTCATTTTAACCCTTTCCCTCATATAGACTCATTTTAAACCCTTTCCCTCATATAAACTCATTTAACCCTTTCCCTCATATAGACTCATTTTAACCTTTTCCCTCATATAGACTCATTTTAACCCTTCCCTCATATAGACTCATTTTGACGCACTCAATAGGTACCACATAAAGCCTGATCTGCAGAAAACCACAGTTAAACCTTACCAAATTTAATTATAAAGTCCTCATTTCAAGACCACTGAGGAGCAGCGAACAGCATAAAACCTGTTTTTATGTTGTTCGCATAGGTCTTTTCATGGTTTCCTCTATGAAGGGAAAGGGTTAAGCTATTGAGAAGATTTGGAAGCTCTGCATTTACGTAAGGGGGTCGATAGAAGACACCATTAAAATTAAAAGATTTCAGCCCATAATAATTCTAGTTGCGGACAATCAAGGTCATTTCTAATTTTAGCATGTAAATTAACTTTGATGTATATAACCACCCCTCCCCCATATCTATTTCTATCTTTTCATAATGGAGCCTGGAAGTTCAGGATATGTTAGTGACATAATTATTAAGGTGAGTTTCTGTAATACAGATACTATCGTGATGTGTTCAGATTCAATTATACTTAGTTTTGGTTAAAGACTGCATACATCATTATATGCTATTGAAACATGTGTTGTATTAATATTCCCCGGTCAGGGATTTCTCTCAATACTACTTATTAGTAAAAGAATCTGTATAATCATAATACAGTCAAACTGTGAAGAGAACATAATATAAACGCTCGGGTAAATTTATAGTTTGTCCGATTTAATATTCCAAAGAAATGCTTGCATGTCGTTCAGAATTTGAAAAAATATATTGCATAAAATGATCCGCGAGGTCTTGATACGGAGGAAATATTACCTACGTGATCTTGGAAATTAATTGGCGGAGTTGTTTCTATGGAATGAAATTAAAGCAAAAATTACATTGTGCTTGGTATAATGACATTATGCTTTGTGAGAATGACATTGTGCTTGATTGATCATGCCATTATGCTAAATGGCAATGCCATTGTGCTTTGTGACAAGGCATTGTCTTTGATAACAGTTTAATTGTGTTTCGTGACCATTCCTATGTACCTTCTAAAATCTTTAATTATTTGTAATTACTGTCTTGTGTATGATTGTTGAACTTGAAGTAAAAATATATTCTTGTGCTTTGTGACAAGGCATTGTCTTTGATAACAGTTTAGTTGTTTCGTGGTTACCCAGACATGTATAAAGGATTCAACCTTTGTTAAGCTATAATGAAAAAGATGATGTTAAGCAAATTGTTTTAACAGCCTTTAATTGTTAGAAAGCGGTTGCGCTGTTTTTGCACCAGCTATACCTCAATATGGCTTTAATTGCAATTTATAGACAGTTTAATTACTTTACGCGCCTAGTGCGGTGTAAATGCATTATTCTGCATAACGATGTACATGTGTAAATTATTAAGAGTTCTGTTTGTTGATAACCCTTTCTCCTCATATCCGATCATTTAACGCACTAACCGAGCACCATGCTGTCATCAGAAATGCAACGCGAATGTACCAAATTTTTAGTTATTAAACTCCCTTTATACCCAAGTCCACTTGGGATTGAAATGGAACAGCAAGTTAAACTGATCACCTGCGGTTACCGCAGCTAATCTGGTATAATGCTGTTCGCATTGACTTACATGGTAACTATGTGACAGGGTTTAATAATAACCGTATCCGCTTTTTATGTGTTCTTGTTTGTTAACATGTTTTCTTTTCCATTATTTTACTCTGTAAACATCCATCTTAAGCATGAAAAATATATCCGTGACATTTATAAATCAGAACAGCAACCCCGTACTACTCCTGTAAAAAGAAAAAAATAGCGCTTCGCATGTTTGTAATAAGTCTAAAGTAGTTCATGCGTAATTTTGTATGATGGCGAGTTAGGTTTCTCCAAGAGCATTTCTTAACTTTGGAATAGATAGGCAAGCATTCAAGTAATTTCAACAATCAAGTACCTTGTCAATTTCTACACTTAAGTAACAGCAGATAGAATACATACATCAGATCCTAGTGAATGACTACTTTTGAATGACCCTAACTCCGGATTGTTATGAAATAAGCAGAGAACGAATTCGATTGTCTTTCTAAGCGACTATAGTTGCAGGAAAGGGAGTGTGTGTGTGTGCGTCATTTGGCTATTGCCTCTATTGTTTCAATAACTAAGAATTATAGCTTTTTCCTGTTAATCCCGCCACCGTTTCTCTGAGCGCTTTGATATCAACAGGATGTCGCTTTCAAATCAAAGCGCCGAACCGCTAAAAGACCAGTGTTTATAATGTTAATGTTTGTTTATTTTTTTGGGTTTTATGTTCAGCGACAGTATTCTGCTTGAGACAGATATAGTGCTGCCACACAGCAGTATCACGCTGTAGACATATGGCATGATATCACACCCAGTCGCATTATCCTGACACCGGGCAAACCAGTTCCAGAACTACCAATATTTGCAGCACGAAGCATGTGATTATAGGAATTATCTAAAGATAAATTCCGTCCGAGTATTCAAACTCCAAATTCAACTTCCTGGGCATTTTTTTGTCCTTTCTTTCCATATTTCAATTAGTAAATAAATAAACGACTTTAAATATATGACGCAAATTTGACCAAAAAACGCATCTTACTCAACCTCCCCCTAAAAATCTAATACATGCTTACGAAATATCACACAAAACGTATTTTTTTTTCATCATAACTAATATTATAAGTGTACTTTTTTTATTATAGTTGGTATATTTTGATTTTATTTATTTAATTTAGATTAATTGAAATTAATATCTAATATCAAAAATGATTCGAATCCGTGAACTTCCCTTACAGAGGCTGCGTAATGAAAGCATATAAACTGATCTATATAGGTAGTCCATAGTTGCTTTTGTTTGTTTGTTTGTTTGTTGGGTTTAACGTCCAATCGACAATATTTCAGTTATTTGTAGACGATATTTACTTGAGACAGATATAGTGCATCACGCTGTAGACATATGGCATGATATCACACCTAGTCGCATTATCCTGACACCGGGCAAACCAGTCCTGAAACTACCAATATTTGCAGCACGAATTTGTATACATGTATTTATAGGAAATTTCAAAAGATAAAATCCAGCCAATGAAGGTTCAAATATCTCCAAATTAATTAACTCACTTGCGCATTTAGTTTTTTCCCTTTCTTTCGCATTTCAGTTTAGTAAATAAACATAACAGCTTTATGTGATAAGACGAAAACTTAATTGGAACTACATCTCAAAGAGAAATTAGTCTAAAAGTGTCCAATGTTCGACAGAATTGTGTGCTGCCAAAGAACAGAATTACAAACAACCTGGCTAAAAAATAAAAAATTGGAGCTACGGAAATCTGTCACACACACACACACACACACACACACACCGGATATTTTTATTCCATTTCATACTTCAATATTTAAGTGTGTTTTTTTATTTATAGGGTTTGACATCCCGCCGAAAGAATTCATTTATTTCGAGACTATGTCTACTGAGACAGACAAAGCGCTGCCGCACTGCAGTATTCAGTTACATTACCAACCACTTCTGGATCTACCCTTCTATGCTGAGCACCAAGAATGAGAGCTATACCAATACATTTTAATGACTTTGGTATATCGCGGCCGGATATCGAACCAACGACCCCACCCCACCCGAATTCGGGGCGGATGCTCTAATCCCTCGCCCACCGGGACCGATAAATATCATCACATACCATTTCAATATTAACGGGTTTCTCTACAAACTCAGCTTTCAAACCTGTCAGTGAAACTGCTTTCAATAAGACGATTTGAAACGAAGCGGAATGTCATTATCACCAAACACGATGCAATTGTCAAGAAGCAGTGAGCGACATCAGCACGCATGGTGTTGCTTGAATTTCATAAAGCATGATTTCCTTGTAATCAGGACAATGGAAGGCAACAAAGCACTTTGCCATTAAGCAGAACGCGAATGTCACTGTACATAATGCACTCGTCAAAACGCATTCATCGATATCAACAAGCACACAAGGATAACACCAAACAAAATGACAATGTCATCAAACATAATGACAGAGTCACCAAGTATGATGTAATTTTTGCTTATATATCATTCCATATGTTGCGGCGGCCGGAGAATACGACATGTTTTTCATGTAGCCTTATAAAATGTACCCAGTGATACTGACTTTGAACCATCGCGTAGAATATCAATACACATAATTGAATGTCATGTACGAGCTAAACAAAATCAGGCATTAGACATAATAAGGAATACGATACATAACAGCTTTATCAAAAACTAGCACGTGATATATTATTATGTCATGCTATAAGTATAGACTGAAATAAACTTAAAAGGTTAAGAGCTAATGAGGTGGGGATGTAAATACACATGTGTACATTCTAATTGGTTTGAAACTTCCTTTTTTGTAAATATCTACTCACTAATATACAAACAAAATGCACAATACCATACCGGTACTAGGTGCATGCTTGTATATAGCCTTTACATTATATTATTGAAAATTCCATTCGGAACACCTCACCCATTGGATAAGGCCGAGTAGTTACGATTGTGAAAATTCCTGATTGTCACTCATTACGTTCCTAGACGGACCTGTCTCGTTCTAAGTACTTAAGGTTATGATTTTGACAAAGATTTGTGTCAATGTTTCATGCGTGTTTGGTATTCGTGCGGGGCTGACATGAAAACATTATATTTTACTAATGGAAAGTGTTATCGAGTGCACAAAAGAGAGATTTTATGTGCTAAATTGCACAACTGTTTCTTTGATGTGCTGTGATGATCGAGGCAAGGGTGATTATTTACGATTTATTTCATAATTGCACCAGACTTTCAGCTTTCGATCGAAATCACTTTCATTGTGCTAACACCGAAAAGTAATAGATTTATTATTCATACAATGTAAAGAGTCCTGCTGACGAAATCAGTAAAACAACAGGGATGCGAAATACAAGCTGAATTGATAACTTTTAGGTCTGAAAGTTAAGTAAAGTTTGAATTATTTATTTCTCAATTCCAAATTGACAAACAACATCGGATTTGTAGTCATTTAAGTTACCGCTGAACCATGGCACCCTTAGAAGATAATGTTGTATCATTGCTTCAGCAATAAATGTGTCTGATGTGTGGCAACATAGAAGAGTCTTTTTCAGCCAAACTGTTATGAATATTGTGCGAGGGTCATTGAGGTCCTCCTCATAATCCCCAACACATGCTGTGTGTTTTACTTTTTTAAATTCAAGCGCCTAGAAACAAATATACGTAGAGCTAGTTCATAGTTGCCTTTAACAACACAACATATTTCGTTTTGTGAAAGGCAACTATGAACTAAGCTATTTAGCACATGACATTTGCCTTCCCCTAGCGACAAAACCATTCTGCTTGGTGTTTTCAGTACATGTATAAGTCGGCACAATTCTATAAGATATTAAAATAGAAATCCGCATTACAACCCTCTTTGTTACTATCTCTCCCTTCAGTTTCTTTATCGTTCATATCTAGTTCATATTTTACAAGTGTAGGCACGTTCCTGCTGT
Source organism: Solen grandis (assembly GCA_021229015.1). Lineage (NCBI taxonomy): Eukaryota > Metazoa > Mollusca > Bivalvia > Adapedonta > Solenidae > Solen > Solen grandis. The sequence goes on from CM037789.1 coordinate 11,369,035, forward strand.
GAGTAGTCAAGGCACAGATATGCAGGTGAATGAATCTATGGTCAAGGCTAAGAGTATAGGTCACAACGCACTCGGTGACCCCTTATATATTCTACATAAATCCGCTTTATTGGAAATCTATAATCAAAGCGCTGAATGCACTTAAGTTGTGTGTGTCTCAAATGAATGAGTATTTGAAGAGCTGAAAGTCGATCACCAATAATTAAAACTCACTTTGATAAACAAAAGAAATGCGGTATTCCTGTTCTCCCAGCGCTATCAGAACGTTGATTCGTATTCATGCAGTATCTACAACAGACTCTATTTATAGATTGAAGTAATTATGCATTTTTTTTGCACAGGTCAGAGGCTCCGAACTCATTTCGGAAAGTAAATATACAGTTCATTTTTTAGTGTAAGAAATAACCCTTGGAGATATCTGAGGTCGATAGATTAATGTGACTATTAGTACGTTACAATGAATTGTTTTGAACTTCACATGGGTTATTGTAACAGCCTAAAATGACCGAACGCTGCACATTTACTATTAAATTGATTTGCGGCCACCTTTGCATCGAAACAAACTATATTCGTGCGCTTGGTAAAGTGATCACAGTTATATCATTCGATTGCAGTATCATTATCATAGAAAAATAAGTCCTATAATGTTTTCATGTCACATGCGATTTTTGACACAGCATTGATTTTTCAGCAAATTCTAGTATACTTATGTTGTAGAGATATATACAATTGTTCGATCATATTTACACTATTGAGAGGTTATTCGGTTTTAAACCTAGGAGAACCTGAGTTGAAAACGTTGTATTATAATTGGTGTGACTGACGTCACACACAACTAAAAATGAGTCGTTTTTTTTTTTTGACGAACAGGTAATAGCAGACGACGTTCAGACCACACTCTCTCTCTCTCTCGCGCGCGCGTGTGTGTGTTTGATCGATAAAATTGATTTTTTCATGCTTTGCTAGATAGTGGTATATTGAAAGATAACAAGAACAATTTCAGTAAATTGTGATTTATTAACATAAGAATAACACATATATAATTTATTGTTTTACTCCGAGCGATTTTACATATGATTTTACACGATAATACACATTTATGATGCATACACATATAAACATGCCTCACATGTAACAACACCATTCAATTGTAATCCCTATATGGTATTAAAATTCGGATCAAAATGTAAATGGATATATTGGCATTTAAAAAACTTGAAATCATTTTGTAGTTTGCCGTCGAGGAGACAACATGGAACAAGAAAAAGATTAAAACAAAATGTATTAATGGACGGCTTATAATAAGCATACTGTCCCCCTCTATTTCTCTTTTCTACTTTTTTGACCCTATAACCTAACCTGTATATGCACAGGACCTTTATATTATATATAAAATAAAATAGATAGATAATAATAATAATGACCTCTCTTAATATTAATATTATTTGTATAGAGAGGCAGTTATTACTTTATAATTTTCCCTGCACGAGTCCCGAGTCTCTATAGGCTTAGAAAATATAACTCCCAATTAAGTAGCATTTTCCATATATTTTATGGCATCTTGTGGATGCATTAAAATTCAAACTTTGAATTCTGACAGCGAAAACATTACATCTAAGATGAAAATGGCATGGGTAAAAAATATAATTGGAGAGGTCATTTTTTAACCCTTTTTTTTTTTTTTTATAAAACTAGGAATTAAAATTTAAAAAAATCGACCTCTCCATATAGTATTTTTACATAAAGAGGCCACAGGCAAAAGCCCCCACATCGTCAGACTGGTCGCCTATGGATCTTTCCCCCCCTGGGTGAATCTACCTTTGGGTTTGGAGCCCGTTTTTTGGCATCTTGCGAAATGATGATGACTGATTATATTGGATTTTTTTAATTGTTAAAATCTTTTAGCTCAAGGTGAAAACGCGGTTGGAAAAAGACTAAGTAGTTTCGCATGGTTCCTCCTATTACTCGAGCGCTTGTTGATAGACGCTTATTAAAATCATACTAACTATGCAAGCGTCGCCAGACAATGATTTGATCGTTATTTAAGCACATAAATCAGGAAGTACGTCACTAGCAAATAAAATGATCTGCGTGTTTAATTTAAGAATCAAGAAATGACAAAAGGCGAATACTGTCAGCCCCAAAATAAAATGGATTATGACAAAATCATAATACCGATTATATAAATTAAATGAGCGTTTAAAATGAGCAGTGAGTTTTTAAATATAAAATATAATATATTGAATAATCATTAGATATGAGATAGCTTTAAATGAAATAGCTCTCATATTCTTAGAATAGTCGAGCTATAAAAAACAAACTCAATATGATTTTTGAAATACTGTCATTGACTTAATTTGTATCACGCAGTAAATCTCACCTCTGAAACCATGTTGCATTTTTATGGCTGGTTTGATCTTTAAATATTCAAGTGAAAACACGTGTGAATACGCCGTCATGATGTGATACTTGAAGTGTTTTAAGATAAGATTAAGAACATTAAGCCATCTTGCAAAAGTAGCACTCAACAACAACAACAACAACAACAACAACAACAACAACAACAACAACAACAACCGGTAATACAACATTATTAAAAACACCACCACCACAAACTGTTGAAGCCACCGTGACCTTTAAGAGGATAGCCTATCTAAAATATATTACCGTTTTTTTTTTTGGTGTGTGTTTTTCATTTTTTCATACTAACTTAAGCCTTAATTGCCATCATAATTATTCAAGAGAAATCGATGATGCTAATGAAATAGTTTGGAACATATAACTATCGGGCTTACGATCGAGACCCATATATTTGGCGTTCAGTCTGCAAGCGAGCAGTGCATGTTGACTCAAGTGATCCCAGGTTCTCGGAGAACCATACATTGTCAAGAAGTGTAAACACTAATGTTTAAAGTCCATTGTGCGTATATTCCAGATTGTTATATTTCACAATAAATGTTTAATTATGAACAAATACATACAGTGTCAATTTTATTTGATTTCTCCTTAATCATGGCCTGACTATGATCGGTATTTCACCTGAATAAAACGATAACTGTACAAATAAGAGGTAATCATTAGTCTCTTTCATAAGCATAATACACTGGTAACAATCAAGCATGCAATAGCCTAAAAGGACATAAATGGCATTTAGTTTTTATTTCATTACTTGTGAGTTCAAGACAATAAATACCGGTCCCGTTGGCCGAGTGGTTACAGCGTCAGCCCCGGACTCGGGAGATCGTGGGTTCGATCCCCGGCCGCGACATACCAAAGTCGTAAAAATGGTACTTGTATAGGTCCCATGCTTGGCGCTCAGCATATAAGGATAGTTCAAGGACTGGTTGGCCTGGTGTCAGGATAATGAGACTGTGTGTGGTATCATGCCACATGTCTATGGCATGATATTACAGTGTGGCAGCACTATATCTGTCTTAAGTAGACATCGTCTACAAATGACTGAACTACGTACTGTCGGTGGGACGTTAAATCCAGCAAACAAACAGACAACAAGACAATAAAAAGAAGGGGCGAAGGTCAAGGTAGAACACTTAAAGTATCATTACGACCTTTATTATTAATTGCATTTTGTCAAAAATTACAAATTACGGATCACCGGTAATTCCTGTCAAATTTATCACTGAATGCTTATTGTATATACATCTAAACTAATTCACAGACACTAAATCCTCAAGTTTTCAATTACCAATTCCTTGATTTAAGAGCATTACATAGTTTCTAATATGATATGGTTAGAAGACAACAACAACAACAACAACAACAACAAACAACAACAACAACAACAACAACAACAACAACAACTTCTGTTCATGTTTATTCCACACGTTTACCCTGCTTATTAGTATTTCTGTTTCGTTTTTTTACACGAAATTCTTAAAAATACGACTCGCAATGTATCTGCATTAATACTTTGCACTTCAAATTCTTCAACCAAATAACAGCGCATTCCACCATTCCTGTTTTACGATTAATTCGACTTAGTTGACTTTCATTATTACGGTAATAATTAACAATATTCGTTAAGAAATGAAACATTATGAATATTTGATTAGAGAAAGAAAAATAAATTCGTCCCTTACACATCTTTATAGTCATCTTCCATATTTTGTCGTTGGATGGTAATATTTCTATGAAACTTTGTCACTTTGAAGATATCTAAAAATATAAATGTTTCGCCCAGAGTTTTTTTTTTCAAGTTTTATTACATTTGGGGAGATAATCAGTATCTAAGTTAACATTGAAGCCCATGGGAAATATACAATTTTTGTGAACATGAAAAAATAAATTTGATTTTCAAGAAAAACAAACTCACGATAGAAAGATGCATTATATGATTCTGTTTAGATTTCATGGAAAATTACAAACAAACAAACAAACAAACAAAAAACAACAAACAAACATCAACATCTTCAAAACCCCATAAACTGCACCGTAGGAAAATGTAGAAAGTCATTTTGCTTAGTTTTCTGGAGAGATAACTCATAAAAACAAAACTATCGAGGGGAGGTAATAAAGGAACGTCTGTCACATGTCATGTCAAATTTCCCCTAAAATTTCAATTGTTTGATATTTGAAAAGCTTATATTGTGAAGTCGTATACATGGCTTTGATGGAATTAATTTCTATTAGGGTGAGTATTAGTAAGCACTACTTAATGTGGGTAGAATCAGAACAAGGATAATAGAATAATACAGAGAGCGTCGTTGTCCTGTGGTTGTGTTCACTGTTTACGGACCCAAAGGTTGTAAGTTCGATCAGAACAAAGGGTCAGATTTCAGGCACTTAGTACATGTCAAACCCATGTATCACCGAAAAGGATTGGTATGGTTTGAAAAAATGGTATCGATATGACCATCGACGTAAAAAGGGTTTCGACTATATCAACAACACCAGAGAAGGAGAGAGAGAGGAGTGTGACATGAAAAACATTTTCAGCTTATGTTTACAAGCAATATATATATAAATATTTAATACGAACAGGAGAATTTCTCATTCAAGTATAACGTTCTTTCGACCATTGTAGGATTTATGTACTCGCTAATAGCCATTTACAGTGTAAAATTACCAGAGCAAACAAAACCAATTGATTGAGATATTCATATTGTCACTTAGCAAATGTTGACAACATAATTTTGAACAGGACATTCATTATTATAAAGGACGGAAACATTATTTACGGAGTACCTGGCAAATACAGCGGTAGGAAATGATACGACCAGGACAGGTCATCATAGTAAGTGTGCCACATCAATCTGACATGTTCGATACTAATTGTCCTTTGATCTCGATTCTACAAAAGTCATCAGGAGTAAAAAAAAAATAAAAAAATTGGCCTTTCACACGGCGACTGAAAAGATGTCTTACTTGAAAAATTCGAATGCGTCGATACTCACTCTCACCCATATTATTGTAGTCATTTAGGGACTTTTGTCCATACGCGGCAGATAATTGTTGCCTCTTAGTGATATCCCGCCGTATAACACAGCAGTGTTTAAGGAACTGCCTTAAAGTACCCATCTATGTAAATATACCAGGTCGTGAAAGAGAGGGTGTTCTGAGGAGTAAATGCATTTTTTTTTCAGAAACTATTTTTGCTTAGTAGCCTCTCTTTTTTGTAACCAACAAGACGTGAGTACTGTTGAACTGTTATTAGCAACCAACTGTATTAAGCATCCAACCTGCATTTAGCGGTCAGTTTTAATATACAACACGTTAGCATTTGTTTAACCATGATTTAGTGGCCACCTCTGTTAAGCGGTCACTTTCTCTTTTTCCATTGACTGGTCTACAGGTTTGACTATATTGTTTTATGTGTGTTTTGTTGTTTACAACTGGCCACGGGAATTCCAATACCGGATATCCAAATTCAACGCCCTCTGGCGAGAAAGCTATACGTGCACCTATTTGCATGACGAGCTCCCGTTAAGCGTGTGACACTTTTTTTGTATCTTACATGAATAAAAACACAATAACCTACTTATTTATTTATTTCTTTTTATTAAAGAAGTTGTCACGACACAACGAACGATTACTCCACAACATTGCCTAAGAGGAAAACATTTATGAACCAAAATGCTATCATGATTGAAATTGTGTGACGTAAGCCAGTGCAGTATGTAACGGAGCAGTTCACGCACTTCTGGCATGTAATATGTCATTGCTTAGTTCGACCCTCATTGTAAAATCAATCTGATGAAGAAAATCAGTGACACAGATCCAAATTAAAAGCTACCTGACTTTCTCTTTTGCTGTTCCAATTTATGCTTAACGCAACATTAGGCCACTCAGTCATTTGATTGGAGTTTTTTTTTCTGCAACTTGAGCATAATGTATTTCTCGTAAGTGAATATATGGCTGGCAGTAGTGGGCACTAACAGGCAGTTTTGTCCTATTAAGATACCTTAGAGGATAACACGACAGTTTTCTACTTGCCAGATACTAACTGAACATGTGACATTTTTTTTTGAAAAGTTTCAACATAAGTAAGTGGATAAGTGGCAGAAATATGCCACCATATTATCCTCTTTGGTATCTTAACAAGACAAAACTGCCTGTTAGTGCCCATTACTGCCAGCAATATATTCACTAAAGATAACTGGATATCTCGCCTTTTTACAAGTTAGTCAGTTAAATTATGTGGATTACAAGAATTTTTTAACATAATTATCTGGAAAAAAAAGCATTATATCCAGTTATCCTAAGTGAATATGTGATTGACAGTAGTGGGCACAAACAGACAGTTTATTCCTGTTAAGATACTTAAGTGGATAACTTGAAAAGTTTCTACTTGCCAGATAATAATTACATATGTGACAATTTTTCAGAAAAATTTCGACATAGCTAAGTGGATAAGTGGCTGGCAGAAATATACCACCATATAATTATATACTTTTATATTGTTATCTATTCTCTCTCTCCCCCTCTGTGTACCCCATGCGCTATTTGTACAGTACTTTGTATTTAGTCCTTCATCTATGAGTAATTGTGTTTTTTCCTTACTTTGCACCGACTGGCAATGGCGATATTTATCTTAATTATCAAAAGGAAATACTAATACCTCAACAGCAAGTTTAATCAAACAATTTTGAGGAAATGTAAAGAGAATGCATCAACATTGAATAAAAATGAAATAATCATTTTTCCCTCGATATTTGTCCATACAGTTGAGTCAGTTCTTAGAAAAGAATCACTTCGCCTTTCTCTGGAATAATTCGTGTAATGTGACTCAAAAATGCAAGAATACACCGACTGAGAGAAGGCAATTAACTTTAACGCGAGATATAATACTATTAACAAAATGACGATCGATTAAGTCAACATGTGAATAAAAAGTCCCAAGTGGTTCCAATAAATTAAAGCGCTGGTGACGTCAGGGTGTCAGACACTATTATGTTACCAAGGCCAACCATTGACCCACGTGATTCCCAGCTTTCTTCTTATTGGCAAATGATAATGGACTATCTTTGCTTGACAAATCAAACAATAAGCACCCGTGGTAGCATCATATGACCAGGCGGCACCCGTCAATACGGGTTTAGTATCAGTAAAATGGATACGGTATCACGAAGTAAGACAATATTTGCAGTGGTTTTCTTCACACTTCAACTAGGAATATTTGCCTCAGTGTCATCAAGATACTTGCTTAACCAGAGTCCACTTTTGACCAGCCTCGACCCGTTAGTTACACTGAGCATCAACGCAAGTAATAGCATTCAGTGCGCTGTTTCGTGTCAACTTAATCCCGGGTGTACAGCGTTCATGCACAAAACTGATGGTAAGTTTCAACTGGATTATACTCAAAGTTCATCTTCAGAGGCAGCTTTAGTTCGGCATAAAAGAGAAGAAAATATATATGAAATGTATTATTTAAATGAGAATAATTACACTATAAGCTTACAAAAACCATTGTAATTAATATCGAAATAAAGTAAAATGAAAAGATTTATTTCTGTAAGATTGAAAGAGTTTAATTCATCAATAAATGTTATATCTTATTCACGTATTCTGTTCAGCATCAAATCACCTTTTGGTAATTTGAAAGAGAATTACGTAATGAATATATGGCTTTTGCTAAGGTACTGTAACATTCCTATATGTCAAAGTCGCTTTTAGAAGACCATCTGATGGCCAATGTGAAAGTGACCTGGCAGTAAACTCATATTTAACAAATGACAGCGTATATATGGCAAATGGCTCCGAAATGTTAGAAAATGACAGCGTATTTAAGGCAAATAGCTCCGCAATGTTAAAACTGTGGCTTACAGTAAGCAAATTGATGTGTGAAGTTAGCAACCAGCGATACGAGCAAATAATGAAATAGAAATTGGATAAGAAATAAGTTGGAGTTAAAAACCTGACAGAATAAGGTTACCAAATGTTGATGTACGGTTAGCTAATGAAGGTGTAAGGTAGCAGCAAATAAAGCGTAAAGCCAGCAAATGAACAGTCTGGCTGTGTAAAGTTAGAAGATGGTAACGTAATATAAACAGCTTTTTGGTACATGTATATAGTTAGCAAATGGCTGTGTTAACCCTTTCCCTCATAGAGGAAACCATGAAAAGACCTATGCGAACAGCATAAAACCAGATCAGCCTGCGAGTAACTCGCAGGCTGATCAGGTTTTATGCTGTTCGCTGCTCCTTAGTGGTCTGGAAATGAGGATTTTGTAATTAAATTTGGTAAGGTTTAATTGTGGTTTTCTGCAGATCAGGCTTTATGTGGTACCTGCTGAGTGTGTCAAAATGAGTCTATATGAGGGAAAGGGTTAAGGTAGAAAATGGTGGCGTCAGGGAAGGAGCCTGTTGGCGTATGGTTAGCAAAAATAGCTGGATATATTTATTTTATTTGTATATGGTTAGCAAATGGCTGTGTTAAGTGCGAAATTAGCAAATGTAGGCGTAGATTTAGCTGCCTTGGGGCGTGAAGTTATAAAATGCGGAGTTAGGGATCTGCTGTCAATTGTATAAAACAGTTTTTGGTTGAAATCACAGTATAATCACAGCTTCTCCCCCCCCCATGACTTCTTAATCAATTTATAACTGAACATTCTAACCGATTAAATTAATTTTGGTGAGCGGCCTAAATGCTTAAGTGTACAACTTGACAGTATAAATAAAAGTCGAATTCTAACACTCATTGGTTCAGAAAAATAGGTTATAAACTATTAAGATCCCGTTTGACGATTTCTTTGGCGGAAGGCGTAGATTATCCTCAATACTAAATAAAATGTTTTTGGTGTTATATTCCAGTTTGGATAGACCAAAATAGTTGCTACAACACGGTGTCACATTATGACTACACGGGGACGAAAGATTACACATACAGTGGTCTCCCCTGTCAGAGATGGGACCAGCAGTCTCCACACGCACACTCGAACACCAATCCTGACACTTTCCCGGATGCCAGTCTTGCAGATGCCGCCAACTACTGCCGGGATCCAGACTCTGAAGGCGCACTGTGGTGTTATACGCTGGATCCCGCCACCAGGTGGCAATTTTGTGACATACCGGAATGCCAGCCAGGTAAACATCTTATCAAGCACATAATTGAAAAGCATCAGCAAAGATCATAAAATAGCTTAACTAACAGATGTAACTTTTGAGCTTGGCATAAAACAGTCTCTTTCGTGGAAAGTCTTTATTAAAGACGTATTCTGTCTAACATTTGTTCCTTGACAGAAAGTTGTACGCGTATATTGAAACACTGTCTGAAAATATAGGTGCAACTTTTATATTATCAGAAAAGTCGAAATATCGAAAAAGACAAATTTTTATGAACATAACAAAATTCTTAAAAAAAATAAAAACGTCGACTTTTTATCTGATGAGTGCATATAAAGATAAGGTAGTCGGGATCGCTCGAAAACGTCATGAATACTTATGATGCAAGAAACAGGCTGTAAAGGGAAAATGATTTAAGTCCTAGAAACACCTAAGGCCATCCAATATTTCATAACCCAACGGACCGTGATGTGTCTTTCAATTTTACGGCCTTTCTCCCTTACATAGAACCTTTATTTTAGTAGCTATCAGAATGTGGTTCAGCCATTTTGCATCGGTGACATTTTGCCCCGTAAACTTAAGGAAATGTTTGCAAGCAAGCCTTTCCGATAATGGCGGACGCATTTCTGTAAACTCCCGTGACAAGGTTTTAGTTCTTGACCATACTGGTATTGTCCAGTTCTTTTTAATATGTCACAAGCGCATACATAAAACGGTCACTGCACATCATAAATGCATTTTAGTATTCTTTATTGAGTAGGCTCTCTAAATTGCCACCATTTGTTATTCCAAAAAAGGGCGCCGTGGTCCAGTGGTAACATATCCGATTACGGATCCGAGGGTTGTGGGTTCGAACCCTGATGGAGGCAATAATTCTTCACGACATTCCCAGGCGCAAAGTACTGGTTCAACCCAGGAACCTTCGAGAGGGATTTATATAAGTTGTAAGAACTTGTTTCCAAATCGACGTAAAATAAATAAGTTTAACTAATTATTCCGATCGTGTAATCCAACCAAACGTGGGTTAGATAGCGAAAAGGCGTTGCACTCCTTGTGTTTTTTTTTTATAATATACGGAGCTATTTAGCTTTTACTATATTACACTTATTAGGTTTTCGTGGACTGCAACGCAGCCGCGAAAACCTACTGTTCTTCTTGTGTTTCTTTTTCCCTTTTTTTTTTTCCCATTATTATTATTCTTTGCACTTTTTTTGTTGTGGCCGCTGTTGCGGCATGATTAGAAGTGCTACAAATATGAAAATTTCCATGCATACTCACATGTATCTGAAGTTGTGCACCATTAAGTTTGTTTTTTATTTTAGTACTAAGTTTTGCCGCTAGGTGACGTTTAGCATCAAAACATATAATTGCCGATAACTCTGTCATTTGACATTTTATTTGTATGCAGTTTTTTGCATTCTGTTCTCTGTCAACTGCCCCTTTAAATATGATGAGTGGCAATATCCATATCTTTGAAAATTTTGAGCTAGTAGAGGTTGAATGTTTGAATCTTTGAAAAAATCTGGCAAATTAGGGTGTGTCCACGAAAAACATGCCCATTTTTGTTAGAGATTAGATACGCTCATTCTGTTTTTTGAAATTGATTCCGAAGATCTTTGCGCACAAAATATATGGGGTGGCGATTTCAGAAAATGCATAAATGGCTTTCAATAAGCGGTCAAAGTGCACTAAAATATGGAGGAATTTTTTTTTTGAGAATAGGCATTTTTTTAGTTTTTTGATGATTCTGCCATTATTTTTTAATCAATCTTTATGAAATTTTCACAGATTGTATTGTTTGTTGTTTCAAAGGACTTCGCAGTTTCAAAATTTCAAAAAATGCAAAGGTCAAGGTCATATTGCGATTATTGGTTTTTTCTTTGACCTTAAATATCTCAAAATCTAAAAATATTTTATCGAAAGAATATGGGTAAAATCAAAAGCCTCTAAAGAGTACTTTTTGAAGAAATTTAGTTTTTTCAGATCAGGGTTGATTTGGTTGTTTGGTGGCAGTTTGAAGTTTGGTCATACTTTGAACTGATTTCAAAGCCTTTAAAGTTTAAATGTGTGATATATTTTGTCATCATTGGAAAAAAGAATGTCTTACCTCGTCAACAAAAAAAGAATTTTGCAAATCTGTCGAGAATTGATGAATTTATAGAGAATTTAAATACATGACCCAGAATAAAAACTGAGAAAATTTGACAGAATGTGCTTCACTGGATACCTATGTTCTATAATTAGAACTCTGCTCTGCTATCTTTGCTCTTTAAGTTGGGATGTAACAGGTCATGAATGTATGTGTAAAACTAGCCTACTATCTCACTTCCATTGTAGCAGGTAATTTAGTTATGCATCAACCCATCAGAGGTTTTACACACATAGCTACTGTATTGGTTAAAGACTCCCTGCAGTGATGACCAGATATTAACAGGTCTGATCACAGCAGATGGGGGCCTGGCTCAGTGGGACATCACATTCCTTTGGAGATGCCTTTAATTTAAGTTTTGGTCACAGCTGAATTCACCAATGAAGAAAATCACTAAGATATATAAAGCATTTTGCATTTTGTTGTTTTTCTGGTATTTTAACTTGGCTGATCAGGTTTGAAACTGTTGATCATCACGAAAACCGGTGCATTTGCAGTATGCAAATCTAGTTTATTGTTAGAATTTCAAACTCCTGTGAAACATACACAAAAGATAATATCATTACGTTGACGTCATACATGTACATTATTGCGCAAAAAATGCAGAATATGTGCACAAAGCAATTGATTACATATGGTCGATCATGCATTATTTAAAAAATAGGCAATAACAACATACACAGAAACTGGCGTTATGATTTCCGTCTGTAAGGCGTACTGCGTCTATTTAACCTAAGGCCCAACTTTCATTAATACAACTTGATGATTGACTAAATCTTACGCTATACCCTTTTAAGATTAATGACTAAATCCTCATATATCCGGAGAATAGCTATAAAAATACCAAATGTTTTGATACACACCAAAGAAACCATAACACAAGCCTTGTATTGAATTTAACAGAAGTCCGAGCGGTAGAACTACTAAATATATCAAGTCCGATCGGTAGAACTACTAAATATATCAAGTCTGAGTGGTAGAACTACTAAATATATCAAGTCCGATCGGTAGAACTACTAAATATATCAAGTCTGAGTGGTAGAACTACTAAATATATCAAGTCTGAGTGGTAGAACTACTAAATATATCAAGTCTGAGCGGTAGAACTACTAAATATATCAAGTCTGAGTGGTATAACTACTAAATATATCAAGTCTGAGCGGTAGAACTACTAAATATATCAAGTCTGAGCGGTAGAACTACTAAATATATCAAGTCTGAATGGTAGAACTACTAAATATATCAAGTCTGAGCGGTAGAACTACTAAATATATCAAGTCTGAGTGGTAGAACTACTAAATATATCAAGTCTGAGTGGTAGAACTACTAAATATATCAAGTCTGAGCGGTAGAACTACTAAATATATCAAGTCCGAGCGGTAGAACTACTAAATATATCAAGTATGAGTGGTAGAACTACTAAATATATCAAGTCTGAGTGGTAGAACTACTAAATATATCAAGTCTGAGCGGTAGAACTACTAAATATATCAAGTCTGAATGGTTTAGAACTACAAAATATATCACAAGTCTGAGCGGTAGAACTACTAAATATATCAAGTCTGAGCGGTAGAACTACTAAATGTATCAAGTCTGAATGGTAGAACTACTAAATATATCAAGTCTGAGTGGTAGAACTACTAAATATATCAAGTCTGAGCGGTAGAACTACTAAATGTATCAAGTCTGAATGGTAGAACTACTAAATATATCAAGTCTGAGCGGTAGAACTACTAAATATATCAATTCCGAGTGGTAGAACTACTAAATATATCAAGTCTGAGTGGTAGAACTACTAAATATATCAAGTCTGAGTGGTAGAACTACTAAATATATCAAGTCTGAGTGGTAGAACTACTAAATATATCAAGTCCGAGTGGTAGAACTACTAAATATATCAAGTCCGAGCGGTGAAACGAAACGTTCAGCTGTATAAAAACAAATTATATCTGTATAATTTGAACCATGTTTACCCTTGATGAACACAAACCACGAATGTTGAACTAAACATTGAAAACCTAAATATTCAACAACAATGTATATTAACTTGTAGACCAAACATAAGTTATAGCTGAAGTTAAACACTTCCAATAACCATACGTTTGATTACCAACGTATAAAAAGGCCTGCTTCTGTATAATGATAGCTTCATACAGTACAGAGAAACCCCACTGAACTTTCATGATCGCATTGATTATAAAAACAAAGCCACCTTTCAGATATCCATGTAACTGCTCTCTACCTTAAGGTATAGTCCCTGTAATGGTTCCGCTACATTTCGGACCTCATGGCCTTTCACAGTGATAATCAAGGTTTCCTAATGTTTCATTGGGGTAACTTGGTTGTCTTGGTAGAGGTTAAGTGGTCCAAGACGTAGCGGAACCATTACAGGGACTTTACCTTAATCCCCGCTGTCCACTGTAAGCTCAAACCCAGATCCGAACCTTGTGCAGCTATCTAGTAAAATTTAAGCTTTACTTATCGCAATGATTGGAAAGAGCCACCTTTCGACTACCAATACACTATAGGCGGTCCAAAGCCAATATTCCGTTGTCCACAATATCCTAAGGCAGTGTAAACCTACGGAAGTCAATAAGCGCAAAGCTAGAGACTGAGCCTACACTTACAAAGCTGATCCACCGTATTAGCGATAACCTGCGGATAGATGTGACCTTCACAGTGAACAGAAGCAGAATGACAAGTTTCCAAAGCTACACTCTTGTTATACTTTCTGGAGGAAGTGGTACACCTACCGGCAACTCCTAGACTCAAAATATAATGATTTCATATTTCAACTGTATTCAATGAACGGCGTCTTCAACCAACCGAAATTACTGTTATTACCGAAATCCTCCAAAATAACCACAAGGCTTAAGCATTTGAATTAAAATACTTCAGAAATGGTCGAATAAGCCACTGTGAACCAAAAAAAAACACATAATTCTAAACCAAATTTCGCAACACAACAAATAAAGACTGCTGCTGAAGAAACCAGAGAGCGATGACAGGAATTTTTTTTAAAACCTTGTGTCACAGTTAAGTTGTATTTTGTAGTTTATATCATAAACGATCATCAAAGCGTGGCGACACCTTCTTATAAGAACTATAGATGTTATTCTTACAAAGAAATGAATTGTTATAAGCCTGGTTTTGCATGCGTAATTTACACTAGTCTTATTTTGTCTAATAATCAGTACACTCAGATCAACTCATCAGCGATCAGATGCAGCTCATGTCTTGAGTTAGTCTTCTTGTAGCTTAATGAAACAGTGTTGACGATGATGATACAAATAATGTGCTTGTGGTTGACTCGTTTCGCGCATTTACTTTGTTATAATTCATTTATATGTTAAATATGTTAAATTAAATATCAATTATCAAAACATGTTCAATCCAAATTTAACTTCAATAATGCAATCGTATTTAAATAAAATGTAACAAATCAAATTCAGTCAGTATGATATAAAAAACTAAACATGTAGAACTAGAAAACTTCTAATTGTGAAAAGAAAAAAGAAAAACATTAAAAAAAACATCCACCCAAAACAGAAAAATGAACTATGGTCACCGCTGCCGTTAAATATCAGCCTAGATGAGATCTCTATGATCTATGTATTTTTTTAATATATCATTGATGCCCGTTGTCTAATTCACATTTAGTTAGTTACGACCCAAATAGCTGCTACAACACGGTGTCACATTATGACTACACGGGGACGAGAGATTACACGTACAGTGGTCTCCCCTGTCAGAGATGGGACCAGCAGTATCCACATGCACACTCGAACACCAATCCTGACAGTTTCCCAGATGCCAGTCTTGCAGATGTCAACAACTACTGCCGGGATCCAGACTCAAAAGGCGCACTTTGGTGTTACACGCTGGTTCCAAGCGTCAATTGGCAATTTTGTGACATACCGAAATGCCAAACAGGTACACATTTTCAATTAAGATTCAAAGATATTAAGATTGTAACGTGTAATTTCCTCCACAAACCTAACCAACGAACGTACATACTTCAGAATTCATTACTTTCAAATACACAAACGATTTACTTTTTAAATTACATTTGAAGTTCGGAGCTCTGATACATGTTTTTTTTAGGAAAATGAGGTCATTTCTCACATAGTATACTGTAAAATCGAATAGTTGGCATAGCCTACTCTTTATACATGCTTGCTATAGGTGTTTTCAACGCCAATTCTTGCAGCGTTACAGGTGTACCCCAAAGTAAGGTACCTACTTGACCTCTGAGTTTTGAAACTGGGTGTACATTTGCTGATTCCCTACAAATTTTGGGAGAACATGGCCAAATTTGGTTGTAAAAAACTCTACAGGGAGTAAATGGGAAAGCTGACCTGTGGAGGCTTGTCCCTGTGGTGTTCCAAAAACACAGCAAGAAAATTTATCGATATAATTACATGTATAATCAAGTACTCTTTCTAGTATGAATTGTATTACGTTACAATATTCGATATTTCCTATTTATGTGCAAAAAATAGAATGTATATTCTAAATTTTATATGCAACACTTGTTATAAATAGGATATATCGAATATTACAACGTAAAACATGCCATGTTCTACGTCTTCGTCATTATCGGTTACAAGAATAATATCTTGCCAGATCTGACTATACATGATAAAATTCAAGATTAAGGTTCTGCTGAATACGAAATCCATTTTTTTTTCCCGAGAACATGAATCAACGAATATTTGTCTCCAGTGTATATTTGACGTAATTTAGTGTCAAAGATTTTTCTTTAAATTTCATAATTACAAATGCTCCATCGATTCACAGTAAGAATTTCATTTTGGATGAAACCATTATTTTTACTTTAAATGACAGACAACTATTTTATCTATTCTCTTTAAACTAACTAGCAGCATATATGTTCATCATCATTGTTAAAATTCATTAATTTTCGATGACATTAACTTTCGTTGATTATGTACCTAAGGGAATGTCGTGGGTACATTTATTCGTAGATCTATGTTCTAGAAAACGTGAGGTCTATATAAGAGACAGGTTTTCGTGGGGATTAACAGTCGTGGATAAAACCCACCACGAAATCTACGAAAAGTAGTGTCCCACGAAATTTAATGATTTCACAATATATTTTATGAAAACTAGTACTAGTGGCTGCTAGATAGATAAGATGACCTTTACATTTCGATTCATTTTCATCTAATGATGAATTATAATGCAAACTTAAAAATATTTAATTCGTGCACTTACTTTTACCTCCCCTGAGATAATTATAGTCATGTTATGAGATGAGTATCACACGTATATGAGACGTTCTAGTTTCAGATAACTGTCAACTTTTAAGTGGCGTAGCGTCGTCTGCATTCGATCGCCCGTACCGGAAGTACTACGTAAAGCAGCCGTAAAATGATGTTTTGCTGTACGCATCAATATAATTCATATATTGTACAAATGTATGTTTGTATATCAACATATCTGAAACCCATGAGCGACTCATTCCTCTACTCTCAGTATATTGCTAAATGAATTCTAAGTTAACAGTCGATTCTTCGAATTTGTTGCCCAATGAAATTGTGGGTGTTTTTTTGACTTATAGTAATAGCGAGCTCCTTAGTTGGCTAACCTTCGTCAATTTGGAAAAGAAAAAAAAAGAAGGATTTTATATGATAGTCTTGAAAATTTATGATGTGGGGAAGGTGTGTATTTATCTGTCATGTTTTAAACGATTGTGGACAATAGCTGACAAAAGGATCATTATTTATCTTCAGAAAGAAAGAATTAGGTGTAAAATTTAAATTTAATGATCAAGATTGCCTAATGGTATTCTGTATTGTCTTATATCAGCGCCAGTTCTTTAAAATGAAGACATTTAAGTAAAATGTGATATAACTTAATACACTTGGCGCCAGAGGAAATATGTTTTAAGGTTATTATTGTATTATATTTGTAATGACTCTAAAACATAGAGAAAATGATTTTTATATTAAATGGGTATTAATACGTGTCTGTTACACATCAAGCCATCTTTTACCACTTGATAACCTCGTCATAGGAACAAGAAGATCGAGGCCATCCCCGTTGCCGTAACCATAATCGGACATCTATAGCATTAGACGATATAATAATATACAGTGTGGCTATACCACGTGGTATGTGACGACATTTCAAACTAACGTGTAAAGCATATTTTGCATCGATTCAGAAGGAAAAGGAAAAAAAACTGTTGTAAGCATTTTATTTCTTTATCAATTTTAATAATATACATGTATAGCTCATGCGAGGCGAAAATTGCGTCCTGCACATAGGTTCCAGTGATTTTTTTGTCATATGTACAGTTTAACATTTGGGAAAATCTTCCGAGTTCGTGAAATTTTGTTTGCTAACCGTAAAGCACATCGTTAATAATGTTTTCCCGAATGTTTGGAAATACTAAACATATGACAAGAGTTCTTTTATGTTGTGCACAATTTTCCCATTAAATTTGGTGAAGAAATAAAATACTTACAGCAGTTTTCCTTTTCGAATCGATGCAAAATATGCTTAACGCGTTATCTTAAAATGACATCATATACCACGCGGTATGGCCACACTAAATATAGGTATTTGGCATATCAGATTATTTTTATCATATATGAAAGTAGTGATTTAAACAATACAAATAAGGAAATGTTGAAAATACCTGCTACCTAAATTAATACAAAAGTACAACATATAAAGTCGTATACTAAAATATGTCAATACTTCAAAGATAAGGTAGTGTACCTCGGCGTATCAATTCAGCGAATTATTTAGTAGTGTACCTCGGCGTATCAATTCAGCGAATTATTTAGTAGTGTACCTCGGCGTATCAATTCAGCGAATTATTTAGTAGTGTACCTCGGTGTATCAACGAATTATATAGTAGTGTACATCGCCGTATCAATTCAGCGATTTATTTAGTAGTGTACCTCGGCGTATCAATTCAGCGAATTATTTAGTAGTGTACTTCGGTGTATCAATTCAGGATTATTTAGTAGTGTACCTCGGTGTATCAATTCAGCAAATTATTTAGTAGTGTACCTCGGTGTATCAATGCAGCGAATTATTTAGTAGTGTACCTCGGTGTATCAATTCAGCGATTTATTTAGTAGTGTACCTCGGTGTATCAATTCAGCAAATTATTTAGTAGTGTACCTCGGCGTATCAATTCAGCAAATTATTTAGAAGTGTACCTCGGCGTATCAATTCAGCGATTTATTTAGTAGTGTACCTCGGTGTATCAATTCAGCAAATTATTTAGTAGTGTACCTCGGCGTATCAATTCAGCAAATTATTTAGTAGTGTACCTCGGCGTATCAATTCAGCAAATTATTTAGTAGTGTACCTCGGCGTATCAATTCAGCAAATTATTTAGTAGTGTACCTCGGTGTATCAATTCAGCAAATTATTTAGTAGTGTACCTCGGCGTATCAATTCAGCGATTTATTTAGCAGTTTACCTCGGTGTATTAATTCAGCAAATTATTTAGTAGTGTACCTTAGCGTATCAATTCACCAATTTATTTAGTAGTTAACCTCGGTGTATCAATTCAGCGAATTATTTAGTAGTTTACCTCGGTGTATCAATTCAGCAAATTATTTAGTAGTGTACCTCGGCATATCAATTCAGCGAATTATTTAGTAGTGTACCTCGGTGTATCAATTCAGCGAATTATTTAGTAGTTTACCTCGGTGTATCAATTCAGCAAATTATTTAGTAGTGTACCTCGGTGTATCAATTCAGCGAATTATTTAGTAGTTTACCTCGGTGTATCAATTCAGCAAATTATTTAGTAGTGTACCTCGGCGTATCAATTCAGCGATTTATTTAGTAGTTAACCTCGGTGTATCAATTCAGCGAATTATTTAGTAGTTTACCTCGGTGTATCAATTCAGCGATTTATTTAGTAGTTAACCTGGTGTATCAATTCAGCGAATTATTTAGTAGTTTACCTCGGTGTATCAATTCAGCGATTTATTTAGTAGTGTACCTCGGTGTATCAATTCAGCGAATTATTTAGTAGTGTACCTCGGTGTATCAATTCAGCGAATTATTTAGTAGTGTACCTCGGTGTATCAATTCAGCGATTTAATTAGTAGTGTACCTCGATGTATCAATTCAGCGAATTATTTAGTAGTGTACCTCGGCGTATCAATTCAGCAAATTATTTAGTAGTGTACCTCGGCGTATCAACGAATTATATAGTTGTGTACCTCGCCGTATCAATTCAGCGAATTATTTAGTAGTGTACCTCGGCGTATCAACGAATTATTTAGTTGTGTACCTCGCCGTATCAATTCAGCGAATTATATAGTAGTGTACCTCGGCGTATCAATTCAGCAAATTATTTAGTAGTGTACCTCGGCGTATCAATTCAGCAAATTATTTAGTAGTGTACCTCGGCGTATCAACGAATTATATAGTAGTGTACCTCGCCGTATCAATTCAGCGAATTATATAGAAGTGTACCTCGGCGTATCAATTCAGCGATTTATTTAGTAGTGTACCTCGGTGTATCAATTCAGCGAATTATTTAGTAGCGTACCTCGGTGTATCAATTCAGCAAATTATTTAGTAGTGTACCTCGGCGTATCAATTCAGCGATTTATTTAGCAGTTTACCTCGGTGTATCAATTCAGCGAATTATTTAGTAGTGTACCTCGGCGTATCAATTCAGCGAATTATTTAGTAGTGTACCTCGGCGTATCAATTCAGCGAATTATTTAGTAGTGTACCTCGGTGTATCAATTCAGCAAATTATTTAGTAGTGTACCTCGGCGTATCAATTCAGCGATTTATTTAGCAGTTTACCTCGGTGTATTAATTCAGCAAATTATTTAGTAGTGTACCTTGGCGTATCAATTCACCAATTTATTTAGTAGTTAACCTCGGTGTATCAATTCAGCGAATTATTTAGTAGTTTACCTCGGTGTATCAATTCAGCAAATTATTTAGTAGTGTACCTCGGTGTATCAATTCAGCGATTTATTTAGTAGTTTACCTCGGTGTATCAATTCAGCGATTTATTTAGTAGTTAACCTGGTGTATCAATTCAGCGATTTATTTAGTAGTTAACCTCGGCGTATCAATTCAGCGATTTAATTAGTAGTGTACCTCGATGTATCAATTCAGCGAATTATTTAGTAGTGTACTTCGGTGTAACAATTCAGCGAATTATTTAGTAGTGTACCTCGGTGTATCAATTCAGCGAATTTTTAGTAGTGTACCTCGGTGTATCAATTCAGCGATTTATTTAGTAATGTTCCTCGGTGTATCAATTCAGTGAATTATTTAAATTGTCTAACACTATGTGGTTGAGTGAATTAAAATATCTAAAAGCTTGAAACATTTATCAAGATTCAGTCTTGATACAGACTAGAAATTGTTTCCTGTAGTAGTCTAAGTGATTTTTCTTCTTTTCTTTTTAGGAAGACATTGATGAACAAAGAGTATCGTTGTATGATATATGCTTTCGTTAATTCAAATGTTGGTTAAAATTTATTCTTAAATTCAAGAATGTCTAATGAAATGATATAAACAGGTTTTCAACAATGCACGTGTCACAAGAATTCTACTTTTTCTATTGTTGCAATGTTTGAATTGTTCTGTTTTGATTTAAATAATGCGTACAACAAAACATAATTTTAGATAATACTCTGGCTGAAGAGACACTCCCATAACATGCAGATTACAGAATGTACAGGTTATTTTTGTTTTGTTAAGAAGATCGTTTGTTCCTGTGATGCTATATCATTAACCAAAAACTGATAACATTGTAACTTTAAGTAAGCCGTATTAACAAATGTTAAAGTAGAGTAACTCCTCAATCGTGCAAATTCTTATTAAGTTTTGACAAATTGTGCGCGCACTGCTTATTCACATATTAAGATTTAAACTGTACATATAGATACCCATTGTCACAATGTACTTTGCTTTGTATTTGATTTAATAAATATTTTTAAACTAACAATTTTACTGAATTGTTGTACGGCTCTATTTATTTTGATTACCAAATTGATTCTTTAAGTTTGAGATTGTCAATTTGTACCGGTTTTATGCTTTTCGGGAAACTGAACAAATGTCTTGAATGATCATTCAGTCACTTCGAGGCCGCAAAAGAATCCCCAAAACTCGATATGATTCCTGAATCTTTGGATTACTGTCGATAACTTTGTGTCACACAGAAAATTCCACTTCTTACGTCATGTTCTATTTTGTGGCTGATGCTAACTTATTTAATTATAAGTGACACATTTAAATGAGACAATAACAAATATTCGAAACTTTATTCTGTATATCTACAAGGAGCAAATGATACTCAGTACAGAAAACTGTTTAAATACACACATCAGGAGATCATGCGCATAATGCATCTGATATCGAGCGCATACGTTTAAAATTCATAAAAAAATATATTTTAGACAATAAACTGCTATGACTGTTGTGTATCATCAATAAGGCAGTTTTCCCATGGCTGTTTATAGGATTATGAGACAGCCAAACATATTAGCTTAAACTGTCACAATCACCCCAATCGTTTGCTTAAAATTATTTTCTGTAACTGATGAAAATGAACATTTTGTCTTAAATTGACTAAAGATACTTAAACTTCTTAAATGACCTAAGTTTTTCATTTGTATTCGATGGCTTATGTTTAAACGGATTTCTGAACAATATTGTTTGTCGTAAATATGACCAGTATGTACAGAAATGCTTTTATTCTATTGAAACCTAAAAAAAGAAATAGACATAAACAAATAATATAAAAATGTTTTGAAACTGAGCTTTATTTCATGCAAGTCGATAATCATTTTTATAGAATAGCATCAACTCGAGTAAGACTTTCCGCACATAGGTATGCTATAGAAGAGTATAAAAAGGCGAGTAAGATGGATGGTTCCTATACTGTCAATCAAGTACATGTATATTTACATTAACCGGCTTATCCAACCAGTGTAAGTGTGAAGCACATGGTGAACGGTTGACCTACTTTACACAAAAAACATGTGCTCTTTGTTTGTGATACTGTTTGTGAGCACTTGACCTAAGTATGAATTGAAACTGTTAAATTATCAATGGGGGGAGGAGCTACATAGAAATTGCGGAACCGTCCATTATTGAAGGGTAAGATAGAATTTGTACTCTTGTAAAATAAACGTTGTTGAGACTAAGTATCATTTTGTTTTAAGAGAATTACGCAATCAGATTATACAACGATACTAGTCTTCTTGGCAAACATGACATAAAATTGTTACATTAGTGCAGAATTACACATTACGATTTCACTTCACAACAATATTGCAGTTATCAGTTAAGTCATATTGTCTAACTACTGACGACGGTGTAATCAAGAGAAGAAAACGTAGATGGTTCGTTATGCAATGTATGACATGAGAAGCCGGAATTTACGGTATAATGCATTAGGATAAACTGTTTAAAATAATACAATATACAATATTTTATTGATTAAAATAATACAAGGAGGGCATCGTTGTCATGTGAAAGTGTTCACAGCTTAATTAATCAGTCGGGGTATATGAGTCGCGAACTTGCTTTTTCAGTGGTTTCGAGTTTTCCTGACAATTGAACATTTCTTCTTATATATACTGGTTTGGCATTGTCTTTATGTTGCTTCAGTATACACTGTTCCAGTTACCTCTCTACATACACTATTTATCGATTTTTGTTGAAGAATGTAAACAAATGTCAACCTCCGGTGCAAGACTCTTTCGGATACTTCGGATACCTGATTTCTTATATGTTATTATAATGGCTTCATACATTCCTTTGATTTATGCTGTTCTTATGCTGTCACTCCTTGTTTCATGGCATTATTCGACATTCATTTCATCACTGTGGTCATTATTACTCGATCCCATTCTAGCTCAACACACACACACACACACACACCGTTATGGCGTATGCGGGAAACCATGCAAATCAAACCAGAATAGTATTGCATGTGATTCTTGTGACCAACCATATCATTCTTTTGTGATATGGTTTCATATCAAGTGTATAAATATGCCCATATCCATCTTCCAAAGAACTGCAGCTGGATGGGCTGCACCTGAGGGCTCCCAAACTTTTCATCTATTTTGTTTGAAACAACCCTCTCTGACTTTGCAACCACTTTAGCAATCAACAATTTCTATAGCATATTGTCCGGCAGCAACGAAGAACCATATAGCCCAACAAAACCCTCCCATGCCCATAGCTTTTGTTCCCTCAACAGCTCAAACGGTTCCCCACAGCATAGTTCCTCGCCTTCCAGGGGCAAAATCTCTCCACAGCATGAGGGCAAAGAAGAGTGCTGTCTGGCTCTAACTACAAGAATCAAACCCCGATAGTGTTATTGGGAGTGAAACATGGTTGCACCAAGGGTTCTTTGAAAGAGAAGTACTCCTTGCAGGATATCAAACTCTGGCTACACTAGACCGTACATACAGTCATCATAGTGGGGTGACGATTGCAGCGAGAGACAACAGGCACAAAGATCCAACTTCCCATTGACACAGAAATATGTGTTGCTCATTTCAATTGCCATGCTAAATTCCCAATGATTGTTGGGTCTGTCTACCGCCATCTAAGTAGTACTGTTACCTACGTGCAAGAGCGTTGTCCGAGAAAGAAGGAACTGTACCTTGCGTACCCGCAATCCACCATATGGATACCCGGTGACATGAACCTACCAGGCATCGACTGGAAGACCGCCACTATCAATGGTAACAGCAACCCCACCCAGGTCAACAAGTAATTTTTAGACCTTATGTACGACACCGGCTTTGAACAAGTCCTTCATGACCAATAGACCGTCCCTCATGGAAAAGTGTAAACCAACACCAGGGGTCAGCAACCATAATATTGTTTTTATCCAAGCTTCAACATGAGTGACAAAACAGCGACCCACTAGACGGAAGATCCTGCTGTGGAAGCAAACAGATACTACCAAATTGCAACAAGCAGTAGCGGATTTCTCAGCCAACTTTACTTCACAGAAGACACCATCTGCTGACATCGAAACTTTCTGGGCCTCCTTTAGAGACTTCGGCTCTTGACAAGTGTGTACCATTGAAGATAACTTCGACAAGGTTCAGCCAGCCATGGGTTAAAGGAAAAGTCAAATACCACTCTTGACAGCACACCGTTAAGTAATAAAAACAAGAAGTGATGAGGACATTAAGCGTTACAAACAAACAGTCCCTACAGCACAGGAGACAGCAGGCCAAACTGTTCATGATGTACCGGATTATCTACGATGATATCGACATCCCTGTACCCGAGTAGCTCCACTTTGCTAATACCGTGGCTAGAGGTCACCTGTACAGATCTTCCGTTTCCTACTGTCGCACAGATTACCGACGCCACTCCTTGTTTCCCGCCACGGTGAGCTTATGAACCAGATGCCAGCAATTATTTTTTACAATTTGGAAAGTTAAGTGTTACTATGAACAAGATATGGGACGGTTCAGAAATATAGTCAAGTAATAAATGCAAACAGGAGAATACAATATCTCTAATTTCTTATTTCATTTTAGTATCACTGTGTTGATTTGGCCATTGTATGGTATATATCACGTGTTAATAGCCTATTGCGATGTACATTTGAATTACTTAAATGACCGGAACAAACTCAATTTATTGAAATATTTTTAATTTCAATTCGCAAATTTATTTACAGATCAGATTTTAGACAAATTTTGGCACAGGACATCCATATATGCATTATTTAAGGTAAAGTTCCTGTAAAGGTTTCGCTACGTCTTAGACAACTTAACTTCTACCAAGATAACCAAGGTACCCTAATTAAATATAAGGAAACCTTGGTTATCTCTGTGAAAGGCCATGGGGTCTGAAATGTAGCAGAACCATCACAGGGACTCATCCTTAAGGAGTTCTTGGCAAATATGGCGGCAGGAAATAATTACGTGCCGTCGTTTAGGATAAAACCGTATATTACTGTGTGATACACCATGTGTTCGATACTACTTGTCCATTGATCTCAATTACACAAAAGTCACCCGAAAAGAAAAAAAAACTAAGGCCTATTACAATGCAACTAGAAAGATGTTTCACATGAAAGATACGCATGAGGCGATATCACGCCGTAGTAAAGTGATTTGATAATATTTCAGTTTGGGAACTGCCTTCAATTAAGTACCGATTTAGGAGTACAACAGACAGTTTGCTCTTATGAACTATTTCTTTCAGAAATAATTTGTGCTTGGTATCCTATGTTTTGTATAACAAATATGGCATGGATTTGATTTTGAAAGGATTGAATTTTTAGAGACTGTTTGCCAATCGAATATAATGATTTCTGAAAGAAATAAAGCATTCACATTTTGAAAGCGCACTTTAGATACAAATGATTAAAGAACATTTGCTTTCATTATAGAGTTGCACAATAACATTGAAAACACTTTCATTGCAAAATCACTCACGCATATGATCCATATGATCTACTTTCAGTTTGTTAAAATATTCAGTCACACTGACAGTATACTTAATTATGCAGCAGTTCCTTTTCATATACTTATTTTTTCAATCGTTGGCGTTTGAAATGTTCTGAAAATGTGTATCACTTTTATAAACACACGCACTTGAAATAATGTTTAAAATCATATGAACACATGGTCTGGTGATTCCATCCGATTCGAGATGTCAGTAGATTAATGTTAACATGCGTGTAAATTAATTTTACAACGATTTGACAGAAAATATTATCACGTAGGTGGAGTTCATGTCCCCCTAGATGTTGTAGATACGGGAGGAAAACAAAGTTTCCTGAGAAAATCCACGCGTGCGAATACAAAGAAAGTTTAAATACTTTTCATATTCAATACTGAGCCGACATGGGCTTGGACACGGGATGTATTTCTGAAAGGGCAGTGTGTTAACTGCAACGCTGTCCTTACATAAACGGTATATAACGTATCAAATGTGTCAAAAGTAAAAACTGAATGTGGATGTCACGTTTATTGTTTCTTCTATCTATTTATTATAATAATATACTTAAATATTGTTCTCTTCTCTCTTTCTCCCGCTCTATGTTTATAACGCCATTCGATATGTGTACATTAAAATGTATCTGGTCCTTCAGACATGTATCTATTTCTGCGTCAGTTATCAATGGC
>CM037789.1:11395947-11412292 GCA_021229015.1 Solen grandis
AAGGGAAAGGGGTTAAAGCGAAAGATATGTGTATTTTTTTGTGAAGCTTCTTGTGTATTTCAAAGGTCCCAAACGCATGATAAGACAATTCATTCCAAACGTGGTAATAGGAAATATCACCCGCATCTTAACTAAACTAGAATTGAAATTGTTAAGTAACTAATGATAAAAATAATACTTTATATTGATAAATGGTTTAGCGATTGATGATATCTAAATTCCTCTGGTACAATACATCTTCGGACACCCACGGTCAAATCGTTCCGTTACTCGCAATTCATCACGTAATCAACAACCGTAGGTTTTCCGGCAACTGGTACAATGGTGTTACATACTGTCCTACAGTGACATGCTTATACTTTCTGAGTAATTATTTTATTTGTATTCCTATATATAAACATCATTTCAATGAACTTCTACAAGTTTTAAAAGACGAATACAAAGTTGTAATTTGGGCTCACGGAAATATGTGAAATAGTATGTTTACATGAATATATAGGGTAACTTACTAGACAGACGTGTTTCGAGTTCTTCTACCTTTGCCTCCAGTCTGACAAGCTTGTGAAGTAATTTCTCTTCACATGCAAACGCTGAACATTCCGATTGTACAGTTTCCAATTGTCTTTTGAAATAAAAGACAACAAATGAAGAGCCTAATTACGTTCCAATACTGTCTCACAGACATGTTATCTGTAGTTTGAGTTACCACTTAACGTTAGTTTACTTAAATGACACGTTTGGGCGGCGAGCTGTTTATTTCTTTAACACCCTACACGCATGATGAATTCTGCACTGAATGCGAAGATTAACATTATTTTGTAAAACTTCCTGATGAGTCATACCAAATCAAATCTACAATTCTCCTATCAGCACAAGGTCACGTGATGTGCCCCTGTAGTATCCCGTAGGTCAAATGCGATTATATCGGTAGTGTACAGATGTTACAAAAACAAAAAAAACTTGTAAAATGTTTTTGTTTAGAATCAAAGGAGAGAGAGGGGGGGGGGGGGGGGTCATCAAATCACTATATATAATACAAAGGATACTACTCCCGATTGATCTAAACCCATACCTTCATCGGGAAAATGCCAATAGCTCAGCCATTTATAAAGGTATCTTTGAAGATTTTGCACCTTTTGCAAGCGTATACATTTATGCAACAAATGTTTACATACCTCCTCCACAAATCACACTGACCACAGATTCCTCATTAACTAGCTGGGGCAGTTACCTAGAGCTCAGTCTTTTAGTGATCTTTTGACAGATAATCACGTTAATATTCAGACAGACAACATCACTACTGTAGCTTACATTAATCACATGACATTTCGAAAAACGCATATTTTTTTTTAATTGTCCCCCTAAAAAATTAGGACAATGCCCTATTTTTTAGGCTTGATAATCCCTTATCCCCCCCTTAAAACGAGGTCACGCGTCAATTTTTTCGAGGAAAGTAAACCCGAATATTGATTCTTTTATTACGTTTTGTTATTCGGGACAATTAATAAACTACGTCTTCCCGCAAAAACGCGAAAAACCCAATAAAGGATGCACCCCTACGCCCCCTTAAACGAGGCACCATATTCAATAGCCCGATATTTATTTTTTATCTATCGTTTGTTTTGGGACAAAAATAACAGTCTCGATTTCGCTTTTGTCGCAGAAGCATTGAATGAGCGACGTTAAAAAAAGGTATTGTCTCTTCGAATAAAAACGTTTTTATGAACAATTAAACGACGTATCCGGAAAACCTCGGCCGTTTAACGGACACATTCCCCCGCGTGAAGAAAATTCTTCATCATTAAATTTAAAGGAAACGACCACTCAAAGTTCCCCTAAAATAAATTTAAACCCCTAAACCGTATCGATCGGCTATCACCCATTATTGACCCAAGGCCCTTTCGAACCGGATAAAGGAATGTAAACCCCCTATCTCAGTTCGGCCCTTTTTTTTACTGTTTTTGGATGAAGTCGAAAATTCGAAATGCCTTCTATAGTATTAATGTTTTTTTTTTTCCCCATTTCTGTCTTTTTCTACACTTTCCTCGTATTTGGTTCAATACGTATATTTTGACAATCGGTTTTTGAAACGTTTTCACCCTTTTATGTCTAAATTTTTTAATCAGCAAAACCACCCGTGCGGTATTTGAGCGGCGGTTTAAACCCGGTTTGTTAGCGAGATAAACGGGTATTAGCGGTTTTTCAAAGGGGAGAAGTCGCTTTTTTCTTTACCTACGTAGTTTTTCATTTTCGTGTAAATGATCGGGAAAATTTTTTATTTTTTATTTATTTTTTTTTTCCCCGCTCATCGTGATTATAGTTTTTGTCTTTCGCTCTCTTTTCATAGCATTTTTTTTTAAAATTTTTTTTCCTCTTTACATATTATTTCCTTTTTGTGTTAGCATTATCACTAATTTATTTTTTTCTCAAAATTATTCGTGGTTTTACGGTCTTTATTTTATTAAAACTTTATTCAGTAAAAAAAAATGGAACTTGGGGTTAGCGAAGATAAACGGGTATTAGCGGTTTTCATAAGGGGAGATAGTGTTTTTTTGATTTACCTGCTCGTTTTTTCACTTTCTCCCTGTAAAGATCGGGGAAAGTTTATTTATTATTTATTTTTTTATTTATTTATTTATTTATTTTCATCCACGCATATCGTGATTATAGTTCTTTGTTTTCGCTCTCCTTTCATAGATTTTTCTTTAATTTTTTCTCCATCTTTCACATATTTTTTCCTTTTTTTTGGTTACGCATTGTCACTAATTTATATTTTTTTTACAAATTTTGTGGTTTTCCGGTCAAACTTTTAAGACTTCAATTCCCGTAAATAAGGGGAAATTGGGTTGTCAAAATTCGTGTGACGAAAATCTAGCAATAATACGAAAAAAAATTATCTTGTATTTTGATTTTATATGTAAACCATGATGAGCTTTATAAAGTTTATTAAAAACCTGTTGCGGCACGAAACCCCCGGGGAGTTTCCGGTTAGTTAGCGACGAAAACCCAACTTTTAAACTTTTAATGCGTAGTTATGGTTTTGACAATCGGTATGAAACGATTCTCACCTTTTTAGATATGTCTAATCTCTATAATCACAATCAGCAGACATACCAGTAGCGGTATTTGATCCGCGGCGAGTTAATCCGGCTTAGTCTAGCGACGATAAACGGGTATATGCGGTTTTTCATAAGGCGAGATAGTCGCTTTTGGCATTGTACGTTTTTCACTTTCTCCGTGTAAGTAATCGAGAAATTTATCATTTTATTTATTTATTTGTTTATTTGTTTATTAGTTTGTTTATTTATTTGTTTATTTATTTTATACAAATACGCAACGCATATGTTACATTGGTTATGTATTCGCTGTTTAACAGAAGTATTAGTATATTGTTTTATTTATTTATTGTTTTATTTATTATTTATTTTTGTAAAAACATACGTGGTCGTAGTAGTAGTAATAGTTGTTGTTGTATAATGAATTTTGTTTAGTTGTAATAATAATATTGGTTATATATTCGCTGTTTAACAGGAGTATTAGTAGTTATAGAAATGATGATATTATTAATACGATTGAATGAATCGGGACCTTGTACACTTGCTTTTACATAGTAGTAGTAGTAGTTGTTGTTGTTGTTTCTGTAGTAATGTTGATATAAATGCGTTGGAATAAATCGAGATTCTGAGGTGGTGTCACAACGCTTCTTTACATTTTGTTTTTGAAGTTTTTGTTTATGTAGAAGAGTTATATGTAGTAGTAGTAGTAGTAGAAATGGTGGTAGTATTAGTAGTAGTATTAATGTTACGTACTAGAGTCAAAATTTATCCAAGCATATGCACGCACACTTCTCCGTAAAAGCAATCGAGACATTTATTTATTTATTTATTTATTTATTTATTATACAAGTAATTAATTTGAAATAAAAAACAACTAGAAACCGGAGAGAGGAGCAGCAGTGACTAAGAACCATTACTCTACCTGGTCCAAGTTTTAATTACCTTCCTTTTTTTGTTTTTAGCTTTCAATTTTAGTCGGGAGCATAACTTATAAACTATTTAAAGTATATTGACTGGAAACTTTAAATATAAATAGATTGTGAGATTGGGAAGTGCAATAACCAAAAATCGTAACACTACCATGATTAATTTTCTAATTATCTCCCCTTATTAAATGTAACAATGAATTTCTCTCCAGATAATAACTTATTTACTATCTACTTGAATAATTTTTTGTTGGGAGCAAAATTATGAATAAAACATTTTAAGGACTAGAAACTTGAAACATAATATGATAGCAAGTTGAAGCAGTGCAGCTATATTTTGAAATTATCTCCTTTATTTTTCTATTGCATTCTCAGAAAGGGGTATAGTGTTTTCCGAACACATCTTGTTATGTTTATAATTTCATATCACTCACTCACTCACTCACTCACTCACTCACTCACTCACTCACTCACTCACTCACTCATGTACTCACTTACTCAATTACTCACTCACTTACTCACCCATGTACTCACTTACTCACTCATTTACTCACCCAATTACTCACTCAATTACTCATTTAATCACTCACTTACTCACTCATTTACTCACTCAATTACTCACTCAGTTACTCACCCCCTCAATTACTCACTCGATTACTCATTTACTCACTTACTCACTCAATTACTCACCACAGGTGGTGGAGGAGGTGGTGAGTGGTAAAGGTGGTAGAGGTTGTGGTCGAGGTGGTGGTGGAGGTGGAGATGGTGGTGGTGGGTGGAGGTGGTGGAGGAGGTGGTGGTGGTGGTGGAGGTGGTGGAGGGTGGTGAGTGGTAAAGGTGTGTCCAGAGGTGGAGAAGGTGGAGGTTGTGGAAGGTGGTGAGTGGTAAAGGTGGTGGTTGAGGTGTTGGTGGTGGTGGTGGGGGTGGTGGTGGTGGGTGGAGGTGGTGGAGGAGGTGGTGAGTGGTAAAGGTGGTGGAGGGTGGTGGTGAGGTGGTGGTGGAGGTGGTGGTGGTGGGTGGAGGTGGTGGAGGAGGTGGTGATGGGTGGTGAGTGGTAAAGGTGGTGGTGGGTAGATGTGGTGGTGGAGGTGGTGGTGGAGGTGGTGGTGGTGGGTGGAGGTGGTGGAGGAGGTGGTGATGGGTGGTGAGTGGTAAAGGTGGTGGTGGGTAGATGTGGTGAGTAGGTGGAGGTGTGGTAAAGGTGAATTGTGGTAGAATGTTGGTGAGTAAGGGTGAGTGGTAATTGAGTGAGTAATGAGTAACTGAGTGAGTAAATGAGTGAGTGAGTAATTGAGTGAGTAAGTGAGTAAATGAGTGAGTAAATAAGTGAGTAAGTGAGTAAATGAGTGAGTAATTAAGTGAGTAATTGAGTGAGTAAATGAGTAAATGAGTAAGTGAGTATATGGGTGAGTAAGTGCGTGAGTAAATGAGTAATTGATAGTGAGTAATGAGTGAGTGAGTGAGTGAGTTAGTGAGTGAGTAAAGAGTGAGTAACTGAGTGAGTAAGTGAGTAACTGAGTGAGTAAATGAGTAATTGAGTGAGTAAATGAGTAATCGAGTGAGTAATTGAGGGGGTGAGTAACTGAGTGAGTAATTGAGTGAGTAAATGAGTGAGTAAGTGAGTGATTAAATGAGTAATTGAGTGAGTAATTGAGTGAGTAAATGAGTGAGTAAGTGAGTACATGGGTGAGTAAGTGAGTGAGTAATTGAGTAAGTGAGTACATGAGTGAGTGAGTGAGTGAGTGAGTGAGTGAGTGAGTGAGTGAGTGAGTGAGTGATATGAAATTATAAACATAACAAGATGTGTTCGGAAAACACTATACCCCTTTCTGAGAATGCAATAGAAAAATAAAGGGAGATAATTTTAAAATAGTAGCTGCACTGCTTCAACTTGCTATCATATTATGTTTCAAGTTTCTAGTCCTTAAAATGTTTTATTCATAAGTTTTGCTCCCAACAAAAAATTATTCAAGTAGATAGTAAATAAGTTATTATCTGGAGAGAAATTCATTGTAACATTTAATAAGGGGAGATAATTAGAAAATTAATCAAGGTAGTGTTACGATTTTTTGGTTATTCCCAATCTCACAATCTATTTATATTTAAAGTTTCCAGTCAATATACTTTAAATAGTTTATAAGTTATGCTCCCGACTAAAATTGAAAGCTAAAAACAAAAAAAAGGAAGGTAATTAAAACTTGGACCAGGTAGAGTAATGGTTCTTAGTCACTGCTGCTCCTCTCTCCGGTTTCTAGTTGTTTTTTTATTTCAAATTAATTACTTGTATAATAAATAAATAAATAAATAAATAAATGTCTCGATTGCTTTTACGGAGAAGTGTGCGTGCATATGCTTGGATAATTTTGACTCTAGTACGTAACATTAATACTACTACTAATACTACCACCATTTCTACTACTACTACTACTACATATACTCTTCTACATAAACAAAAACTTCAAAAACAAAATGTAAAGAAGCGTTGTGACACCACCTCAGAATCTCGATTTATTCCAACGCATTTATATCACATTACTACAGAAACAAAAAACAACTACTACTACTACTATGTAAAAGCAAGTGTACAAGGTCCCGATTCATTCAATCGTATTAATAATATCATATTTCTATAACTACTAATACTCCTGTTAAACAGCGAATATATAACCAATATTATTATTACAACTAAAACAAAATTCATTATTACAACAACAACTATTACTACTACTACGACCACGTATGTTTGACAAAAATAAACAAATAAACAAATAAATAAATAAAATGATAAATTTCTTACACGGAGAAAGTGAAAAACGTACAATGCCAAAAGCGACTATCTCGCCTTATGAAAAACCGCATATACCCGTTTATCGTCGCTAGACTAAGCCGGATTAACTCGCCGCGGATCAAATACCGCTACTGGTATGTCTGCTGATTGTGATTATAGAGATTAGACATATTCTAAAAAGGTGAGAATCGTTTCATACCGATTGTCAAAACCATAACTACGCATAGAGAGATTAAAAGGTTCGGTTTCGTCGCTAGACTAAGCCGGATTAACTCGCGGCGGTTCAGTGCCGCAACAGGTGTTATTAATAAATCTTTATGAAAGTCTCATCATGGTTACATATAAAATCAAAATACAAGATAAGTTTGTTTTCGTATTTATTGCTAGGACTTGTTCGTCACACGAATGTTGACACCCGAAGTTCCACCTTATTTACTGGAATTGAAGTCTTAATGAGAGAATAAAGACCGGTAAAATCCTACGAATAATATTGTAGAAAGAGAAATATAATTAGTGACAATGCGTATACACTAAAAAGGAAATAATATGTGAAAGATGGAGAAAAAATTAAAGAAAAATGCTATGAAAGAGAGAGCGAAAGACAAAGAACTATAATCAGCGATGATGCGTGGATGAAAATAAATAAATAAATAAAATAAATAAATAAATGAATAAATAAACTTTCCCGATCATTTACACGGAGAAAGTGAAAAACGTAGCGTAGGTAAATGCAAAAAAGCGACTATCTCGCCTTATGAAAAACCGCTAATACCCGTTTATCTTCGCTAGACCACCCGAAGTTCCATATTATTTACTGGAATTGAAGTCTTAATGAGAGAATAAAGACCGGTAAAATCCTACGAATAATATTGTAGAAAGAGAAATATAATTAGTGACAATGCGTATACACTAAAAAGGAAATAATATGTGAAAGATGGAGAAAAAATTAAAGAAAAATGCTATGAAAGAGAGAGCGAAAGACAAAGAACTATAATCAGCGATGATGCGTGGATGAAAATAAATAAATACATAAATAAATAAACTTTCCCGATCATTTACACGGAGAAAGTGAAAAACGTAGCGTAGGTAAATGCAAAAAAGCGACTATCTCGCCTTATGAAAAACCGCTAATACCCGTTTATCGTCGCTAGACTAAGCCGGATTAACTCGCCGCGGATCAAATACCGCTACTGGTGTGTTTGCTGATTAAAGTATTTAGACATGAAAAGGTGAAAATCGTTTCACACCGATTGTCAAAATATACGTATTGACACGCGTATTACGAGGAAATGTGTAGAGAAAGACAGAAATGGTAGAAAAAAGAGCATTAATACGTATAGATAGGCGATTTCGAATGTTCGACTTCATCCAAAAACAGTAAATAATACGTCCGAGGACGGGTGAGATAGTTGTTTACATTCCTTTAGTCCGCGATTCGTAAGGCCTTAGGTCAATAATAGGTGATAGCCGATCGATACCGGTGTTACGGGTGTAGATTATGTTTACGGGAACGTTTGAGTGGTCAGTTACCGTTAATTAATGATGAAGGAATCTTCTCTCGACGCGTGGGAATGTGTCCGTTATACGGCGCGAGGTATTCCGGATAGCGTCGTTTAATTGTTCAGTAAAAACGTTATTATTCGAAGAGACAATACTCATTATTTAACGTCGCTCATTCAATGCTTCTGCGACAATAGCGAAATCGATGACGTAGTTGATTAATTGTCCCGAATAACAATACGATATGATAAAAGAATAAATATTGCGGTCTATTAAGAATATCGCGTGACCTCGTTTAAGGGAGCGGTAGGGGCTGCAGTCCGATTTGATTGTTTCAGTCGCGTTTTTGCGGTGAATGACGTAGTTGATTAATTGTCCCGAATAACAATACGATATTATAAAAGAATCAATATTGCGGTTTACTTATCCTCGAAAATGATAGACGCGTGACCTCGTTTAAGGGGTGGATAAGGGATTATCATAGCCTAAACAATAGGTCATTGTCCTAATTGTTTAGGGAGACAATTAAAAACAAATATTGCGGTTTTTCGAGAATGTCACGTGACCTCGTTAAAGGGATGAGGTCGGGGATTATGTCATACCCTAAACAATAGGCCATTGTCCTAACTCATGACGTCATAGCGTGCTTTCGTTTAGTACCTCTGCCTCGAAACCTCCAGGATTGTCCGCACATTACTACTTTTAAGATGTGCTGGTCAGATTTAAAGTGTTATGCTAGTCCACCTTTCAGTGTCATCGACAGAGGTGCAAAATTTTCAGAGAGACAAAGCCCAGGGAATATTTGTATTTCCAAACTGGCCGACATAAGCCTGGTATCAAAAGCTGATGAAAATGTGTGTGTCACGTCCTTTCCGGTTACCACGGGCAAAGGCTCTACTGACATTGTCATATGTCCAAGAAAAAAATCACCCCCTTTATCCGAAGTTGCAACTGATTGTGTGTTACCTATCAGGGTCATGTATCAAAAATCAGGACAAAAATGGCAACAGCACACATTCTGTTACTGCATGTTAATCAGGTTGTTGAATTTTTAACCATGCTGTTTCAGGAGGGTTTAAGTAACAGTGAATTAAATACAGCTCGAAGTGCATTGTCTTCAATTGTGTTTCTGTCGGACGCGAATGCAAATTACACATTTGGTGACCATCCGATTATTAAGCGGTTTATGAAAAATTACAGACCTGCGTTACCACGTTACACTTACATTTGGGATGTCACAGTTGTTCTTAGGAATCTGAAATCATTAACACTATGTGTACCTACATATTCCTTGATTTATATCCCATGAGGTTTTTGTAATGATGTTTTCATTCATTTACAAAAATGCATTGTTTATTTTCATAATTACGTAGTTCATATTAGTTATGTAATTATATGCATGTAGATTTGTAAAATTTTTGAGTATTCAATATTTGTTGGTGCTTCCTGTGATACCGGTTATTCGTGAACACCTTTAAAAGTCTCGGAGGGGCCACATCACGTGATCTTGTGCTGATAGGAGAATTGAAAAATTAAAATTGAAGTTAGATTTCAATTCTCCGAGGCACAAGGTCACTGTGATAGGCTTATATGCCCACCCACATTTACCCACTCTTAAAATTTTGTGTTATCAAAATTATATCATATGGTTACAAGTTAAAATTTGACCTACCGGATACTACAAGCATCACTCACAGGCGCCCATCACAGTGACCTTGTGCCCCGGAGAATGGAGTCCAACTTTTACAGGTAAGTCTCGTTTAATTTTTCAATTTTATGCGTTCTATATCTTCATTTATATGGAATATTTATATGTTACCATCCCACCAGCACCCACCCTAATGACATTGGTACAAATACCAATTATAGTTAATATAGTTTCTATCAATATACTTAAAAAAGATAACACATGCTTAAGAGTAACTTCTACATTAGAAGTGGATTTTGTTGTTGTTTTGGTTGTTACCGTTGACGCGAAAATAATACATTTATACCCGCGGTATCCATCTGTTAATAGATGGGAGACCTTGAATAATCGGAATCACTGATCTACCAGACCTTATCCAATGTCAGGTCTGTGTGACCAGACCGGGACTCGAACCTATAGCGGCAAGGGATAAGTGATAGAAGGTCGGCGACTGTCTCATTAGGACACGGACACCCCTTAAAAACTGCTTCAAGTTTGACTTTTTTTATGTATTTTATTTTAAATTATTAATCAAAAAAGTTTTTAATGACCTTCAATTGTGTACAGGATAAAATCACAATCAAATGTTTTCTACACACATTAAATTCACATTAAAGGTACAAATATTGTCAAAGAGGATCAAAATGTGCATGGAAGTCATTGAGAGAAAAATAGTGTTGAAACGCCTGAGTAATCATAAAGAATCTTCCAGCATTTTGGCATATTAAGGGCTGGTATTGTGAACACCTTTATATCAAGTATAATGATACTACAGATAGATATTGACAAGGAAGTCTTCCTGTTTCTTTTGATACGTAAATGTAGATAAGACTAAATTAAGTCATTGGAAAGCCGAATATTTCAATTCAGTATATACAGTATATATTCGTCTATTTTTTTAGACTGGAACTTATTTATGAATTTATTAATATTCAAGTAAGGTCATGACCCCCTTAGGTATACAATTTATAAATGGAGGCTATGGAACAAATCAAAGCGTTCAAGGCACCGAGAGACTGCCAGCGGTTTTATCGTGTAACAAAGCGAGTTCAGCTGACTATAATGTCTCAATTAAACATAGTCTCCAAATGATATGTTGGTCATGTGAAATAAATGCGTTCACATTTAAAAGCTGAAGTTTCGAACTTTGCTTACTATAAGAATAATGAAATCATAAGTATAAACATTTTGTTTGATACTTGAGGTATTTTAAATTCAAATCCGAGGTAACATTTTTTTTTATTAAATTCAACTTCAGTTACGTAAATTAATTAATTAAGTATATGCATAAAAACAAAATAATTTGAGTCTTATTATGGATCCTGTCATTGAATCATGCCATTTAAATAACTTTCTGCATGACCTTGAAAAACAAATTAATCTAGTAGGTAGGTCAAGGTCATAGTGCTGAATAATTTACCACTTCTATTTCTGTAACCCCCGTGAATAAGAAGCTCTTTAAATGGGCAATAAACTTTATTTCTTTTACTTCGACATGACCTTATGAAAATATTCTGATGAAACTGATTGTGGTGTTTCTATTGTGTTTCATGTAGAAAGAACTCGAGTTACCCGGATGATATCCACGTGCAAAAACGGGTTCTTCAAAAAGTATACATTTATATTACTATGTAACAGACGTATTGTTTGTTATTCAGAGAAATAATATACCGTGTATTTAAACATTCGGACGAGTTCATATTTGCCTTTCAAACTGTGGTAAAATGCTTTGGAAAATGGCGTACCCGAAAGTTTTAAACATTGCTTTTCTAGTAAGTATAACACTTAATATTATTAATATTATTTTTTAAGAAGAAACAGCTAGAGCTACTTAAATATGAAAATGAATATGAGTTGCATATTGCCAGACTGTATCAATGCTCATATCATAGTGATTGTCGTGTGTTCTTCCATCTCAAAATAGTTATCTCCCCCTTATTTATAGTGTTAGATATACGTTGAAACTGACCGCACAAACAATTAATACAAAACATTGAGCGCAAGACAATTGTCCCTGTAATTGTCCACACAATTCATTTCAAGATAAAAGCAGCAACTTAAACTTATAGTTAGAAGGAGTTTTTGTTCATATAACAAATTTTTGCACAATTTGTAATAAGTAGGTCAGGGTCTCGGTATCTTGATGTATTCAAAATTCTGTTTAACAGGTTTGTCAGTTTAGCCGATAGCGCTGAGAGAATGAGGTTTTTAATGTAATGTTGTCGCATTTATTTCGTATATTATAGTAATTTTAATATACGTGGACAAAATTTAAGCCCACAAAACAAACAAACGGACAAACAAACAATATTAAATAACACACACCATGCCACTCAGCTGGATTCGACCATCTATTATGGATGCTCTGCACAGTAAGTTTCCTAACATGCTACTGAGCTATAGAGGAAGCTACTCAGTTGGGCACGGTAAGATATAAATGATTTCTACTAATGTTATTCCAACCAAAATGAAGGTTCAAATATGTCCGAATGATTGCGACTGACTTGCTCGCGCATTTACTTATTTCCGTTACAATTTATTTAACACATCATCTCCAGCAAGAATTATTAACACATTTCAATTCAGTTTGGACTCCAAAAATACAACCTTATTGATATACGTAAACATAAACTATACGTCACTAGTAATAAGACAGAAAACACAATTTATAAACCAGAATATCTTATTGAATAATTACATTATCTATGTATCTGGATATTAAAGCAGCTCGTTCCCAGATGATCGGTAGAAACAATAAAAATTAAAACAAAATCTACTATCCCTCGTTTATGTTGGTGAAGTTTTTATTTCCTGAAAACTCGACAGGTTTAAGTCACATTGCGCAGGAAAACGCTATTTTGGTAAAGGCTCACTACGGGGAAATAAGCTAAATACAGAATACGGTATCCAAGAAGCAGGACATTGCAGTACCACGTGACACGTTCCGCAACATGGCTTCTTAAGCAGTTCGTATGTTCAGCTTTTGAAGTGAGCGCATGTGCGAAGGGTTAATGTGATCAGTCATTTGACAGCACCTGAAAATAGACATTCTTAAAATTGGTTTAATAATTCTAAATATAGGTTCAATACCGTTCGTAACGTTATTGCCTTACAATCACAGAATGTTGCTATTCTGCCCTGTATAGATAACTAACCGCGATATGGTAAAAACCATGGTGTTTATCCATCCTCCGATAACCTATAAATCGTGCAATTCTACACGTACAGAAAACATGCTTTTAAAAAACGTAGCTAATAAGATCAATGGAGGTATTCTGCGGCGCCCCAGTTGCAATGGGTGATCAATCGTCTGTAGATGGGTATTGATAGACGTTATTCACACGCATAGTTAAATCAAATACTTCGTCAATGGTCAATGAACGAGCTGATGTAAAGATCTTTCTTTGCCCATTATTGTAGGAAATACACATCCCACCGTACCGATTTACGGGTCTCTCCCCGAAATACGTTTCTATAGTCAGACGGTAATAAGACTCGTGTATACTTTATATAAATATTTAGTTTTCGGCAAATGTTAAGCTTTTGTTGCGTTGAGCTAATTTCCCATTGCACTACCTTCTTATTGTATACTGAAGGTTTAGCCCATGAATTACAACACGTTTACATAGACGGTCGGGCTTAAATTGATACCCAATCTGTCTTATTATTTGAAATTTCTCGCTTTTTGGATTGGTTATCAAAAGTTGTTTTTTTCTCGTTCGCCGGTTATATTCGTAACAAGTGATCCATTTTCTTTTAGTGTAAACGGGTATCGGCGATGGATCGGTGATTATGATATTTTCATCGCATTAAATGCTTATTAAATTGCCGTCAGTTTTCATCGCTTGTAAATTGGTGTAAAATCGGGCATGTCTGCGATATATCGGTGTTTGATCAGTGGTCAAACACTTTCCATCGGATATGTTCGGTGATATGTGGTAATCGAAGGTCGATCGATAACGGTGATAAAGAGCTTGCATATCTCTTGCCACAGGTTGTTGTCTGTTCATTCAATGAAGAATAATGTATAAGTGATGTGAACTGCAGTTCACGGCTGACATCATGGAGGATGGTAGAGCAATCCAGCATTTTGGTTCTAAGACCTCCACTGTGCAGTCCTATGATCGGCCCCTACCACATTGATGTGCACCACCATCTGCAACCCTGGTACAACGGCCACGACCTCCTCCCTTTATGGTTGAGCCTTCTGAGACTTCTTTGACTTCATTAGAGGCAGCCATGGATGTCTTGTCCATGACGGCGGATTTCTAGGTTGTCCCTTTATCAGACTTGGTAATAAAACACCAGTACTTGTCACAGAATAGTCTCAGAACTAGTCAGATGTGACGCTGATTAACTACTGCGGACCTGAAGCGAAACGGCTGATATAACAACGCATGCATTGACCTTTATAATACCAAGCGGCACCCGACGTCACGGATAAGACGCTGTCACGCCTCCGATTGGTCACATATTAAAAGCGCCTTGCAACCGACCAAAAACCGATCAATACCGATGAATACCGATTGGCCACTTTAAATTGTAACACCGGTGAAATGCAGGCGGAAACCGATGGATCATCGATTGAACCGATGGTAACCACCATTGAAAAACGATGGGATATCGTATAATAATTATCAGCTTTTTTAATAGATGGTTAGAATAAGTTCATCAGTGGCCCATCAGTGATATCGGTGACGGACATATCGGCGGTTGTCAGTCGGTAAATTCTATATCACCGATCAAAAATTTTAAACATGTTTAAACATCACAATCGGTAACATTTCCCCGATGAAACACTTTTTCCCAGTAGCATTTGATAGATGGAGAATAGGTGACCAATATATGATATCGTTGGTGTTTTTTTTATAAGTTTCCATCGGTTCCCTCCCTAATTTTTGCTAAGAAAATACCTTAATATCACCGATGGCTCTGTTTAAACGGGCTGTTATGAGAATAATCTATAGTATTACGATAGTTTTTAATTTTGGTTCACGTGTTTCTCACGCCTGACAGAGGCGCCGTCATATATCAGTCTACCATATTATACCTCGACAGAAATACTAGTTCAGGGTTAGACTGGTGCGATTCACGTCCATGATTAGACATGTTCCTTGTAAACAAATAATTATACCAGACTAACTTAGCAGAAACTCCACGTGTGACAGATGGATATTTGAGGACAGGCAAACTTGCACCGAAACTGAAATGTTTGTTGAATTGTACAGGAAGTTTCAGTCAGAAATTACTCTGAATAATGGCCTGTAGATAGGAAATGACTAATTATCCCGGCAGAAATGGGAACAAAGATTTTGCCTAGGTTACATGAAGTCCACCAGGGTATCAAACAATGCAAATTAAGGGCGAAAGTAATATGTTGGTGACTCGGAATAAGTACCGACATTGAAAATCTCGTGAAAGCATATGACATCTGCACTGATATGCAAGTGAAAAAAGAGCCAATGATAGCAACACCTTTTCCGGAAAGATGATGGTCCATGTTTAGTAGAGGTCTGTTTCACTGGCGCGGTTTAAAATGTATGCTTGAGATAAATTATCATTTGCGTTGTATCGAATTAGCGGGACTCAATGCGCTGTCGTCCACAGCAGTTTTAGGGCATTCAAAATCCATTGCATTGCGCCATGGCCTGTGTGTTACTAAAGTCACAGATGAAGATCATTAATAGGCTTCAGCTACTTTCAATAAGTTGTGTTTTGATTACAGTATCGAATGCATAACATTGATCCTAAGGTAAAACGTGGGAAATTATGAAGTAGAACGCAAAGTGGAAACTGTGAAACGTCTTGAATTCATGGTATGATTGATACCTAGCTATGTTGACTTATTGGGCAAATAAAAAGTGCACTTCCCCGATCGCAGCAAAAGTTTGAATTCTCAAGTGATAAAACAAAAGGTACATATATTTTGACAGCTCAGTACCTTCCTCCACCAAGGAAAGGGGACGGGGTGTACATAAAAGATATGGACACCAAGGGCAAACATATAAGCAAACACTCACCACCGAGCCCAAAAGTACAACATCAAGAAACCGTAGACAACTGGTGAAAGTGAATAAAAAAGGTGAATTTTTATCAGGAAATTGACATCCTTTCTACATCAGACCAGTCATCAGTGTCTAACGATAAATCAGACTCGAGAGTGTCTGCTGAAAGGTCACAGAGTTTATGTGACGAGGTCTGGGAGAGCTTCACAACCAGCAGATCCAAACTTATAATTGTGATATGAACTCAGTTACATTATAACTTGCATGTGCTAATTCAACATTTCAGCGAGAAACTAAGAGAGATCAGTTACATAATGTAAACAAAAGTTTATACTTTTGAAAAGTTATTATGTTAAGGGAGACAACAATGATATGCTTAGAGC
>CM037789.1:11412392-11462392 GCA_021229015.1 Solen grandis
TAAACAACAGTCTCCAAAGTGTTGTGTTTCTGCTTGTTTTGCGCGTATTTATATTTGCCTTCAATCTAGTCTTCTTCCGTAATTCCAGATATGAGATTTTTTTCATGCCATTGTTCTTGCAATTCTTCATTGTTGATATTTATTTTCTCAACATTAATATATTCAATTTTCTTATTTTCAATATCATAAGTAGTGCTTTATGGTATGCTGTTATAATTTCGTAAACAACTGGCAGGTGATAATAAGATAAATCCCAAACCCATAGCTTTGGTTTAACTAGAAATTATTTTATTACAAACGTCTAGGAGGAAATCAGAATTTCTATATTGTGTGCACTGGGCCATATTTAGAACTCCAAAACTACAATTTGCATCAGGGAATGACGTAAGTGGCGCAGTAGGCGATAGCTATTTTTAGACATGCGGAGTGATCGATTGCCCTTCTATTTCTACGCCGTCGAAAATAGTGCACGCCATCTCGAGTACTTTGTGGTGTTTTAGTAACAAAAATATATTCAAACTTATAATTTTATTCATTTTCAGAGACATTATACTTCTTGCATAAAATAAAAATACACGTGTATATTATATTCAATTCCGAAAATCAGATAATCTGGAATTTTCTCTTATTATTTGGACCGTAAACAAGGATGAGAGTGATGCAAGAATTGTTTTAAACTCAGTATGGGTATTTCGTAACATCTCATTTGAATATTAAAATGAAAAAAAAAGAAGAAGAAGATAAACATAATGTCAATTGCATGGTCATTCCGCTTAAAAGTCAACGCAGTAACATTTCTATCACCGCACCCATTAAAACAACGCAATAATTTAGAAATATTCTAGAGCATGTTACGCATGTTACTACATTCTACAACAGGCTTGTTCCAGTAACCGCTGGTATGAAGTTACTGATGCCTGATTTAAATACTTACATTCAATAAATGCGAATAACACTAAATTCAGAATCAAACATTGAATAAAGGACTTGCGTTGAATTAGAAATAAACATGTTATAATTAAACAAGTGATAGTGATCACCTAAACTGTTAAGCAGTAAGCTATAAGATCAGTTTACGCCCCACCTCCCCCTTAACAACACACACACACACACACACACACACACACACACACACACATTTTGATACGAATGCGCTATGATTCTGTGCTTTTCGGAAACACACACATGCCCTTGTCATTGGTGATTTATTTTTCTTTACCCAGCTTTACAATGTGGTTCAGTGTAAGACTAGGATGTCGAGGTTAATCATTCATAGTACTCCAAAACAATTATAAATTAACAGTTATTAAAATTAAAAAAAAAGAAAGAATAAAATGCATGTTAATATAATTATTTTCTCTTAAATTAGAACCGCAATATTGTTAAT
This sequence comes from Solen grandis, assembly GCA_021229015.1. NCBI lineage: Eukaryota > Metazoa > Mollusca > Bivalvia > Adapedonta > Solenidae > Solen > Solen grandis. Next base: position 11,413,780 of record CM037789.1, read on the forward strand.
TTTACTAAAATCTGCATTCTTCAGAAAAAGAGATTTGTGGACATAGCGTGTTAAGAAGCCTTCATTAATATTTTACTGCAGACCTTTTTTACTTATTATCTTTATCGCTTTCCAATAAGAGGAGTGAACAATCATATTTCTGCACTAACCTAGCCGTTGAAGTTTACTCTAGCTTTGCCACAGTTTTACCCATCATTTACAACCTGCATTAGGCCGAGTATAGGTCATCTATGCTGATCGCCACACAGTCAAAAGCTATTAAGAAAAGTCTCCAAGCGTCATTTCCGTCCAGCATGGGAAATGTGCAATGCCGGTCTTAGTCAGTTATTTGTAAGGTAATTGGCTTCCTCTATCGGCCCTAGCATCATGTAATAGAAGCGCGCTGAATGATGGGACATTGCATGATCAAGGCGATTCTGTGAATTATTTATTACTCTGCGTTTTGTTTCTATGATTGCCAAGACGGGGCTGCAGTGTTGAGGGCGTACAGACTGTTCCCCAACTCATTCTTTAAGCTAATCCCTCACTGTGCCGTGTCCGAAAATGGGAAATGAGAATGTTTGGAAATGAGGGGTTATTTAATATAAGGGTTATGGGAGATTGGAATTCTGGGAGATAAGGGATTCTTGGAAAGTAGAAGTTATTGGATATTAGGGGTTATATGTGATGAGGGAAGATGGGAAATGAAGTGATATAAGGGGAAGGGAAATGGAGGGTCGGGGGGGGAAAAAGGAAAAGATGAGGGTTTTTGATAGTATGGGTAATGATAGGGTTATATGTGACGAAGGACTATGGGAAATGATAGGGTTATATGTGCTGAAGGACTATAGGAATGATAGGGCTATATGTGATGAAGGGCTATGGGAAATGATTGGGCTATATGTGATAAAGGACTATGGGAAATGATAGGGTTATATGTGATGAGGGACTATGGGAAATGATTGGGCTATATGTGATGAAGGGCTATGGGAAATGATAGGGCTATATGTGATGAAGGACTATGGGAAATGATTGGGCTATATGTGATGAAGGGCTATGGGAAATGATAGGGCTATATGTGATGAAGGACTACGGCAAATGATAGGGTTATATGTGATGAGGGACTATGGGAAATGATTGGGCTATATGGGATGAAGGGCTATGGGAAATGATAGGGCTATATGTGATGAAGGGCTATGGGTAATGATAGGGTTATATGTGATGAAGGACTATGGGAAATGATAGGGCTATATGTGATGAAGGACTATGGGAAATGATTGGGTTATATGTGATGAAGGACTATGGGAAATGATAGGGCTATATGTGATGAAGGACTATGGGAAATGATTGGGTTATATGTGATGAAGGACTATTGAAAATGATAGGGTTATATGTGATGAAGGACTATGGGAAATGATAGGGCTATATTTGATGAAGGACTATGGGAAATGATAGGGCTATATGTGATGAAGGACTATGGGAAATGATAGGGCTATATGTGATGAAGACTATTGGAAATGATAGGGTTATATGTGATGAAGGACTATGGGAAATGATAGGGCTATATGTGATGAAGGACTATGGGAAATGATAGAGTTATATGTGATGAAGGACTATGGGTAATGATTGGGTTATATGGGATAAAGGACTATAGGAATGATAGGGCTATATGTGATGAAGGACTATGGGAAATGATAGAGTTATATGTGATGAAGCACTATGGGATATGATAGGGTTATATGTGATAAAGGACTATAGGAATGATAGGGTTATATGTGATGAAGGACTATGGGAAATGATAGGGTTATATGTGATGAAGGACTATGGGAAATGATAGGGTTATATGTGATGAAGCACTATGGGATATGATAGGGTTATATGGGATAAAGGACTATAGGAACGATAGGATTATATGTGAAGAGGGACCATTTGTAATTAGAGGGTTATAAACTAGGTAACGATAGTGTTATATTTGATGAGGGACTATTATAATTAAAGGTTATATGTGGTAAGGGATTATGGAAAATGATAGGGTTAAACGTGATGTCGGATTAGGGAAAATGATAGGTTTATATGTGATGATGGATTATGGGTATCGACAGGGTTATATGTGATGGGGACTATGGTAATGATAGGGTTATATGTATTGAGGGATAATGGGAAATGATAGTGTTATATGCGATGAGGGACTATGGGAAATGAGAGGATATATGTGATAAGGGAGATAGGAAAATACCGGTTTTATAAGATGGGGAAAATAGAAAATGACTACCTTAACAAAGCAACTACAGTGTCTAGACTCAAAAAATAGATGATTAAATAGTATAATTTTCACGATGTTTTTAGTTTTAAGTAAGGCAGTACATATAAAATTATACTGTGATACTGCGTCATAGACCCAAAATGCAACAATATAATGCTGTAAAAACTTATTACATACGTTTGTCTATTAAATAAGAAGATGGCATGTGGTCTATCGCTGGAAACATACGTGGACAATTATACATACAAAAATTGTAAAGGCAAAGCAAGTTAATAAGTTAACAAGGTTTACAACATTTGCATTGTATATTGGTTCTTTGTTTGAGTGCGCCTATTTGACATCATGTACCAATCAAACTATGTGCTGAATACGGAAACCGTTTTCCTCAGTTTTGAAAGTGGGATACCTCTAGGGTTGTCATGAAACGGTTACATTGTGTCTATATCTTAATTCAAATTTTTGAAACAATCAACATATTCTTTTCATGCTAAATTAATTATTTGTTTGCATGTTCATTATATCGTTTAGTTAATTTAAATCTTTCATAACACCACTCTAAATATTTGCATTTTCCGAAATAAACTCATGCGATTGATAAATAAGAACCCTGAAGCACAGTGTGTGTACCTGCAGCACACTGTATGTATCTACAGCACACTGTATGTATCTACAGCACACTGTATGTACCTGCAGTACATTGTATGTATCTGCAGCACACTATATGTACCTGAAACACACTGTATGTATCTGCAGCACACTGTATGTACCTGAAGCACACTGTATGTATCTGCAGCACACTGTATGTACCTGCAGCACACTGTATGTACCTGCAGTAAACTGTATGTATCTGCAGCACACTGTATGTACCTGCAGCACACTGTATGTATCTGCAGCACACTGTAAGCACCTGAAGCACACTGTATGTACCTGAAGCACACTGTATGTACCTGAAGCACACTGTATGTACCTGAAGCACCTGAAGCACACTGTATGTACCTGAAGCACCTGAAGCACACTGTATGTACTTAAAGCACACTGTACGTATCTGAAGTACACTGTATGTTTCTGAAGCACACTGTATGTGTTGAAGCACACTGTATGTGTTGAAGCACACTGTATGTGTTGAAGCACACTGTATGTACTTGAAGCACACTGTATGTACCTGAAGCACACTGTATGTACCTGAAGCACACTGTATGTGTTGAAGCACAATGTATGTGTTGAAGCACACTGTATGTGTTGAAGCACACTGTATGTACCTGAAGCACACTGTATGTATCTGCAGCACACTGTATGTACCTGAAGCACACTGTATGTACCTGAAGCACACTGTATGTACCTGAAGCACACTGTATGTACCTGAAGCACACTGTATGTACCTGAAGCACACTGTATGTACCTGAAGCACACTGTATGTATCTGAAGGACACTGTATGTATCTACAGCACTCTGTATGTACCTGAAACACACTGTATGTATCTGCAGCACACTGTATGTACCTGAAGCACACTGTATGTATCTGAAGCACACTGTATGTACTTGAAGCACACTGTATGTACCTGAAGCACACTGTATGTATCTGCAGCACACTGTATGTACCTGAAGCACACTGTATGTATCTGCAGCACACTGTATGTATCTGCAGCACACTGTATGTATCTGCAGCACACTGTATGTACCTGCAGCACACTGTATGTACCTGAAGCACACTGTATGTATCTACAGCACTCTGTATGTACCTGAAACACACTGTATGTATCTGCAGCACACTGTATGTACCTGAAGCACACTGTATGTATCTGAAGCACACTGTATGTATCTGAAGCACACTGTATGTATCTGCAGCACACTGTATGTATCTGCAGCACACTGTATGTACCTGAAGCACACTGTATGTACCTGAAGCACACTGTATGTACCTGAAGCACACTGTATGTACCTGAAACACACTGTATGTACCTGAAACACACTGTATGTACCTGCAGCACACTGTATGTATCTGCAGCACACTGTATGTATCTGAAGCACACTGTATGTACCTGAAGCACACTGTATGTACCTGAAGCACACTGTATGTATCTGAAGCACACTGTATGTACCTGAAGCACACTGTATGTATCTGAAGCACACTGTATGTATCTGAAGCACACTGTATGTATCTGCAGCACACTGTATGTATCTGCAGCACACTGTATGTACCTGAAGCACACTGTATGTACCTGAAGCACACTGTATGTACCTGAAGCACACTGTATGTACCTGAAGCACACTGTATGTATCTGCAGCACACTGTATGTATCTGCAGCACACTGTATGTATCTGAAGCACACTGTATGTACCTGAAGCACACTGTATGTACCTGAAGCACACTGTATGTACCTGAAGCACACTGTATGTATCTGAAGCACACTGTATGTATCTACAGCACACTGTATGTACCTGAAGCACACTGTATGTATCTGAAGCACACTGTATGTATCTACAGCACACTGTATGTACCTGAAGCACACTGTATGTACCTGAAGCACACTGTATGTACCTGAAGCACACTGTATGTACCTGAAACACACTGTATGTACCTGCAGCACACTGTATGTATCTGAAGCATACTGTATGTACTTGAAGCACACTGTATGTGCCTGAAGCACACTGTATGTATCTGAAGCACACTGTATGTATCTACAGCACTCTGTATGTACCTGAAGCACACTGTATGTACCTGAAGCACACTGTATGTATCTGAAGCACACTGTATGTACCTGAAGCACACTGTATGTATCTGCAGCATACTGTATGTACCTGAAGCACACTGTATGTACCTGAAGCACACTGTATGTATCTGAAGCACACTGTATGTACCTGCAGCACACTGTATGTACCTGCAGCACACTGTATGTACCTGAAGCACACTGTATGTACCTGAAGCACACTGTATGTATCTGAAGCACACTGTATGTACCTGCAGCACACTGTATGTATCTGCAGCATACTGTATGTACCTGAAGCACACTGTATGTACCTGAAGCACACTGTATGTATCTGCAGCACACTGTATGTACCTGCAGTACACTGTATGTATCTGAAGCACACTGTATGTACCTGAAGCACACTGTTTGTATCTGCAGCACACTGTATGTATCTGCAGCACACTGTATGTATCTGCAGCACACTGTATGTACCTGAAGCACACTGTATGTATCTGAAGCACACTGTATGTATCTGCAGCACACTGTATGTATCTGCAGCACACTGTATGTATCTGCAGCACACTGTATGTACCTGAAGCACACTGTATGTATCTGAAGCACACTGTATGTACCTGAAGCACACTGTATGTACAAGAGAAGAATGCAAGTTGTAGTTTTACCCATGTCGACGGGCATATGAAAAAACTATGAACTATATTGCATGATGTTGTTTATCTTAATACTGTTTCGTAAATAAACCAAAACCGAACCTACTAATCCTTCCAATTCTGTCCATTTTGCTCCTATACCACCGAAAGAATAGATATAACGTAAACCTCAGAATCAAGAGAGACTGTTTGAAATAGATATAACGTAAACCTCAGAATCAGGAGAGACTGTTTGACAAAAAATACACTGTAAAAAAAATAGTGCTTGGCAATAAATCGCCGTTATATGATTATTATGAGAAGACAGTACATCAAGTGGTAGATCTGGGTTCAACATCAGAAAAGAGAGTGAACAAATATACATCAAAGGATTGCATCAAACACGCTAACTGTATGCAAGAGGTGTCATTAATAAATTATGCAGTCACAGTATTCCGGTGAGTTAACAAACCCAACATGCTTCTATGTTAATATATAATTATGTGAACTCATGAAATTCAGATATCTGCAGGGTTTACAGAAATGAAAATCACAATAGTGAAGTTCATCAATACTAATTTGAACGCCGTTGCTATGGATTGTGATCTCTATAAGGAAATAACTGTCCCACATGGCACATGGGAGACTACTCTTGGTGCCTCACTTCAGAAGACAATCTAAAGCAGTGATTTTGTGCACAAAATGAATTACTAATACGACAGAAACTTAACAGTGCCAAGTTATGGAAATTTTCTATATTTGTTATTAACAGTATTGATCCCCTTAAAGTCATTTGCTTTGAATACGGGAGATTGTGGGTTACAGTCCCATGCCAAACATTAACAAGGACTTAAAATGATACGAGTGGATTGGTTGGCGCTTCGCATTTAAGACAAGTTCCACAGCCGGGTGCCAGGAAAATTGATGTGGTATTATAATATACAGATGTCTTAGTTGGTGACATTGCTATGAGCTCCCAATTCATCAAAATTACAAGCGCGCGTAATTGAACCTTGTTTATAAATGAACTCAACAATATGAATAATCTGATTATCATCAAAAACAACAAACAACGGCATTATCACGTTTCAATCGCTCATTACTTCCTCAAGTTAGTGTTTTGCATAAACATTAATTATAATTTGCTTGATGTGATTTTATGATTCGTGTTTTTTCAAATTCAACCAGACAAAATTGTAGTGTGTTTAGAACAATCAGTGTATTTTACACGACTTAATTATTAAGAACAATACATTATAAGGAGGACATTTCTGATGGCTCTGTAATTTGCTGTACTTCACACTGCATACAGAACAGTAAGATTCTGAATTCTTCATGATTTTGAGTGAGATACTACACGCGCCTATAAACAATGGCGTCGCAGGAAAATGGTCTTAAACAGGAGTCAGTGTTGGCGCGGGTAATGAGCGCCACCGTCCCGGATTTATCGTCTGTTGTTGACAGTAAATCTCTCGTAACCCAAAAGTATCGTCTGCGCCTCTCTCTCTCTCTCATTGGCGAGGGCCAGATCCTCAGTGGAGATTCGCAGACGAGAAGTTTAAGATTTTGATTTTATCATTTATTTTATTTGTCTAGAAGCTATGTACACATTTAACTGTAATAGCGATAGTAGATTTTGAATATTGCCAAGCATTATTACTTATTTATCATTCATGTTATAATGCTAGTAATGGCTCTTATACAGGAACAGTTTGATTTAGTTACCCATCTTAATGTCCGGACGAACGTATGTGGTTAAACTTAATTCATCAATATATGATTATCTTTATTTCTTAAGTTAACATTTTCTATTTATTATTATGTACCACGACATGCATAACAAACCATGATAAGATAGGTCAGTAGATTTTAGTCGGTTATAGGGGATACTTTTCTATAAGGACAGTCAATCCATTCTCTTACAACAATACAAGAACAATTATTTTGTCAAAATCCTTTTAGTATTAGTAAGTAAGTAAGTAAGTATTAGTAAGTAAGTAAGTAAATATTTTAGTATGTACATGCAATTCAATCAAATAATACAAAACATATTTTATAAATTTTTAATATAGCAAAAAAAATTAATTAATCAGTTTAAGTGTGAAATGGCATGTTGATTGATTATAAAACATGTTGCTAGATCAATTATACATTAATGATCTCCGTAATAAATACGATATGCCGATTTCCTGGGATAATCTGTCAGCATTTTTATCATTTTATAAACTATTGATACTGATTGAGTAAGGTTTAAGTTTATTGATATTTCTCTCCTTGTCTCATCGTAGTTGCTGCATTCCAGAAGGAAATGAGCTTTATTGTGTAAACAAAATCTGCACAGCCTTGATTCAACGGGCTCTCCCATACAGCGTCATGTCCCCATACGTAGGGGCAGTATCCCTATTCTAAATTGGTAGGTCAAACATGCACATATTAACTTTACCTGATTTTTAATCAAAATAAAACTGACAGGTATTGCGAGACCAAGCATTTGTGACATTTCCGAGGAATCAAAACCCTAACTGAAATACATATAGCTTAATCATGAGGTTATTTGATAGCATTTTCATTTTCATGAAGTCCGATTCAATCTGACATGGTAAGGAACATGTTAATCTCAAGTTATTACTCACTCACGGTTCAAAGTAATAGCGGCTATATCTGACCGGAAGCATACGGAGTGAACTTCCGGGACAATTCGTAGGACACATATCAGCTTGCTTTTACGCTCAAATTAACAAATTCATTCTGACCGCACTTAGCCGACACTGTTTCTTATTAGCGGGCTTTTAAACTTAGTTAGCGCCGATCGGTGTAAAGCTCTCATTCCAATTTATATCGTATTTTGTTCGGAAATCTTACACACAGTTCACGGGAACTGGGAAGTGGAAACATGTCGGGGAAAAAACACTGATGCTCTTCTAAGTGTCGCATGTTTGAGTTTTTATTCTTATTATATCAGTCGAGTGGTTTTCATCATCACCCCGCATTTTACAGTTTTGTTCTCCATCAATATCATCATCATCATCATCATCATCATCATTTGTGGCAGCAGCAACAACAAAGACGTAAAGTGAATGCATTTATACTTAAAGTGGGCTGTAACTGAATTTTAAAGAATCCAATTATTCATGATATAACAAAAGATCTGTAATGCGTTATATTCATTATTTTGATGCAAACACTGAGAGATCAGAGGGAAAGCCATTTCGCTGTTTTGATCATTTTAAAATCGCTTAGGAAAATAATGACATCAGATAACCAACTCAATTTCAAACTTAGATAAAAAAAAAAAGTTTAAACAGTGTAATGTGGCCTGAAATGCCAGAAAGCATCTGATGAGCGTCTTCAGAGATATCGATTGATACCTAGCAATGATGCCTTATTTGTTATTTGCAATTGACGTATGATTTATGTGATGTTTCCAAATGACGCCTGATTCATGATTAAAATGACAACTAATTATACGATGCTTCCAATTCCTAAACGACTCGCATCTTTCGCTCTACAAAGAGGGACGGAAAACTGTGTGATAAATCGCAAATAAACTCAGGTCACAGCACGGCTGCAATGCTCATTCGTGTGAAAAATCATGTGTATCAGGACCAGATTTCGAACTCTATACGGCCCGACGTTTTATGAGAAAGGGTATTTGGTCATCCGTTCGTAAACGAATTTTTCCAGGAGCAATCGAGCGTCACCGCCACTCTGGTAGAGCTGAATGTTTTATAAGCAAAACTGTGTTACATCCAGTAATTGTTAAATAAAATAACGTTTAAAACTTTCTGCAGTAAAGGGCTTATGGAACATTAGCTTTTTCCTTTTATTAACATTATACATACGTTTACATTTCAAAATTTTCCGGTGGATGAATTCATATTCTGAATTGATATTAAGCACATTCTAAGATCCTATCGTAAACCTTTAAGCTTTTTTGTAAATATAACTTTTTTGATCATTTTAAATGTTCAAAAGAGTAACTTCAGAACTGGCTCAAATATGAAAAATGAGATATATCATATGCCAAACTTGATTCCATAGACTCAAACATATTTAACCCTTTCCCTCATATAGACTCATTTTGACGCACTCAATAGGTACCACATGAAACCTGGTCTGCAGAAAACCACAGTTAAACCTTACCAAATGTAATTACAATATCCTAATTTCCAGACCGCTGAGGAGCAGCGAACAGCATAAAACCTGATCAGCCTGCGGTTTTATGCTGTTCGCATAGATCTTTTCATGGTTTCCTCTATGAGGGAAAGGGTTAAGGTATAGTACAAGAAATGGTTCTACTCAATTTCATGACTATTGTCTCTATTGTTCAAACAAAGGTAATATATTTATAAGATACATATGTCTCATAATTTGTAATTCCTCAAAATTATAAATTATAACTGCTGAGAGAACTCAATCTATTCATTTAATTGGAAAATTAAGGCTAGAGGATTCCCAAATCGGTTATTAGTTACAACATTTGTATTTTAAGATGAGAACGAAAAAGAATGTATTGGAATCAATTATAGCTTAATTTGAAATTAATTATAGAAGAACACGACTTGGGTTTCTCAGGGGGCGTTCAATGTATATATTGATAATTACAGTTGTACTTCTCTACTAGCGGTGTTAATTGTTTTTGTTTTCTCGTGAATACTTTGATTATCAATAAGTTTCATTTTGAGACATTTTAAAGGCAATATGTATAAACACTGTTATTATTATGGGGTTAAAATGTATCGCAGGCTAGTAGACAATGCTCAAATTAAAGTGTAATTATTCCGTAAAAACCACAACATTTAGACAGTACAAGAGTAATCGATTTGTGTAGCATTTTGATTTTACAGTGACTCAGGTGGTGTATTTTTCGGCATAGCTGTATAAAATTGATTTTGACCTACTTCTTTAACCAATCAAATGTTGGTATGCAAATGAAGCCAGAGTAAATGCAATGCTATCATTGGCTTGTATAATTCATTTTTAGGACATTTAGGATATTCCAATATAAAATGGGAGTTTCAGGTTGTATTTATCGTTCTACTTGATATATCAAGTTTCTTTTTCAGTTTAAATATAAAAGTAATACAGTATGAAAATTTAACACTTTCATATCAATTTAGAAATGCTGCGTTGGCAATATGATTTGAAACAACTTAATAAGAAGCAGGCGTATGCATATATTAGACCACAATTTCCCTACTTTGTAAAAGTGGTCTCGGTCTTCAGGGGAGGTAACTACTTCGGAAAAGTTGCTCGGTTTATTGTGCGGATCTGGAATTAATAATTGGATATCCGCGATTTATGATCTTTCGGTTTCGCTTGGTTACATTAAAATAGACTTCAGTTTTAAAAAATCAGCAAGTGCATAATATTTAGTGGGAGTTGCAGATAAGCCTTTTTCTAGTTTGTAAATTAAATCCGTTTTGTTATATAGTCTCCACAACATCTCCCCTAATCTTGGTATTTATAAACATTTTTGCTAAGGTTTCCAAGTTTATAATACATGTAGTTTAAATCCATTTTACATGTTACAATTGGCAATTATTTAGCTACTCCGAATATCTTTTACTTTTATAAAGATATTCTTGTTTATTTTATAACGAAACTGTAATTACTTAACATAAATATATAAAACAGTGCATTCTGTGATTATATAAATATTTTATAATAAATGTTTTGGCACATCTGGGAAAAGCTCCCTCCGGATACAAATGCCATGTATTTTTTTTATTATTTCAAGTGCATTATGCTAACTAATTCATACAAATAACCTTATGTATGATGTAAACCGGGCATTAATGTGACAAAATTGCTAGCCCTTTCCTGCGATTAGATACGAGTATCGCAAATGTTTAACTATAATAATTGCAGTCCGTTGACGGGCAAAATGTTAAAATTTGCATGTTTTATAATATCATCCTGGGCTGACGGTAAAAAAAACCGGTTAAAACGTTTTATAACTTACATGAGTTGCAAAATATAGAAAAGATTGCTGAGAAATTTATTTTCATGCCTCGCGTTGAACAAAAGGCACCTTTATATAGGTATAATTTTGGCAGCTGATTTTGCATTATTCCAGTGTATTATTGTGGAAAGCAGCATCCAGCAGAGGATTAAACGCCTACTTTGACTCTACACTTTATTAATGCAATTTAGGTATAGTTTCTCCTTTATTAGGTACATGTGCACCATTTAAATATTGCACCTAGTATATGATGTTCTACCTACTTATGTCTTTTATTCTGGTTAATATTGAAATAAAGTAACTATAATACCAATTCACCTACAAAAGGAGGCATAGTGTCAGTCGAACCCGTCTTCTCGGTTTCTCTAAATGTCAACCTCCACCGATCATTAGCTGATGTCCCCCGTGTGACATCGTGAGATTTGTCTCCGCCATGTCGTGCTGTTTCCCATTTGTCAAGACTCTATTCTATACAGGGAAAGGAGGCTGACACGCAAAAGCCGGGCACAAATTGAAACTGAATATTTCTTGGTTGACATTCGAAAAAAGTTTATAGAAGAGGGGAAAAAACAACAATTGTCAGTTTAAATCTCATCAGGAAGGCCTGTTGATTCGGGAAGATTTATGAGGAGTTTACAGGGATCTCGGTATTCTGCGATTCATAAACAGACGATATGCATATGCCAGAGAGGCGATCTCCCTATTAGAAATAGGTCTTTCATTAAATGCCAAACCTAATAAATATGCAGTGTAATAATCTCTTTTCTTCAGGATAAACATACAGTAATGATAAGGTTTATGATACTTTATATTAGATCTAGTGAATTTCTTTTAAAATATAAACAATGACAGTCATTGACTGATTATAATTTATAAAACTAATACCTTCGATACATACTGAATGTTGGCTGATAAGAAGTAGCAATTCTGATGATGTTTTCACTGAATAGCGCTTTGAGTGGTGTGGTTATCCATTCTGTTGTTGTTGTTTTTTCTATTTGTTTTTATTCAATATATGCATTGAGTGATGTATTGAATAAATCCGGACATATTATATCATGGAGAAAAGACAGTTTGGTCAACACACACCCAGCAATAAATGTTTGATTAGAAAATTAGAAAAACGATGACATACGTGTTTGTTTGACGCAGATTTCGTTTTTGTTTCCGCGTGCACTTTTTGTCACAATTGTTGATATATGATCATTTACTTCTGCAATATATATATATATATATATATATATATAAATGAAAATATCATTGTTTCTTCATAGTTAAATTGATTCATTTCGTGACTTTGTAATACGAGTGACTGTCGGCTCCTAGTCGGTTCAGGGTTTGACAGAGTCCTGTTTGCATTATGGGTATTCCTACAACTGTTTTTGGCCTCTGGTGCCGTTATGAGTAAAAATACTGACAAAGCAACGGCAATAACAATGCCACGACAACACGTGAGGCTGTCAAAGCCGACCTCCCCCACTTACCCGGCGATATAGACGATCGGCAGCACTTTAAACATCTTTAATGAAGGCGGGAAAATCCATTGTTATCCGATTACTCAGGCACTAACAGAATTCCGGCAATGATTTTATCTAATTCATTGACTACTTCACTGAAAACAAAAGCTAATTATACCGGCGCGATGTCATAACTCTATTTTCACGTGTAATTCAGTGGACAGTTCGCCCTCTTGACAGTTATTGTTTTTCTCTAAACAGGATTTATTTCCTCTCCGTCTCAGAAATGCTCAGAGAGAGAGAGAGAGAGAGACTAGAAAATAACACTTAACACGGTGTTTTATTTCATGTATGTATGTAGGATAAAAATGTTAATTGCCAACATGACAACATGGGTCGTTCTGTTGTTGTTGTTTTTTTCTATACTTCATATTGAATTGCTTCTTCAGTTATGAAACGGCGTGCGAATATGATGTCCCTGCTATAGTTTTCAGACAAAATTCTTTGTATGTAAATATATTCACGCTTAGTCCATATAGTATAATTATCTATATAATATATAGTTTTTGTTTTTTTCAGCACAAAAATCTTACGTTAAACAAATTGAATCGTGATATCAGTTCTAACAAAGTTTGAATTATAGAGGTTTTATAATGGCGTACGGTTAGGGTCGATATTGTATCACCCTGCATCATGCTAAAACTTTCAGCATCATGCTGAAGATGCAGGGTCGTGCATCTAGTTTTTCATGCAGAAACATGATTTTTGACCCTTAAGTACACAAATGCATCACCTTGTAACATACTGAAACTTTCAGCATCATGCTGAAGATGCAGGATCGGGCATCTCGTTTTTCAGCATCATGCTGAAACATGGTGATATAATATCGACTCTAACCGTACGCCATATTGTTTGAAATATTTCGATGACTACATGCACATACGTGTTTTCAGTCACGCCTTAGACAGTGTGATAAAGTGTCTTCTAGACCACTATTGGTAAAATATTTATATTAAAAAAAATAAAATTAAAATATAAAAAAGTGAAATATACAAACGAGAGTAAAGTTCTTATTTGTATATGAAAGTTATATATAACAAACAATTTTGCAAAATCAAAGTGAACAAGCCTGGTTTTTCGAAAGCGTAAAATGGCTGCCGTAGGAAATATAACAAGCATAAATTCATATTATTCAATCACTACCAATCAATAGAACCGGATGGTCCGCTATTTAGGTTCATGTCTCAGGATTTACAAAATATACGCCTGGAGACAACAAATCGATAAAAATCGAAGTTTGCAGGAAAATTTATTCTTTTTAAATGTTCATTTTAAGTAAGTGTATTTTCGTTATTGACAACCAGCTATAAAATGTTTTTTACATGCAGAAATAGTGTTTTCTTCGGACCGCAGTAACGCAGAAGACATTTGAAAAATAATAGAAGCCTCGGCTGCCTTTGGAAGTATTCAACGACGCTTGCATAGACATGAAGATTCAAGTCAAGCAGACCTCACAAAAAAATAACCGCCCGCGAAATTTTAAATGATTTCATTAAAATTTTTTACTACTACAACTGAAATTACAACATGCCTTGGCTTTCGAATAAAACTGTACCTGTTCCGTTCATTGATGAAGTATGTTCAGCTGCCTTTGACCTATGTGAGGCAAGACCCGGTCCGATGATACATGGTTCTGTGAGCCGCCCTTGCTGTGGCCTCTTCCAGATAGTGTCTATTTGATTCACGCCATCTTATATCCGTGCCAGGAAACCATCTCCTGTGTCTAATTTCTGACTGATTAACCTTGTGCTAATCAGTTGGGATTAGATCACGTATGATCACGTGTGATTTAATGAGATTTCCTGAATTTCACTGTCTGCTTGCTGATCTTGTAAATTGAACTTGAGGGTGTGAAGAACGGTGTGACTGTGTTATTTCCTTACCCCAGTAATATCTGCTAAGTGTTCGTTGCCCCCCCCCCCCCCCCCACACACACACTTCTCTCTCTCTCTCTCTCTCTCTCTCTCGGGACATCTCTTTTATCTTTAGACATATTTTGTCGTTGGAGAAAACAATAAATGTCTACTCTTTAACTGATTAAAGTGATTTTTCTCTAGGTAACTACGGGGAACGAGGGATTGAAACCTTCAAGACTTTAGTGAAAGAAACGAACATCTGCATCGCAAACGGTGAGGCCGCGCCAAGTGACGACAAGCGGAAAGTGTTCGACTCCATCATCGACGACTTTCTGAAGACGCCACGTGCGCGGGTTATCGTCTGCTTCTGTGAGGGTATGACTGCCCGGTATCTCTTGATGGCTATAGAAAGAAGGGAGGAGGCTCGGGGGTTCTACCAGATTGTGGCAAGGTAAGTGACAAAGTTACCGGTTTCTTAAAATCAGTCTTTCCTTTCTGATGTAATCAGTCCCAAGGTACGCCATATCCAATGACGATGTTATTGTTTGATGTAATAGGTCTCTGTGGGTGTTGCCCCATATGGTAGACGACATGGGCTCGTTTTCCAGCTGCGATTAACTAAAGTCGTAAGGATAGAACTGGTAATACTTGTTTGATTCCCATGCCTGGCGCTCTGCATATAAAGGTAGTTCTAGGAATAGATGGCACAGTTTCGGGATAATGTGACTTTGCGTGGTATCATCGTGGTAATTTGACGTTTTATATGTAGATTGTGAAAGAAATTCTTTTACAACCTATACTAATCTAATTCGATTATTCTTAAATTGAACCAATATTTTGTTCATAAGAAGGTCATGAAGAGAGTTGTGTCCCCTTAGCGGAGCTCGAACTACCAACCTCCGGGTCCGGAGCCTTGTACTATGTCTGGACCATAGCGTATGCAAAGTCTATATACTTTTAAAAATGAAATACTGTCGGCCATACAGATTCTCTGATACCATACCAGTCACAGAAGATATATAAGGAGAAAAAAATATGTGGTCTGATATATATTTGAAGCAAAAACAAATATTTGCTAAAACCATATTTAGTCAACCTCGGTGCACTTGGAACCATTTATACCAACATAAACAGCAGTGACAACGTTTTCAAACTGATGTCCCAATCCCTTGAGCTGCGATTGTTTGTAAGCCTAGACTACAACAATGAGATCATTCCACATTTTTGGAACTGATTCTTATGCATATTAAATACCCCATTTGGCATATCAGCAGGGAGCCATCTTTTATCATTTGCATAAAAGAAGACGGTAAAGAATATGTAATGACTTCTAGATCACAGTCACCATGACTACAAATCAATCATTTGAAAACTTTTCTCCGATCTGGTACATATCGTTTAGATCAATGTTTTATTGGTTTCACTGACTGAGTGAAAAATTTACCATTGCATTCAACATTGCATATAATTCATTTGATTTCTTTTATTTACACTGTTCTTTGTAGTTTCATTATACGCATGATGCGGTTTTCACCCCGGAATGACAACTGGGAACGAATCACTTGTTTCTTAACCCTTTCCCTCATATAGACTCATTTTGACGCACTCAATAGGTACCACATAAAGCCTGATCTGCAGAAAACCACAGTTAAACCATACCAAATTTAATTACAAAATCCTCATTTCCAGACCACTGAGGAGCAGCGAACAGCATAAAACCTGATCAGCCTGCGAGTTACTCGCAGGCTGATCTGGTTTTATGCAGTTCGCATAGGTCTTTTCATGGTGTCCTCTATGAGGGAAAGGGTTAAGTTAAGTGCCACCCTTTTTTAACTATGTCACACATAATGCTTTGATATCCAGAAGAAAAAAATGGTTTATTATATAGCCCGTTTTGATGAAGATCAGGATTTCAATATATTTCATTCACTTGATGTCTTATTTGAATAATATGATTGATTTTTTTTTACGTTTTTACATTTAACTGTCCATAAGACCTTATGTAGAAATATTTCCGTATCACGCTTGTTTTGTATCGCTGGTTGTTATATTGCCTCGCTAGGTTTTAGGCAATTAATATTTCAAGCCAAAAAAAAAAGAAAAGAAAAAAAAAAAAAAAAAAAAAAAAACTTCTAATATATATCAGATCAATGCTGAATATAATATGATAATAGGTAGAGTGTTAATTTTTTCAGTGGATGTCACAAATGGATGGTTGTTTGTAAAATCAACATCAAAATTGTTGAAAAGAAGTAAAATTGCATCTTGTGAATTGTCGCGGATTTTTTTTCTTCTTTTTTTTTCTTTGCAAAAAAAAGTTGAAAAAGTAAACCGTGTAGCTTTTTTATTTACTAAGGTGATTTTGACATATACATTTTAGGAATTTGATAAGTTACTGCAAACCTATGTTTAACCATGTCTAGGTATAAATGGAACTTCTGTTCACATCTTTTTATTGTTCACCACTTTGGACACATAGTTTATCAAAATATTCTTGTATTTCTTATCTTATTATTAATAGGTTTTCTGTTAAAAAGGTTTCTCACGGTACTAGTACTACGAAAACTTCAGATCCTTTTCTACCTTCTGCTTAATGATTGTTTTTGTATTGAAACATCGTTATGGGTTAGCATACTATTAATTATTGCGAAACGACTTGGTAGTGATACATCAACTGATGACCTCTATTTACTATCATTTCATAAGCATGAAAGGCTCGACAGACCTCGGGACAAAATGGGGGGGGGATGTATCTGTCAATGGAAACAAATACTTTAATACTATAGGCGTAGATTTGATCTTAAAATTAATTCTCTTGATTGTATATGGATTGAAGCTTATGTAAATAATAAGAATCATATCGTATTTGCAATATTCTATCGTCCACCAAATTCTGATGCCTCCTATTTTAAATATGACTGAAAGCTCCATTGAAAAAGCATTTGACTCCGATATACAAAATATAATTATAACGGGTGATATTAACCTCGATGTCTTCTCACAAATAATTAAATTTATTAAATCGTAAAGTAAATTACTTACTTCAACAATTTAATTTACACCTGATTATAAATGAACCTACACATTATACGGAAAGTTTTGAAATTTTTAATGATCTATTTTTTGTATCTAGATCTGAAAACGTTATACATTCTGGGGTAATGGAACATTTTCTTAGCCAAGAACATAGATATCATTGCCTTGTATATGGAATTTAAAATTTTGATTAACCATAAGGTACACTGTTATACTAGACATGTATTGAGATATGACTTGACTATGAGGTAATTATGAACAATTTCGATCACATATATCCGAAACTAACTGGAATAATTGTATTGATGATGATATAGATATCAATGCGGTTAACTTTTCTGATATCCTTATGAATATATCTAAAGTAATATACCTAATAAATAGGTGAAAAAGTATAAAAAAATCTAAATAAAATCAAATCATTATTGGCAGAAATTCGGGAGAAATGAAACTATATCTATGATACGGAAGGCTAAAAGTGACTATTTTCTTAAAATGTCTCATAAACTTAAAAATGGTGACTTATCCTCTAATGACTGGTGGAGAACAGTAAAGTATTTTTTTACAAGTGCCTCTCTTAACTCAATACCACGTCAGATTGATCCCTTTAATTTTTTTTGTATCTACTCGTGAGTCTGAAAAAAGCAGAATTACTGAATTATTTCTTTGTAGTCAGACAACACTTACTGAGCCCTTCACCGCGTGGGTTCGAATCCCGACAGGGTCATTCGGATTTTCATGTGAGGAAGCCTTCCAGCTGGCTTGCGGTAGGTCTGTGGTTCTACCCGGATGCTTCCGTGCATTTTTCCCTTTTAGGCACCTAGCTGTAGTCTTGTTTCGAACAGAATTTATGCATATTTTTCGTGAAGAATGTACTTGAAGCTACTCCTTGTCGATGAGAATTATAAGCTGCGCAAAATTGAGAAGTGGAACACGGGATACAAGGAACAAAGAGGCGTACTCCAATCGAATCTGCCCAATTATGCAACTACCAGTCTAGCAACGTGTACTTCCGGTAGCCTATAAACCAGTCAAGAGCAGTTTCCCCAGAGCTTGTTCCCAGTATAAACTGACCTGTTTATCTTTCTGAGACCGACTTTGAAGGAATCCTGTTTTTCTATAATGTCAGCGGTGCGAGAGTAAAAACCTGCTTTCTTACTCGATATTATGATATCGCCGCCCTAGGCCTAATGATAGATAATAGTAATTAAGATGTACCACTTGATCTGCCCGTCAACGAGAATAGTTTAAGTAATATAAGGTTAACTCCTTCTGAGGTTAATGACGTTTTAAGATCTCTTCCTATGGGTAAAGTTGCAGGTCCAGATGGCATTGAAAACAGAATATTTCATGAAGCATCACGTGTACTTTCAGAACCTCTCTGATCTTTTTAACACTTCCCTAGCATCCTCTAAAGTTCCAAGTACATGTAGTTGAAAAGAAGCTCATGTCACTGCAGTTTTTAAAAAAGGCGATCCCTCATTCCCAAACAATTCTAGACCTATTTCCTTAATGAGTACCATTGAAAAAGTATTAGAACGTATAATATATATGTTTTTAATCACCTTAAAAGTAATAACTTCTTTACACTATTCCAGTCTGGATTCTTACCTGGTGATTCCGCTGCTAATCAACTGGCGTTTCTTCTTTGTAAAGCTCTTGACGATGGCTTAGAAGTCAGAGCTGTTTTCTTTGATATCAGTATTTAGCTTTTGATAAAGTATGGCACAAAGGACTATTAGCCAAATTAAATGCTTCAGGAATGCCAGGTCTCCTGCTAACATGGTTTACTGACGACCTTTCGAATAGAAAACAGCGAGTAGTTCTTTCTGGAGCTAAATCCACCTGGTTAACAGTACATTCGGGGGATACTGGGTCCTCTACTTTATCTTGTTTTTATTAATGATATTGTAGATAATATAAATTCTAAAATTAATTTGTTTGCAGATGACACTAGTGTATACATTATTATTGACGATCCCTTATATGCAGCTAACTTGCTTTAATCTGATATTGACCTGATATCCTCATGGGCTGACAAGTGGATTGTTAATTTTAATCCCTCTAAATCTGAATCGTTATTAATTACCAGGAAACATTCTCCACGTCCCCATCCTCGTCTTGAAATGTATAATCAACTTATTCCCGATGTAATAGATCATAAATATCTTGGCATTTATTTTAATAACTGTACTTGACATTCTCACATCCATTATGTTACTAAAAAAGCTTGGCAGCGAGTCCATATCATGTGAAAATGTAGTATAAATCTTGCAACAGAAGGGAAAATAACTATATAAGCTTAAAGCTTTCGTTCTAATCCTATCCTTTGTTTGTGTAAATATTTTAAAATATTTCAGTCATGTATGTATCATATGGGAATAAATATGTTTAAACTTAACATATGTGAAACACATTGTTTTTGGTCATAATTCATACATTATAGCAGCACGTTCACAGATGATCGGTAGAAATTTAAAAAAAATCTATTCTCCCTCGATAATGTTGGTGAAGTCTTTGTTTCCTGATAAATAAACTCGATAACTGTAGATTACATTGCACAGGTAAAGGTTTTCGTAAACGCAACTTAGACGAAATCGGTTAAATTTAGAATACGATATCTCCGAAGGACATGTTCCGCAACAGAGCGTCTTCACCAGTTCAGGGCAGCAATTCCGTACGTTCATCCTATGACGATAGCGCATGTGGTAAAAATGAATGAATCTAAATATAGGTTTTATCAGTCTAAATATAGTTTCAATACCGTCACAGACGGTATTGACTGTGAAAGGGAAACCACCCATTTTTTTTTTACGTTCACGGATGGTTGCATTTGATGACATTGCGTCTTGAGATGGGTATTGGTAGACGTAATACATACATATAGTCAAATTCTTAGTCAATGACCATCTGTGATCTGTGAACGAGCTGCTTTAAAAGATAAATTACATTTATCAACTCTGGCATTCCGCTTTTAAAAGATCACCGATTGTGACATAACTTTCTGTATAAAAAAATAGACACAGGTGCAAGAGAAAAATGGCAGCAATGCGCTTGTAGTACTACTATAGACAGTTCATCCTTCGGTTCAGGGGCGATAACTCAATAAAGCTTGTTCTCTTTTTTATGTTTGCGAACAGAGTAGTACAAAAAGAATTTTCTTTTTTTTAAACATGCCGTAGTTGTTTATACAAAATAAAATACAAAGACAAAACCGTTAGTATATGTTTTATCTGTCACAAGATAATTCAATTAACTTTACTTCCCCTGTGTATTTGTCGGCTGACTGAATCTAACATGCCTGTCACGATAAACAAATGACACCCGATGTTTGAAATGTTATTGTGTCACTTTCTAACTTCTAAAATTGAATTTTCAAGCCGAATAAATCGTAGAGCTGTCTCTTAATGTGAACATGGTGACTAGAGAAATCATGCCTCTGAGCGGAAGTAGACGAAAATACATTTTGTTCGGATAGCATGTTATTTTGGATAGTCGGCAGATTCTGTTGTGTGAACTGACAGCGGCTTTATCTGATACCGCAGGCTCAAAGGAGGCGAACGTTTGTAGCAGGGTATGAACGAAAACCGAAAACACATTTTACAATTTATGAACATTGAAAATTGACGTCGGCCATTGTGGGAATACATTCATGTTCCTTGACTGTTATAACACAGTCTTATCTTCATAAACAATGATATTTACATTAGTTTGACCCAACGAATAAAAAATAAAAACACGACTACCTAATGAAAAGGATACAGGAAATTCAAATACACTTAGGGTGATTTCATTTTCTTTATTTAAGCTGCTTATACTCAGTTCATGGCTTCTTTCCTGCCGAACCCGCACCGCTCTAGATACATGTACTTATAAAACAGGCCAAAATAGGAATATTGATTACTTATTTTGCCGAGGGTCATCTAACGCAATGACTGGAGTGGTAACTATTGTAACACAGCATGACAGTTAAGGAAAGAAAGCTGATACATTTTACACGATGATTGAAAATCACAATCGACCTAACTTGGTTTGGGGAAATCAGTTGAGGAGATATCGCGCGACGTCACATCATGTCATTTCCGGTAAAATCTCCTTATACCGGAACTCTTTCTCTCTTTTTATCAAGACAGATTGGTTAACGCTTAACGCCTTTTATTTATTTTATTTAATTTTACCTATTATTTAATTATTTATATATTTATTTATGCTATTTTGTAGATTGTAATTTTCTCTTCATGATTTTGTTCGCTTACTTTATCCCCCTAAAGGCGGATTTCAGGATGTTAGTGATTTTTCACAATGCTGCCTCAGTGTGATGCCATATCGCAGTCAGGTGAAACTAAGTGACCCAGATGATACCCTTATTATATGATATATTTTATGCCCCCCACCAATAAAAGGGGGGGGGGGCATATAGATTTACCTTTGTCCGTACGTACGTACGTACGTCTGTGCGTTCGTCCCTAATACAGACTTGAAACTTCATAGATGTATTATTCAGGACATGAACTTGTGCACCTGGGTATTTTTCATCGAACCTTCGTTGAAGTTGACATAGTTATGGGCCTTTGTTTTTGAAAAAATATGGAATTTTTTGCTTCTGACGCTTGTAACTCTGAAAGTATTTGTATTTTAGACTTAAAACTTCACGAATATATTATTCAGGACATGAACTTGTGCACCTGAGTATTTTATTGGATCACCATTGACAATGCTCAAATTGACAAATGTTTGAGCACTTGTCTTGTGTTGCTAAGTTTGTTTTATTGTTAGAATAAAAAATATGTTATTTTCTAATAAATTTGTTAGAAAGGATTATTGCTATGCCCTCTTGACTTGCACACCTGGGGTGTTGGCCTTTACTTTGGAAAATGCGACGGGGGGGGGGGGGGGGTTCTCTAGTATTTCAGACACATTTCTAGTATTTGTAAACATGACACCTTTCTCTCCGTTCTAACTGTCAATTGAGACCACTGTTTATTAAAAGCAGAACATATGGAAAAAATTGTTTGTATGATTCCCATCCAGATCCGGGAATTTTACCCTTTCGATATTATTACATATTAAGATCGTCTAGGATGAAATTTTTCTGCCTCGGGAGTGTTTATTTTACGATGAAGAATGAAGATCGATCTCAAGGGATGACTTATATATTTTACAACTTTCGTGTCCTTTTTGGAAAATACGATAGCTTCATAATTTTGCGATTTTTTTCTGCTCTTGCTAAAGTGGATTTTTATTTCAGCTAGGCCTGTTGAGATTATGAAATGTTGCTTTCCTTAATCAGCATTACGTGTCTGTTTCAGCGACGGCTGGGCAGATCGACCGGATGTTGTTGAAAAGATACAAGAAACTGCAGTCGGGGCCATAACCATGAAGCTGATGTCAAAGGATATACCCGGCTTCGAAACCTACTTCAAGTCGC
The DNA here is from genome assembly GCA_021229015.1 of Solen grandis. Lineage (NCBI taxonomy): Eukaryota > Metazoa > Mollusca > Bivalvia > Adapedonta > Solenidae > Solen > Solen grandis. Next base: position 11,437,158 of record CM037789.1, read on the forward strand.
TCAGACCGGAAACAAACACTCGGAACCCTTGGTTTAGGGAGTTTTGGCAATATAAGTTTTCTTGCAATCTACCGACACTACCCGGTGACGAGAATCCGGACCACAAGCCGTACAATGTTTCTTGCAATGGTAGGTACAGTCAAACTTGATGAATAATGACAAATAATGGTAAATAATGATAAATAATTCCATTTTATGATAAATAAAGTTGACTGTTTCAAACAGGCTGGATGTTAAGGACAGGTGAAACAGATTTGACTGATAGAAATAAAAGTCTAATGTCAGCTCAATTCTTTTAAAGCTGGATTATGACATTTTACCGCAAAAAAAAAAAAAAAAAAAAAAAATTAAGGGAAATTTATAGTTGAATTACGCATTTGCCCAGTTACATAATATTAACATATAGTAACTTGTGCCTTAGTACCGATAAAACTGACCTAAGTTTAACCGATCCCGATGGGTTAGGGTCTTATCGTGGGATTGATCCACAGCCACGACATACCCAAATCGTTAAAAACGATCTTTCTTGAAACTCAACATATAATGGTCTGGTGTCATGATAATACGACTGGGTGTGGTATCATGCTACGTTTCTTCGGCGTGATAGCCCGTCTCACGTAGACAGTCCCAAAATGATTGAAACACAGTCAGCGAGACAATCAGCTTAAATAAGCAAACGATAAATACATGAATTTTTTTCTTTAATACTGTGTTTAAATGACGTTAGACGTAAGCCATCTGCTAAACATTCGGTCTATTCTCTTACGAGTGCATGAATAACATGCTTGTCAAATTTTCAAATTCACTTAATACTCCCACAAAATCATAAACTTCAGTAAAACAATTACCCACTCGTATTCGCTAGAGACAAAGTAGCTTCAACGGATTTAGAAGCTATTGGAAATAAGACAGTGGGATAGTTTACTACCGACTCAGGGACATTATACGTGTCCGTGCTTTTTTATTTATACGAAGAACTCGAATATAAATATAAGATTTGATTATAGAGCAAGATCAATGATAGAGGAAAGACTAAAGAAAGGCATCCTAGAAATTCCTGGAGTCAAGCAGTGTCTGCGATTTACATGACTTGCAGTTGTTCTTGGAAGCAGGGTTTCTTTGTTTTCGTGAATTTGGAAAAACACAAATAACCAGTACTTCCTGTGACTGGGTTTAAAATCTGCATGGTCCGGATGAAACGTGTTCAATTAATAAAGTACAAATGTATAAACAAATTCTCTTTTTTTACATTACATGTTTGAAGTTTTCGTTCAGTATATTAGGCGGTTTTCCATGTAAAAATCATTAGACTGGCGGCCAGCGGCCGGCAGTCTTATGCTGAAAAGCGAAATCGGGCCTAGGCCTATCTGATTTGCATATTTTTTTCACAACATTTTTAACTGTAGCACTCCGCGTTTTGTACGGATCCATACAATGCAAGCTGAGCTAACGAAAGCGAGTCGAATGTGTTACGAAGATATGTTGCAACGACGTTTAAATGACATTTAGAAACTATTTTAATGTGTAAAGTCTTCTTTAACAAATTCCTCAAGCTAAATACAGTCATTTTCAGCGTGAACATAATACCTGCGTTGTTTACCCAACTGAAGGACATGTAGATCTACTTATGCAATTAAGAAAAATAGTGCTTCGCATAAGCACGTAATTAACCCAAAGTAGTACAGCAGCGTTTCGCACGATAATAATATATGCCGTTGCATTTTTGATATATTATATAAAAATTATTAAAACTATTTTCAGTTATACCGAATAGAAACAATGTACATGTACATCATAAAAGTTTAGGAGGAAAACATTGATCGATTTATTTCTGCTGTCTAAAGGATGCCTTGTTTCAGTAGTAACACACATAACTGCGAATTGTGAAAGATTTAGTATAAGAAACTGTTTCCCAATCGACGTGAAAAAGTTTTAACCTTAACTGTCCCTAGGGTCGGAGTACATTCAAGAAGTAAACCCGGACGCGAAGCTAGGCTTCGTCGTTAAGGCGGTTTACGCCTTAGCCTACGCTCTTCATGGAATGCAGCGGGAAGTGTGCAACGGCACGGCCGGCATGTGCAGTGGGATGCTGCCTATCAATGGGAGCGCCGTGCTGGAGCACCTGAACAAAGTGAACTTTACCTATGAAAACGAGCAAGTGTACTTTGACGAGAGCGGGGACCCACCACCCAGGTAAGCACTCTAGCAAGCCTTTACCGCAATGTAAGTCAAGTATTGTTTGCTGAAAGTAGATGAAGTGCGGCCACTTTAAAAGAATCAGTAGATGAAAAGACATGTTGCTTTGAGGCACACTGTTAAAGATTGAATTACCTGGCATAAGTTATGAATATTTTTAAAACTACATGTACTTTTAGACCCCATTGCAATGAAATATCTATCTTCAAAACACTCACTCAGCCCCTTACCGCGTGGGTTCGAATCCCGACAGGGTCATTCTGATTTTTATTTGAGGAAGCCTTCAAACTGGCTTGCGGTAGGTCGATGGTTCTACCCGGATGCCTCCGTGCATACGGGGTCTTCCTCCACCTGTAATTAGCTGGACGTCGCTATATGACTGAAATACTGTCGAAGCGACGGTAAACTCAAATAGTTAAGTCAAGTCTATCTATATCGTGTCCTGTTATATTAATATTTCGACACATGTTAAATGTAAAACTTGTCATTGTATAACGAAAGTACTTATAGATTTGGGCAAATGTGTTTCTTGCCTTCAGTTACGAAATAGTCAATTACCAAGTGCACAAAAAGGCGGATGGTCGTCCGGTGTACAAATACAAGACTGTCGGCTCCTGGAGAAGCAAATATCTTTTTATAAACGAGAGTGAGATGGTATGGCCCAGTCAAACCAACGGTAACATCACTAAATCCACGTGCAGTGACGCGTGTGGGAGAGGCCAGGTAAAGGTAGGGTGTAGTTTTAATTTCAGGATCCATGATATGTATTTTGCTGGTATGCTTATTGTTTAAATTTATTTATTTTACGTCGATTGGGAAACAACTTATTCTCATCCCTCGTGACGATACCTGGGGTGAAGCAGTACTAGGAGTCTAGGGAAGCCATGGACATGATTTAACCCCAACAGGTTCGAACTTACAACCAGAGTCGTGTACATTACATCTGGACAACGGCGCCCCGTCCCGGTAGGCTTATATGGAAATAAATACGTAGTGTAGTAATGATAAAGATGTTTATGAAAATGTTGAGTATGTATGGGAGACATGCTGAGGATGATGCAGAGGGGAAGGAGGAAGATATTGCTTGCAAGAAAGAACAGGTTGTACTTTATTTAGTCCCAATCTATAAAATCATATAAATAAGTTATAGTCATTCATGAAACGTATAATGTCACCGAACTAATCCATTTATTGTATACCTTCACAGAAGGTAACAGGAAACACGCGCTGCTGCTGGCTGTGTCACACATGCGCAGACAACGAGTACATGTTAGACGCTGAGACGTGCAAGGCTTGTGACCAGGGATGGTGGCCAAATGAGAACCTCACAGGTAATCCCCCCGCCCCCCTCTATCTCTTTCTCTCTCTCTCTCTAACCTTAAATTTCGTTGGTCATGTACACAAGGGAATTTCATGGGTACATTTGTTCGCTGATTTATGTTGAGGAAAACGTAAGGTCTATGATACAAGCGGTTTTTCATAGAGGGTTGATATTCATGGAAAAGCCAATCCACAAAGTCAACGAAAATTTACGTCTTAGGAAAATAAATGATTTAACAGTTTATATAATCAAGGTAAAAAGCAAAATCTCCAGTATAATAGATGCCTTGGTCACCTACATCAAGAAGCTTATTCCTATTCTATCAGTTTAACTTACTGATAAAGTAACAAAAAGGGTCATGTTTGTCCATTAAGAAACTATTCATGGCATTTATATACAGTGATTTCTTTAAATGCTTTGTGAAAAAAAGAGAGTGTCGAAATGTGTTTCTTCTTTTTCTATCTTAATCAAGACAGTATTTCTAAGAGCTATGTATTGTCGGTGGAATTTGGTTCTTTTCAATGTAGTTAAGTTGTGTGTAGCAGTAGTTCCTTATTCATTACAGCGAATTCATATAATTAATCCTGATTCTTCTCCACTTTCTCATCGTTCTCATTCAGCAAAACAATTAACCCTTCTCTGGCAGACTCAACTTAATTTTCTCTCAATATAAGACAGACTTAAAACTTTGAAGGAAATCGAATTCCAAAGTTGAGAAATTTAGCATCACTGACGCATCAGACGCTTTACGATTTATCGCTGTATAAACTACCAACTCAGATTAATCAATGTCAGTAAAACGCCTGCATTTGAATGATAAAATGGACACCAGAGAATCCTTTAAGAATATGGTATCATTGAAACTTGTATTTATAAATTTAATGGCTGATGCTAGCAGAAACACATCTTGAAGAGTATTACTGACATCGTATCCCTAAATATGCTGGTGTATTGAAGAGGTTTGATTAAATGTTAGGTAGATATTTATAAAGCCCCCGGGCAATTATCGAATAGCTGGGACAAGTATCAGTTATATTATTTATACAATAATATATGGCAAACTGGGACATTGGAGTGAAATTCTCCCGGCTATGGGATTATCACCAAAGGGTTATTACCAGTAACGTAAGGTGGAGTCTTTCAATAAACACAACACAGTACATAGCTTTTGACGTTAACGTCATGACGTCATTTAAGCTGCGGTGAAGTACTTTATTTAATCACATGAATCAGCTTGCCTACGAGTTAATTTTTTTATCTCACGCATGTATAATATCAGCAAATCGTACCCCGCGCCGCAAGTTGAATACAATCTTACACACATTTGTAAAAGCAGATTTCCTATTCAAAAATGAGCCGGATATCTCTGCTTGTGTTATTGAAATATTATTATCTTCAATTTATATGCAGATAAAATTATTAAACGTTTTAGAGGAACTATTTTTTACTTGCTTCAGATATGCTCTAGGTGTAAATTGGTCATGGGTATTCCCCGCAGGCAAGTTCATGTGTTAAAAATAATCTTAAACTCGTTTCTCTTTGATATCAAAAAATTGAAACTTCTTATATTATATTATATTTTTGATATGAGGTAAATAGTCGTGTAAGATCCTCTATCTAGTCAGTTTAAATGTACGCTATTATACAACTGTTCATATTCTAGCATGTAACATAGACGCGATTCACATATATTTGATACAAAATTTATACATGATACAGAATTTATACTTGATAAAAAATTATTTTCATCTTCCGAAATATTTTTATTTGTCTTAAATAGATAAATAATATTAAAGAGGTGTGTTCAAATGTTACAAATTAAGATAATGTTTGCAGGCGCAGCCAGTATGCCACTATGTTTGATTTTTCTGCACATGAGGCATACATTTTGCGAAATATTTATGTGCTTTTAGAAAACCTAGTTATATTCAAACTTTTTTTCAGCCTGTCTCATAATTCCAATCGACTATATCACGTGGTACGAATCAGAGGCCATGGTTGCCATCATCATCGCCTGTGTGGGGATATTTGTCAGCATGTGGATCTGTATAGTGTTTATCAGACACAACAATACGCCCGTTGTGAAGGCTTGTACCCGAGAGCTCATGTATATAATACTAATAGGCGTGCTCATGGCCTTCTGCAGCAATTTTGTTCTTGTTGCGAAGCCAAATCTCGTCACGTGCTATTTCACGAGAATTCTACCTGGAATGTCATTTTCATTGATATATGGTGCTTTAGTGACGAAAACAAACCGGATTGCACGAATATTGGAAGGAACCAAGAAAATAATCACCAAGAAACCTCGCTTCATGAGTGCCTCAGCGCAGGTGATCATCACGTGCTTGCTGATAGGGGTTGAGTGTGCTATCATTACTATCATGCTGGTGATCGAACCTGCCGACACGAAGCTGGATTATTCAGAGCCGAGGAAGGTGAAGCTCGTATGTAACACCACTTCGATGGGAATTATTGTTCCTCTTGGATTTGACCTTGTGTTGATTGTGATGTGTACATTGTACGCCGTGAAGACTCGAAATCTTCCCGAGAATTTTAATGAGGCCAAGTTCATTGGCTTCTCTATGTATACCACGTGCGTGATCTGGCTGGGATTTATGGCCATCTACTTTGGTAGCGAGAGGAAGGTGATCACCATGTCTGTCTCCATATCTCTCAGCGCGTACGTGGCGCTCGTGCTTCTATTCTTTCCTAAGGTGTATATCATTATCTGGGCCCCTGAGAAGAACACAAGGAGCGCTTTCACAACTTCCAAAGACGTGCGTTGCCATATTGGATCCATATCATGTGCTTCGGGGGAAAGCATAGACCTAATAAGGTAATAAAATTAACCGCTGTCCCAAGATGTAAACCTAAGCCGAACTTTATTCTCCGCTTAATTAAAACCAGTTCTCTCGAAGATTATGTGTCAGCAATTAAGGAAATGTTTAGTGTACAGCTTAAGATACTGCCACGAATATTGCCAATCGTTCTATGTAAGGACATTTTGAAAACGTCTTACGAGCAATAACATGGGTTTGTACCGGGGCTTGACTCCAATAAGAATATATTACTGACTTTATGGTAGTGGTAATTGCATCAGTGGTCACTAAAACTAATGCCAGTACCAAAATATCCTGTCCACAAATGATTATGGAAAACTTTAATACTAAATTACTGTTCATTTTCATTATATTCCTTTTAGTCATTCACTGGCGTGTTGTTTTTTTTTTGTTTTGTTTTTTTATTCGGTCGAGCGCTATTCCGCCAACATGAAATTACAAAGTATATGTCATGTAATTGCATTAGGAATCATAGTTATATTTTTCAACTGCTCTTCAATTTTCAAAATTGCAATACATTTTTAAGGTAATATATCCATCATCAGATTATAATCATGGTCCTTTAGATGCTTAAAAAGCTTAAGTGCATGTGCAAGCATCCATTTACTTGAAGATACATGCTCTCTTGGTCAAAGTCTGTATTGGTTGCGTTTACTATAAAATTCCAACGATAATTTAATGGACCATGGCTATAGTATCTTAATTAAGACCCACCATTAAAACTAACTTGTATTTTGGATTCGTTTTCATTACATTATCATCATTAATATTTACGATTAAAAAGTAGCACCATAAAAACACACACACACCAAAAAACAACTTCTAACTCAGGTTTTCTTTTATAACGTTATCCTTTTCAAATAAAAAAAGTCAAAAACAAGAGCGTCTATTAAAACCTGTCATGTTTTTTTACTTCTACAAAGTGGTCGAAAAAGACATGCACAAATTCTGTTAAAATGCCATTACATGGGTTGTTTTCTTCTAATCAACACAGCGCATTGCAAAGTCCAATAACACAACAAAAATGGCCGTTTCAACTTCATGATACGATGGAATGGGCAGTAATTGTTACAATCACGTGATCACGTTATTATGGCTAATAACTGTTTAACAACATTTCAAAGAACTCAACTAAACGTTTTTAAAAAGTAGGGGATGCGTTGCATGGACAAAATTCTCCGAAATCTTTCAAAGCTATTCATTATATTCACATGGTAAATACATACAAACATTTCAGTGCGTTTTGGCTATGCAACGCAGTATATACTAATAGCAGTTTTGACCCATAATTGAATATCTACTGAATGCGTTGCTCAGACAAAGAGTTTCAAAATGTTGCAATATAGTTTCCCATTGATATCTATGCAACATGTTGTCGCAAATAAATAAGAAGGTTTGAGAAGGAACTCTCCAAAATTGAACCGCTTAGTAACATAGTATACAAACATGGCCGACATGGGTTTTGTTTTTATATTAAGAATGAATATTCTTAAGGACATTTCAGCGGGTTACGGTTGATTTTGATTTTTTTTTTTTAATTTCTCATTTATTTTAGGTTGAATGATAGAAGAAAGCCCAAATTTAAGATTCATGTAATAAGAATATCATCAAAAGTATATTTGCCAAATTTTAAAAGTACAAAGTCACATTTTAGTGTTTTTATGCAAATTTGGCTAACATTTCAATAAAAAAAACAACACAGTTTTAGTTAAAAAACAAATCTGGTGAGGTATGTATTTTTTACATTTTCATAAAGCATTTATATCAGAAAATTGACTCTGAAAAAAAAATGAAAATCTGTCCGTTGAATTTGTTTTTACTTAGAAAAATATATATAAAAATTCACAGTTTTGAGACAGTTTTTGTTTACATTTTGGTCCGGACGCAAATGAGATTTTATGCCCGTTTTGTATTTTCAATGCATATTTGACAGTATTTTTATCTGTAACTTATAGAATACATTATAAGTTACAAATGGTGATAAAATACTTTGAAAACATAATTTTAATATGCTATAACATTATTTAGAAACGAAATCTTTCTTATTTTTAATGTCATGTTTTTTCAACAAATTTTAGCAAAAAGTGATGCTCTACCATAAGCTTGATCTCTAAAACAAGCATGGTGACCCCCTATTTTAGTATCACATATCTTTTAGTTAAAGTCTAAAGTACATATATGCAATTTTTTTAGAAAATTCTGTTCGTTAGAAAAAAACCGTTCAATCGCCTTTAATTGCTAAATACATGTAGAAAAAAATAGTTTGTTGTTCCTGATTTAGTTCATACGCCAGGCAAATGCATTGTTTTATTTTTATATCAATTAGTAACGGAAACATCAAAATACAAAATATCGTTTGAAGTGGTTTTGCTGAACGAATTTTCAGGAGCAAATTTAAGTTGTCTCTAGTTTTTGTCCATTCCGTATTCATCAGTGTATGTACGAAATGTACAAAAAAGTCTGCAATTTGAGCAAATTCTTTTTTTTTTCTTCAAATAGTGATATGTAATATTTTTGTTGAATGGTGGATGAACACTTACAACTGAGTAAAGTCATATTTTGTTGGAACATACACACTTGTATCTCTGTCTGCATGCAAGGATTGAATAACGAGTTATTATGCAATCTAAAACATTCTCTAATAACATCCATCTGGTTTCAACTGATAAAAACGTTCAAATATAGTTTAAAATCCCTGATGTAAATACAATGTTTTCCTTCCAAACAGAAATTAAGAGATTGAAACTTACATATAGATGATAATTGATGTGGTGATATTTTTCAGTTATAACTCTGAAAATATTCTTGTAATAACGTATCATGTATGGTTTCATTTAAATCTCATCATTTATTACCAGTAATGGATCTTGCAATGGCAAGCAATACTGACAGAAGTCCCCACCGGAGAAAACCCCCATGAAGAATTTGTGCTTAGATGGAAACAAGAAAATAATGGAAATGGATTATGATCCCCGAACTGCACTGCTTATGGTTGAGGGGCGCGACACATCTTTGTATCATAACAAACAATTCTGTTAAGTTTAATGAAAATCCAAACATAGATATTGAAGTTAAAGAGCAGACATGAAAATGAAGTCTATTAATACCAAAGACAATTTCTAACAACTCCTTTGATCTTAACTTTTCAAGTGCGCAGATGGTTGTTACACCTTCATGTAATGAGAAACACTTTTGTAAAGTTTAATGAAAATCTATCGATAGTCATGAAAGTTACATAGTGGACACGTAGATGTAGTATATAAATACTAAACAGAATTTCTAACAAAACTGGTGACCTTGACCTTTAAGCATACATATATATTTGATGCGCGCGACACACAAGAAGCAAAACGTATTGGGTTTTCCCACGATGAAAATGGACACGAAAATGTAGCCTATGAATATCAAAGAGAATTTCAAATAACTTCAATAACCTTGACCTTTCAAGGACGCATATGGTTGGTGTGCACGACACACATCATTTATGTTATGGCAAACACTGTTGTAAAGTTTTAAGAAAATCCATCCATTTATAGTTTGAACGTTTGAAAGTTTATTCAGCATAAGCCAAACGATCGTACGACCCATGCCGCAAAATACATTACATAAAATGTACAAAACATGACGGAGATGAACAAACGAAAAGTGAAAGCAATGTAAACAATCATGTAACATGCAAATCACATAAGACATCATATAAATATATATAGATATCAATATCGAAACAATGTCGTTATATGGAAGTTATAGAGCGGACACGAAGATGTAGCCTATGAACACCAAAGGAAATTTCTAACAACGCCTGTCATTGACATTTCAAGGGCGCATATGGTTGATGAGTGCGACACGCCCTTGGGATATGAGGATTACTTCTATCTTTTAAGTTTTATTGAAACCCATCCATACATATCCAAGTTATGGAGGGACACGAAATCGCGACGGACGGACGCGCGCAAATCTACTATATATCCACTGGTAAAGTTAACCTCTTGTGTTAACCACGTCAGTGCGGCTCATGCAGCACCACATACAGATTAGACCTACTGAAATTAAGTTTCGTAAAGTCCACCACATTGTTTCCTATATATAGACGGAGAGCCTAACGACAAATAACACTTACCTAGCGGTATTTACATCTGCCGTCGGTGAGGGAATAAGACTGAACAGTATTAGACTGTCGTGGCATTACATCGACACAGCTTGTCTTCCAAAAGCTTTTACGGTCCTTGTAATTTTCATATTCAGTTCACTGGCATATTGTCAGGTCTAGACCTTTTGTCTAATTTTATTTATAAACAAAAGCTATTTGAAAATGAATATTTTGGATTAAAACGTGTTTAGTCATGACATTAATGTGTGTTTTGCAGACGGGACGGCTGCAGTTTAATATATGGCACTTAATATTTTAATTTAAGATGTGCAATAAAGTTAAATCTTATAATTTTTGCATATACAAATTCAGAGTATATTTTAAGCAACTAAACAATTGTCCACATATATTGGGGGGGGGGGGGGGGGGGGGGTGTTTTATACAACAATATATTTTAAATGATAAGGGTGTCCAGATAGCGCAGTGGTCAACGCATTAGCTTTTCACCAAACTATTCCGTGTTTTTTTAACACGCGAATTTCTTTTTCATCGCAAAGAATATTGTCTATTTTTGTTCCATCATTGTAGGGTCCTCCGTGGCCGAGAGGATAAAATCGCTGACTTTAACACTCACTCAGCCCCTCACCGCGTGGGTTCGAATCCCAGCAGGGTCATTCGGATTTTCATGTGAGGAAGCCTTCCAACTGGCTTCCGGTAGGTCGGTGGTTCTACCTGGATGCCTTCGTGTATTCGGGAGCCTTCCTCCACCTGTAATTAGCTGGACGTCGCTATATGACTGAAATACTGTTGAAGCGACGGTAAACTCAAATAGTCAAGTCAAGTCCCTCGTTGTAAAATAAATTCAAACGTTGACATTATAGATAATATATATATCATATTACGAAATACTCAAAAATGCTACTGATCCAATGACAGATGGAACTATATTAATATAACCTCAAATTTAAAGCCAATGTTAATAATGAAAAGAGCAACAAATATGGTAATATTCAAGAAAGTTAATTTGTAAACATATAGCAAGAAAAAGTCTACTTTAAACATAAACGAAATACTGTAACCTTTTAAGTTTCTCTTTTCAAAATCTAAGTACTAGTGTACATTACCCTTTCTCTAAAGAAAATATGCAAATATAAAACAAGACTGCAGTTTAGGTTACTATGGTTACTTCAAATATTCGTTCAGGCTTTATAACATAATAAACAATTTCTCACATTATATACACTTTCTATCATGATAAAAAGGTATCTTGTCTTTAAACTAGTACTTCTTGTACCATGAACAATGAATGCATCAGGGAGGCCAACAACAATTATTTTATTACGTGCCTGCAGAAATTCGTTTTCCGATATATTTTTATAATCTGTCCGTTAATGCGTGTTAGATATTTTGAATGCTTGGACTACTCAGGGATCCTGTCTCCATGAAATGTTCGAATGTCAAAATCTATTGTTTCGGGGGTATAATGAAATGTGACAAGAACATATTTTAGAATGTATAAATTCCATTTCAATTCTTTGAGCAGCGTTTTCGTCAGGAAAAATATTTAAGAAATTTAGACGGAGCAGTCGTCTTATGCTGGAAAACGAAATCAGGTCTCGCTGATTTGCATATTTTCCATGGCAAGTTTAACTGTACCTCTCTGTGCTTTGTGCGGATCCATGCAGTGCGATTCTACAATAACGAATACGAGTGGAGTATGTTACACAGACGTTTAAATCATAACCGTAACTGCTTATATATGTTTTTAACCATTATTTTGCACTAGAAACATCTATTTTAAGCGTGAATAAAATATCCGTGACATTTCTTAATCAGAACAGCAACAGCAATTTTACACACACGAACATCTACTCCTGAAAAAAGAAAAAGTAGCGCTACGTATGAATGTAATTAACCTAAAAAATAGTCCACACTTGTATGGCATTTCTTTCTTTCTTTGAAAAAGAAAGGCAAAGATTCTAGTATCTTAAATAATCAAATACCTTGTCAATTTCTACACATACACAACAACAGAATGTATGCACAGGTTCGCTAGTACTGAAGAAAGAGAATGACCTACTTATGAATGAAAGGTTCACGACCCTAACTCTAGATTATTTTGTAACAAACAGAGAGCGAGTAGTAACAGCGCTTAGAGTTTTGTCGTTATATGACTGCTTCAATAACTTCAGAAACGCTGGGTTTAGAATTATAGCTATTTCATGTTAATCCTGTCGCCGTCTCTCAGCGCATAGTGCGCTTTGATTTTACATACCTTTGCACAAATGATCCCTAGGACAAGACGATGTGTTGCTAATAAAAATCATGTCGCTGGCTTAGATGTCAAGGTCACAGATTCGTTTGAGCTTGAAATATGTGCAGGCAATCATTTCCGGGCTAAAACTGTCTTGTGTAAAGCTAAAGTGGTCCCTAGGACAAGTCCATGTGATGCGAGTAAGGTCATTAACTTAAAGGTCAAGGTCACAGCACTAGGTTGCACTTAAAATCGTGTCCGGTCTGTAACTTAATTGTATGCGGTCATGTTTTTAAATAACTTGGCACAAATATCCCCGAGGACAAAATATGTTTCAAAAACAGGAAACATATCGCTAGATAGAAGGCCAAGGCCACAGTACCCGGTTGACCTTAAATCGTGTCTAGGCTGTTAATGCAATTATAAATGGTCGAGTTTTAGTGTAACTTGGCAAAACTGATCCCTAGGACAAAACGATGTGTCGCAAACAAGAGAACAATGGTACAAGCTTGATGGTCAAGGTCACAGCAATCAGTTGATCTTAAAATCTGTTCAAGCAAGTCTGTCGTTACCTTATTGTATTTGGTCGTATTCGAAATAGCTTAACATTAGTCATCTCTAGGAGAAGACGATGTGTTGCAATCAAGAACAAGATCTCTAGATTGAAGATCGAGGTCACATCAGTCAACTGACCTTAAAATCTTGTCCGAGCTTTAACGTTTTGTGTATGGTGTGATGCAATCAAGAACCAAGATTCCGTTTCACTAAGCTTCCTATGAACAAATTTTATCATAGTCGTAAATAGTTTGTCCTACAGAGTGTCAGCTAAAGACTTATTTCCCAATAAAACACGAAGAAATGTGACCCATTTTACTGCACTCATTGAAGAATTAACAAAAACTAATACATTTTTTTATGTCTGTGGATGCACGTTTACGAAAATATCTTTTAAACGAACGTAATGGACCCAATGTCTCTAGGTTTAAAGTAAAGGTCATATCAGTCGGTGACCATAGAATCTGTGCAAGCAATCTTGTCCTTGTTGTTACTTTGTTGTGTATGGTCGTATGTTGGAGTAACTTGGCACAGGTTATCCCGCAGTAACAGGTCGCTAGCTTGGTTGAGTTTGTGGTCACAGCGTTCATTTGACCTCAGTATTATCTTTTATTTATCCAGTTTTCCATCTTTTTCACTGACGAAAATATAAATTTAATACATAAATATGGCGGATGCGTCCGTATCATAAGGACATATTTCTAGTCTTATTTGTTTTATGTAAATAAATCAATAACTTTGTTTTTCACAAGTATCTTAAGATTTCCATTAAATTCTAGACATATATTTACCTTTATTACGTATCCAACGTGCATCGAATCGATGACATTTATTGGTGATATATTGCATGCGACCAACTTCTGCACGTACCTAAGGAACTGTATATCAGTAGTAGCTTAGTATGACATAAATTGATAGTATGTAACTTAATGAGTGGCGTATTTGATTCTGGTACAGCATATAAAGAGAAGATTCCATTCTAGCATCTCGCAGTATTTTCATAACACATTTAATCAACATAAAAATGGTACTGGTATAGTTCCCTTAGCGCTCAGCATATAAGGTTAGTTCCAGGACTGGTTGGCCCGGTGTCAGGATCATGTGACTGGGTGTGGTATCATGTCACATGTCCACGGCGTGATACTGCAGTATGGCAGCATTATATCTGTCTCAAGTAGACATCGTCTCTAAATGAACTACCGTCGGTGGAACGTTAAATCCAATAAATAAACAAACATTCGATCAATAAAAGGGTTAGTTACTATTGGACGAAACCTTCAGTATATACTATAAAATATGTTTTCTTTTACTTTTTATGTAGATCTTGTCATTGCAATCCATGAAATTGGATATTGTTTTAAAGTAAAACTAAAACATAATGTTAAATAAAATAGCGAAAATTATTATTATTATTATTATAATTATTATTATTATTATGTTTAATAGACACAACAAACGGAAGAGTTTAAAATATGTGCAGCCTATACGACCATTCACTGAACATATCTGATATGTTTATTGTTTAAGAAATATAAATTATAAAACAATTCTAGATTATATATACAAAACTGTTCAAATATTTCAGGGACAAGAAGACTATGGATGGATTGCAAGTGATGAATCAAAGGCGAGGAAGCTTTTTCCAACGTCTTCGATACGGCACAACAGCACGGCGTAAAAACATTCCAGTACCTAGAATTAAAAGAGAACCCCCTACAACGTGCATTAAACGGGAAAATTCCTTTCATGTCCCCGCTGCTTCGGGTGGAAACGGTTCAAAGGCACCGTTTACTTGGGCAAAGATGGCCAAGGCTACATCAGAGGAAGAAAAGTCAAGTCTCAGCAGTAACAATAAAGAAGGGTCAGATGAGATACGAGGAAAGCATGTCACATTCCAGAAACATGATTTTGCTTGTCAAACAGACTCAGAACTTCTTAAAAGTATACTTACTATGCCATATTTACGTCGAAAAAAGAGTCAGCGAATTCAACGGACATCAGCTATCGACGATGACTACTCCGCGATCAAGTTTAGTCCTAACAACAGCATGAAGGTACGCTACACATCACGTAGACTTTCAAACACATCTTCCGAATCTGGACATCTCACTGATTTCAGAAAGCGCAGAATTCCTTCAAGCATGCATGCGCCTAGAGACAGGGAGCGAGAACGCAAGGCTTTCTTGTTCCCAGGTTACTCAGATAGCCCTTTGTCGACTTCGGATGACATTGAAAATGAGGACGACTTTGAATACTACGATAGTATCTCTGATTTACTGAAGGCAAACACTGTTGCACCAATATGTGTTAATGACGCTGCTATGACCACGTACTTAAACCCACTTGGAAATCGTGCGAACAGCGATTCTCTTGAGAACGACACTGACAGTACAGTGGTCACACACAATCAGACTGCGTCTAACTCTTTAGAAGAGCCACTGAGTGTCCAACTTGTGGTCGAGAACAGTGCCGATGGCACGAATACGAGTGTTGTGAAAGACCCGGTCTCAAACCAAAGCCAAAAGCAAATACTGGAAAAAAACAAAAAGCATGGCTCATGTGAAAACATGCGGTCAACAACGTCGGAACATAGCATACCAAATTCAGTTAATAAGAATAGAGAAGTGACAAAAAAGAAATCTCTGTCAGACCATAGTTTGAAAAACATTTTAAGTATGGGTAAACTTATTGGAAATGATATCATGAAAGAATTCAATAAAGAAGCAAACAATGGGTTGGTACAACAAAACAGTATTACACCTAAACGGCGAGCATCCTCGCCTGTGTCTCCTTTCATTTCGTTTCATTCCGTGAATATCAACGATACAGGTGAACGAAGAGCGAGTGTCTTGAGTCAAGGTAACAATTGCTCAAAGAAAGACCCTAAATCTTCAGCTGGTCAGATTTCTAAAAGCGCAGACAATGTTAACTGTGACGGTTACATGAAAGGGACAGACAAGGAAGACAAAAGCATGGTAGAATTTCAGTCATTTCTTCGTGAGCGTGGGGTCAATCTGGATATATCCCACGTTGAAAGTAGCGAGGTCTGACCATTTTAGGAGGACAATACTTTTTATAAAGGTGTTTGATCAAAATACTGTGGTGCTTAGCAGTCTGATATCACTGACTGGCCAATGGATGTCTGAAAGCTTCGACCACCTTTAGTAAACAGTGTTTTCGGAAGCAGAGCAGTACACATTGTTGAATTAGAAATGACAGTGTAGTTGATCAAATTGTCACTAATTTTTTAATTAGTGTGGTGTTTGGGTTAGTGACCATCACGTCAAGGATACTAAAGACAAACGTGCATTCTATCATGACTCTAACCTCATCCGAAGTCCTCAATATGATATTTTATGTTACGTGTGTTTCATCTAAGACAAAGACTTACTCAATACTATCGTCAAACATCGGTTACCTTGATAACGCGCGTGTTTTCTGTTTTTTCATGTGTGGTGCCATCATATTCAACAGGGTGTTGGGTCTGACAAATCAGTTTGTTCAGTGGCCAGTACACGTTTGGCACTAACATGTTCATTCTGGATAAAATTTATCGCCATGGATAAATGACATATCAATGCAAACTGAATAACACTTAGTACCTGTCATATTTACCGATTTCCCACATATACGTATCATCACTACCATGAAATGTTTTATCATTTGGATGCTTTGTTTCATTGTTTCACGAAAAAAATAAACATTATAGATTCATACTGATCTTTAAATTTTCAATATAATTTCAATCAAATCAATTCTGTAAATGGAACGTTCACTGTCGTACGTGGACATTCTTATATGTTCGTGAGTTTTGCATCTAGTGCACAGGTATAATTTTGCTATGCGTCTCACCCTTTAAAGAAATACAAAGATTAGTATGTATATAATGTAGAGATTTTTTTTAATCACATTAACTTAAAACAGTGTTTGGAAACAATATACACATTTTATAGCGAAGTTGTGTAAGAAAATATATTGGTTCATTCTCATTTGAGGAGAACGTAAAGCTATTATGTAATTATTATATGTTACAATTTAGAATTACTATGTTTTTCAATTAGCTTATGTTTTGTTAATTTTTTTATTCCTTCTCACATAACGCCTCCCAGACACGATGAAGTATTGTAAAATATGAGCATCAGCATAGTTGAAGTCCAAGTAAGTTTGACCTTAGAATTTATTTCTTTAAGATAAAAAAATATTTTCGCAGGTTTCATTAGGGCAAAGCCTTATTAACCTCCGTAGTCCACACTATGAACCATTTATTTATGAATTCTTATGTAGTGAGAAAAGTGGGCGGAGCATGGTTCAGTTATGACAATTATGTTAGCTAAATATAGAACGAGAAAAGCATTCACGTAAATATGCATTCTGGTGAATACTTTGTTGTAGGTACATTCGGACTTAGCTAAAACACTTATAAAACCGGGACTTAAAGGTTTTGTACTATTGTGAGCTTTAATATAAAAAAATTCAGTTAAACATACAGTCATTACTTAAGGAAAAATACAATACGGTTGCTTGGTGAAGTATAAATAAATGACATAGATACAATGCACTTACGATTAGCCGAGCAGTTTGTCTAATTGGTCCCGGTGTATAGAAACAGACGGAAAATATTCTCAGTTTTTCCATCCTTGCGTATTTCCGAGCATTTCATTTCGCAATTTATCTTAATTTCATCAATCTGAACTGCTTTTAAAGAGACTATGAATGATATTAACAGTTTAATTGTACAACATATTCCAAAGTAAAACTTAGATAAGACTTCGTTTTACAATTATATATTATCTTTGCAATTTATTTCCTTTTATGTATCGCTTTAAACTTTCATACCACTTAAGGTCCCGTGTCCAAAAAAAGCGGCTTGGTTTTATTTGCCAAGACAAAATAGGACTATGAACGTGATATGTCGACTTCATTTGATACAAATGTTTCACATTCCGCGCAGTATTTAATTGAATGTTTTGTATGTATTAATCTTGTATCTGCCATAACTGCGTTTGTATATGTTCTTCAGATGTTAATATATTGACTATTCATAAATTGAAACATATATAAATATTCATAGATGTGAAAGATATATGATAAATATTCATAGATATGAAAATAAATATTAATATGAAACAAATATGTATAGGTACATGTATGTTAAATACTCATATATATGAAACGTACATGTTAAATACACATAAATATGAAACGTATATGTTAAATTCTCATATATATGAAACATACATAGATAAGAAACATCTTACCATATATCTGCATACCCTGTTACACAAAATTTTATTTTCATTGACATTTATATTGGTTCACTTTCAGTGCTATATTTTCATAGAATATATACTACACATGATTTCATTTAGCGCTGATATTACACGCGGGACATTTGAAAGTACTAAAATTGCAAGAAGTGATTTGATTTTCACATTTTTTGTCACTGCATTCTATGAATTGCAGAATAGTATTCTTATTTGTAATTAGTGTATGTGTTTGTTACATGATAAGTAAAGTAGACATTTATTTAATTGGGGAGTTGCAATATTATGTTATCATGACATTTACCGCTAATTATTTTGTTAATAAATATTATTTTTAATACAAGCAATGAAGATGATTATGGTTAAGGTCAATATAGCACTCTCTCTCTTTCTTTAAGTGGTAGATCTTGATAACTCTATATAAGTGTTTGATCATTATATACCCTTTACATTCTTTTTTCATATACAGCAAATATGCTCTGTTTCAAAGAATGGCAAAAGTCAATATTAACTGTCTATGATATTTTATATTGTTTCAGATATAAACAATCTGAAATCGCGCCTCTTGCCATAATTAATTGCCATTCTTTGTAATCTGCAGACAATGAATATTTTAAATGTGATTATGTGCTGCTATGTGTTCAGTTCATGTGTCTGTTCTTCTTCTTATTTTTATTTTAAGAAGAAAGAGGGGTTAATATTTTAAAAGCAGTGCTGGATATGTGCATGTATTTACAATGTGTTAAAGTCAAACCTGTCTTAACCGGCCATTCTAGGGAACAAGATAACGTGGTCATTTAGCTCACGTTAACTTTTGTTAAGGTTCAAATGTGTAGAAGTATAGCTTACCTATAGTACTGAAGCTGGCCGCTTTTACAGATCGGTTGCTTCTTAAATCTGCCCACTTAAACAGATCGGTTGCTTCTTATATCTGCCCGCTTAAACAGATTGGTTGCTTCTTAAATCTGCCCACTTAAACAGATCGTTTGCTTCTTAAATCTGCCCACTTAACAGATTGGTTGCTTCTTAAATCTGCCCACTTAAACAGATCGATAAACAGGTCGTTTGCTTCTTAAATCTGCTTACTTAAAGAGATCGGTAAACAGATCGGTTGCTTCTTAAATCTGCCTACTTAAACAGATCGGTAAACAGGTCGGTTGCTTCTTAAATCTGCCTACTTAAACAGATTGGTAAACAGTTGGGTTGCTTCTTAAATCTGCCTACTTAAACAGATTGGTAAACAGGTGGGTTGCTTCTAAAATCTGCCTACTTAAAGAGATCGGTTGCTTCTTAAAGCTGACCACTGACACGGTTCATTTAATAGATCAAATGTGTAATACTATATCTTATCCGGATTTCTTGAAGCTTACCGCATAAACAGGTCGGTTGTTCAGTTGAGGTGACTGTTACCACAGGTTTAACTGTATTTTGTCTGTGTTAAAGACTTAAGCAACTGCTAATCCATAATTAATTATGTTTACTGTTTCTTTTATTCAACTCTACGATCCTATGTTTTTCCCAAGGTTTGCATAATATATATTTTTATTGCCATGTTTCAAAAGTGTCATATTTATGAACTCATAAATTTGATATATCAACCCATCGTGGAATTGCTTTTAAACTCCTTTCAACAGTGATAATTCTTCGAAATGAATTATTTGCTTGTTACTTCGTGAACCCTTGTAGATCAACTTGCATACATTAAATTTTTATGCTTCAATCCGTTGTTATAGATTTAGTGATCCATCTATTATACATTCACCACCATGTGTTTCCTGGTTGTAATTCATTACAAAATCGAGATAAGAAATGTTACTTTTGTGTTTCCATGGAAACGCTGTAACCCGGATGTAGTGTTACCCTAACGCGACCCAGCCCACAGAGCAGCTGTAAAGTGTAGTTCTTTCCCTGTCGTGCAGTTTCTATGACAACCTGGGATGAAGAGTCTTCGTGGATTTTTTTAAATTGATATATATACAAAGTCAGAGACAATTTGAGTTTTACTTCCGATGAAATGCGTTTACTTAGTTACTGTTAATTTACCTTTCATGGTATGTGAGGTTTGCACATGTAACTCTTGAATTTTCTCCTGAATTAATGATTTGAAAATTATTTTAAGATTAGCCTATTTCAAAAATCGCAAATTCAAAATAGATATATACGTGATTACAGCATGCTTAAAACGGTCTGGAGTTTATTTCTTATTACATTTTAATCAAATCATTTGTTTAAGCCTTCAGTGGTTGCTAAGCAACCTAACTTACGTCATTGCAACATAAAAATATTGAAAAGAACCCCGTGACTAAGACATTGACTCAGTTATATAAATCATATTAATGTGATTTAAATTTGAGACTGGTTTTCAATTCGTAAATATTAAAAAAAGAAAATGTAACAGTTTGCCCCCAAAAGAGAAATAAATTGACATCTTAAGTCTTTGAATGATAAGATGTCGGCAAAAGACCAATCAGATCTATTGATGCTAGAGTTAATATACAGATGTGACAAGTTATTCGTATAATCCACTAACATTTTGTGTAGGTGTATACACATTTTAATATGATTAATATTTTGCTTGCATCTTTTGAAAATATTTCCTTAAACGAATCATTTTGCGTAGAATATTACTGGACTCAGACTGATTTTATAAGACTTTTTTCATATTTGAAAAGAAATCACAAAGGATTTTTTTTTTATGTCACTTGAATGAGCGCCTGACAAATTATCAATTTTCTGCACATGACAAGGGGCACGTCATCAAAACGCTGCACGCGCAAGTTCACGAGGACATCATAATATGTTAACTCCTGGCCAGTATCCCGGGTTGTCAGGGAAACCAGCACAGTGAGAATGACTCGCAGTATTGTTTACCTGTATCAAATGAATGTGACAATCAACATACCTTTGCAATCTTCTTCGTTTTGCATCTGTGCAGTGTTGTCACTTGATTTTAAGTTGTCTTATGGTTTGCGCTGGTGTTTGTTGTCATTCTTTACATGATATTATTCGGAGTATTCTTGGGTTACATAAACTTCTGTGTATTGCCAGATCTGAACACACACACACACACACACACACACACACACACACATTGAATATCATGTATACACAAGAAAAGATTAAAACAAAATGTTTTAATGGACGGCTTATAATAAGCATACTGTCCACCTCTATATCTCTTTTCCACTGTTTTGACCTTATAACCTAACCTGTCTATGCACAGGACCTTTATATTAAATATAAAATAAAAATGAATAAAAAAAAAATGATAATCTCTCTTAATATTAATATGATTTATATATAGAGAGGCAGTTATTACTTTATAATTTTCCCTGCACAAGTCCCGAGGCTCTCTAGGCCTTACAAATATGACCCCAATTAAGTAGCATTTTCCATATATTTTATGGCATCTTGTGGATTTGAATTCTGACAGCAAAAACATTACATCTAAGATGAAAAGTGCATGGGTAAAAAAATCATTGGAGTGGCAATTTTTTAAACTAAAATAGGAATTATTATATTATTTTTACATACAGAGGTCGTTTTTTTTATATATAAATATATATTTTATTTTTGGTTATGTTTATGTTAAAATCAAAAGGAATCAAAAACAAATTAACAAAAGCAAAATAAAGGATGTATAAAAAAAAATAAGAATTTAGAAAAAAAATGTCCCAGCTGGTATAGAACTCACGACCTCTTGAAGGGAAAAAATACCGATCGACGCTCTTACCAATTGAGCTATTTCCACAAGTGTAAAAGACGTGTGTAAATAAGGCTATAGATACTCAACCTGATAAAAACAGCAGGATTAGCATTACACAGACAATTGGACTGTATTGATATCTACACCATGCGTTCTTTTTATTACAGTTACATATATATAAATTACAAATTATAAATATGATAAATTATACTGGAAACTATTTAAAACAAACATAAATCACCTATTTGAAACCCCTAAACAATCACATAGAAAAATATCGGTCCCTGAAAACTATTACTATCACAACTTTAATTTTGACTGCAATACTAATTTTGACAAGCGCAAACGGAAGTGTAAACCCAATTTAATTGGACAAACTAATATATATACAATACTTAATAATAGTAATGTATATACAGTACTGAATACCGTCCAGAAAAATAATTTTCATACATCATAACTATTACACTTATTATGTCATTATCAAACACACATATATCTTATATATTATCAAACACACATATATCTTATATATTATCAAACACACATATATCTTATATATATCAACCATTATTCTTATATATTATCAAACACATATATATCTTATATATTATCAAACACACATATATCTTATATATTATCAAACACACATATATTTTATATATTATCAAACACACATATATCTTATATATTATCAAACACACATATATCTTATATATTATCAAACACATATATTTTATATAAATCTCATGCGCAGTCTGCCCTGACATACCAGTTCAGTAATTTCAATCATTGAATATATCGAACGTTTTGCAAAGAAATAACATTAACTGTCAGTTTTCTTTACTGTTTTATCAATCAAAACATTGAAAAAATAGATTTAGCAGCTCCATCAAAAGTGTATTCCTGTTAAAACCACTATCAATGAATAGTCAATCGAAATCACAACAACACCTGTCCTGAACGGAATTGAAAGGGGAAAGTAAACATGGCTGTTTTTTATAATGTCATGTTGGTAAATGAAGGCTGAAATATTTCGCAAAATCTATCCATTAGAATCTGAATGCCTCCTGTTTACAATAAGGAGTACACGGGAGAGAGAACCTGTTAGTGTGCTAGATGTAACTGAACCAAGGTAAGCATCATGGTGTATCAAACTTCCTAAAAAAGAAACAAGCAATGCATCGAATAACGCAAAACCGGGTTTAAGTTTAGTATCTAGTATAAATATACGTTTCCTTTAATTCAAACAGTGATGCCTTTCTTAGTAAATGAGGTTACGCTCAAGAACACTAGTTGTAGGAAATATTCATTACAATTCTATTAGGTATGTCATAAATTCGAAATACCTAATATTGTAAGACACAAAGCTACTAAATGAAAAAAAAACCCAAAACCACAACAAAGAAACAAAAACAAAAAACAACAAAAAAGTAACAAACACACACACAAAAAAAATGTAAGGGGCCAGTATGGAAGTCAATTTTTGTCCACTATCCAATCAATTTTATTATCTCAGCACAATGGATCAAAGTATCAATAGATATGTATCTGGAATAGTTTAACCGGATGCAGACTTTTTCTAAAACTGTGCTTGGTCCGGAAGGTCATTTTTAAAATATTGAAATAAACTACAGACAAACACCCCAAAGTAAAAAACACAAATCAAGTCATCTTTTGTATGTTCTTGTTACTCATCAAGTTTCATCTAAAAACATGTACATTTAATATTGATCATGGCTTCACAAACATATTCTTCCAGAAACAGTGACCAGACTAAAGAATTGATCATGGCTTCACAAACATATACTTCCAGAAACAGTGACCAGACTAAAGACATGTACATTGAATATTGATCATGGCTTCACAAACATATACTTCCAGAAACAGTGACCAGACTAAAGACATGTACATTGAATGTTGATCATGGCTTCACAAACATATACTTCCAGAAACAGTGACCAGACTAAAGACATGTACATTGAATATTGATCATGGCTTCACAAACATATACTTCCAGGAACAGTGACCAGACTAAAAACATGTACGTGGATTTCTACCGACAATACTTGTTTCTAAGTTATACTTAGATTATAAAATTAGGGCAGAAGCGCACGCCATTATTTCTGTACATGTCCATGAATAGGTTGATATAAATGAATATCATTATAACTGATAATATGTGTTAAGAAATAACATATTTGGGGGTTTTTAATGGCGAAATAAGAAATTCACCACATAGGTACTACTAAGCAGTAGGTCTGCTTTACTGGTAAGGTAACACGGGCTGCAGGGAAACTTCAGGTTGTGTTCTGTTATATCTGTCGGAGACACAGAAACCCTCTCTTGTTCTATTAATAGTGGGAAATCCTAGGATCGTGTTTTCTTAAGGTTTAAGAATTCTAGTATTTAATTCTTCAGGTAAGTGATAGTGCTGAAAGAAATTTTATGCTCGCATGAAAACCAAGTGTGTAGAAGGAGGGATTGGAAACTATTTCACCTGGATCTGCGTATTTGTAAGGTTCATAATTCAGATCGATCTCATAATCCATCACCTATTTATACCGATCATAGTGAAACGAAAATGTATTTTATATAACCTGAAATCTATTTTAAATTTTCAATAGCCTATATATGTGACATTGATTTTATGTTGTATACTACATTATCAAAGGGTTTACCTGTGATGTGCTGACACGAATGCATGGTCACCATGCATGGTTAAGTATGCAAAAAGTTGGTAAATGCATGTACCGGGTCGGGTATAATCATTCATCTTGTGTGCCTGTAGGTTGAACCAAGACGACAAGGTATGTGTTTATTTTTATGATGATTCGAAAATCGTTTGTGCATTCTTCCTTTATTTAAATGAGTATTATTTAAATATGGTACATTGTCTACATGGTAGAAAGGTTGTGATTATTATTAATTTACAATACGAATCTCAACGATGTAAGTTTGAATCTTACATAATAGTTAATCTTGATCGTACATAAAAATAAGCTAGAG